>CM031955.1:39386039-39456039 GCA_018749465.1 Paracanthobrama guichenoti
ATGAGAATTTTTAAAGAGAAATGGCGGAGAATTTCGATATAAGAGAAGAGGGGCTTGAGTTTGTTGCGCAGCACTATCCGCAAGAGGCGTCAAAGCGTGCAATGCTCGATGGAAACTCGAGTCTGTGACTTGGTCTCAAGTCGCACTTAAGTCGCAAAAAAAATTACTTGTGACTTGACTTGGACTCGCGAACAACTGACTTGAGACTTGACCCGAGACTTGACTCAAGACTTGACCCGAGACTTGACCCGAGACTTGACCCGAGACTTGACCCGAGACTTGACGCGAGACTTGACTCGAGACTTGACCCGAGACTTGACCCGAGACTTGACCCGAGACTTGACTCGAGACTTGACCCGAGACTTGACCCGAGACTTGACCCGAGACTTGACGCGAGACTTGACGCGAGACTTGACTCGAGACTTGACTCGAGACTTGACTCGAGACTTGACCCGAGACTTGACCCGAGACTTGACCCGAGACTTGACCCGAGACTTGACCCGAGACTTGACCCGAGACTTGACTCGAGACTTGACGCGAGACTTGACGCGAGACTTGACGCGAGACTTGACTCGAGACTTGACGCGAGACTTGACTCGAGACTTGACTCGAGACTTGACTCGAGACTTGACTCGAGACTTGACTCGAGACGTGACTCGAGACTTGGCCCGAGACTTGACGCGAGACTTGACCCGAGACTTGACCCGAGACTTGACCCGAGACTTGACTCGAGACGTGACTCGAGACTTGACCCGACCGAGACTTGACTCGAGACTTGACCCGAGACTTGACTCGAGACATGACTCGAGACTTGACTCGAGACTTGACCCGAGACTTGACCCGAGACTTGACTCGAGACTTGACTCGAGACTTGACTCGAAACTTGACTCGAGACTTGACCCGAGAATTGACTCGAGACTTGACTTGGACTTGAAGACTGAGACTTGACTCGAGACTTGACCCGAGACTTGACCCGAGACTTGACCCGAGAATTGACTCGAGACTTGATTTGGACTTGAAGACTGAGACTTGACTCGAGACTTGACTCGAGACTTGACTCGAGACTTGACCCGAGACTTGACCCGAGACTTGACTTGGACTTGAAGACTGAGACTTGACTCGAGACTTGACCCGAGACTTGACTCGAGACTTGACTCAAGACTTGACCCGAGACTTGACTCGAGACTGGACTTGAGACTTGACTCGAGACTTGACCCGAGACTTGACTTGGACTGAAGACTGAGACTTGTGGAAAAAGTCTTTTGGCACAGCATTCCCGATCTCTATTTACTACCCCACATGACAGCATGAAACACCACCTTTTACTATTCTTTCATTCACAAAAATATGCTGCAACAGCAAATATAACAAATAATTTCTAAACACCCCAAGCCCGCGAGTGCGTGACGCATCTGAAGACACACAAATTCATCACCCATTAGCAACTGCTTTTAAATAAATTAGCAACAAATAGTAACAATACAGTCAAGCAAAACTTTACCTTACAAAACTTTGTGATTTAATTTGAAAAGCAATCAATTGATCTGAAGGAAAGCTGCGGTGTTCACAGCAGCAGAGGCTTGCTAACATATTGCATATAATCCAGATTTACCAAATTAATTTGCATCTGGATTGCACGAACACTTTGATACGCAGTTTATGACCCTGTCCGACTCATTTCCACAAACGAGACACGCAGATGGGAATGTTGTTCTTGTGTCGCGTTTACTGTAATGCTTGTCCATACACAGGTTTTGTTACCGCCGCGCCACTTAGCAAACTACGGCAACTCAAATAGCTCAAAATACACAGCACTTTTCCTTGTGGTGGCTCTAAATGGTATAATTTTGTACAAAGTTGGAAAGTAATATTAATGATTTAAGTAGTATTTTGTGTGCTTTATTATGAAGTTTTAGAGTAAAAGTAATCTGTTTTGATATTTCAATACACTGTTAATTATAACAACTAGCTGAAAAAAAAATATTGCTAAAAATAGAACAAACTTGAAAAAATATTGCTAAAAATAGAACAAACAGACTTGACTTGACTTAGACCTCAAAGACTTGAGATTTGACTTGACTTGACTTAGACCTCAAAGACTTGAGACTTGACTTGACTTAGACCTCATAGACTTGAGACTTGACTTGACTTAGACCTCAAAGACTTGAGATTTGACTTGACTTGACTTAGACCTCAAAGACTTGAGACTTGACTTGACTTAGACCTCAAAGACTTGAGACTTGACTTGACTTAGACCTCATAGACTTGAGACTTGACTTGACTTAGACCTCAAAGACTTGAGATTTGACTTGACTTGACTTAGACCTCAAAGACTTGAGACTTGACTTGACTTAGACCTCAAAGACTTGAGACTTGACTTGGACCGCAGGGACTTGTGAACACGTCTGGGTGCTCCTACACATCGCGTCAGGGGTCACTCTTTCACTGTAAGTTGACTTGCGTACCGCTGACCGCCGGAAGTTAGTTATTTTAGTCTATATAGTTTTAAATATGGATATTTTTTCTTACACAAACATGCCACTTCACTTCAGAAGGCCTTTATTAACCCCCACAGCCGTGCGGAGCAGTTATATGATGGATAGATGCACTTTTATAATGGATGGATAGATGCATTTTTATGATGGATGGATGCACTTTTATGATGGATGGATGCTCTTTTATGATGGATGGATGCACTTTTATGATGGATAGATGCACTTTTATGATGGATGCACTTTTATAATGGATGGATGCACTTATGATGGATGATGGATGGATGCACTTTTATGATGGATAGATGCACTTTTATGATGGATGGATGCACTTTTATGATGGATAGATGCACTTTTATGATGGATGCACTTTTATGATGGATGGATGCACTTTTATGATGGATAGATGCACTTTTATGATGGATGCACTTTTATGATGGATGGATGCACTTATGATGGATGGATGCACTTATGATGGATGATGGATGGATGCACTTATGATGGATGGATGCACTTATGATGGATGATGGATGGATGCACTTATGATGGATGATGGATGGATGCACTTTTATGATGGATAGATGCACTTTTATGATGGATGCACTTTTATGATGGATGGATGCACTTATGATGGATGGATGCACTTATGATGGATGATGGATGGATGCACTTTTATGATGGATGGATGCACTTATGATGGATGGATGCACTTATGATGGATGATGGATGGATGCACTTATGATGGATGATGGATGGATGCACTTTTATGATGGATAGATGCACTTTTATGATGGATGCACTTTTATGATGGATGGATGCACTTATGATGGATGGATGCACTTATGATGGATGATGGATGGATGCACTTTTATGATGGATGGATGCACTTATGATGGATGATGGATAGGGAGTAAATCATTGGCTAATTTTCATTTTTGGGTGAATTATCCCTTTAAACAATTATTATGGCAATGCCATTCTTCCAAGGAATTCTTACCATGTAAATATCATGGTATATGGTAATAATTTTTACCGTGGCATATATTGAAGTACTATTGTAGTACTATGGTATTGCCACAGTAAGGACAGTTTTAGGAGAGTATTTGAAGCCTTTATATAATGCATTCATTATCTCTTGTAAATGCACCTTATAATGAATTATATGATCTCAGTAATAATTATAACCACAGTACTTTATAAAAGCTTGTTTTGCACATGGCAAAACAATTATTTTCATTCCAGTACAAATATCTAAACATTCTTAAATCGAGATGCATTTATTTGAGAAGCAAACAAACGTAAGATATTAAGTTTTGTCTTCTGGAAAACTGATCAAAATTAAGTGAATTTACACTTAAAACTAGGAAACAATATCAGCATTTTTTTTCCTTTTCTTTTTTTTTTTTTTTTTTGCAGTGTTGTGAACTACTTTTTAAGAAGGTGGTTTGGAGTTTTATAGCTTCTTCCCCAACAGTGTTTTTCTGTAACTTTCTGTCGTGCAAAATTTAATGCTGGGTGAACGCCATCTAGACTAAAAGTTTAGACGCCAACATTCAGAAGAAAACGTAATTCTATTCAGCCAGAGAACACGCACGATAGAGTTGGTGGATGTCTCGAGTGTGTTTGCAATCACATCGGACATACTTTGTTCTCTGGAATGGGAATTTGGGCGAATGAGCTCCGTTCACTGGGATGCTCCTCTGTTTTAGGTGGGACAGTTCCAGCTGTGGGGATCCGTGCGGCGATGGCGGACATCTCTCCTGTGTTGCTCTCATTGGTCATGCCTGCGCGTTCAGTCGTCTGGTTGATGTTGCCCTCGACGATGGTGACGTCACTGCATCTCAAGAGCTGGACCAGACACTTCCTGAACTGAGGAGATCACAAGGAAGAATTCATGGATTATCCTGTAGCGATCTTTGTTTTTTAAACTCTTGTTTTTGTATGCAATATTGCAGTGTTTATTATAAAAGATTTATCAGTGCACATCATTATTGTGTTAATAATCAGAATAACTTCATCTCTTCTCTGATGATGAGGGCGGGGCAAACTGTCACTCACATGAGATCCACCAATAGCAAACCACATCCATCCAATCAATTGCACACGGACAAAATCAAGCCCCGCCCTACATTTGTTCTTGTTTGTGAAGCGATTCACTCGGATATACGGCACAATAGAGGAGAAAAGACCAGGGCAACTTTCCTTTCATGCCAACTTTAAAATGTTTAACTCTCATTTGAGCTACAAAACATATTTAAAATTAATTTGACCTGCACTGAACATCACCAAAACTCTGGATTAGGGTCTGACATGGCTAAAGTTGTACGCGTCATTTCTTTAAGGAAATGTGTTTTTTTTCGTCCCAAAGTCAATTAAAACAAATTGTAATGCAAGACACTACAGGTGAATATGGTAAAATTGTAACTAATAGATATCACTGTACTGATTAATCACAGTATATTAAGTACATTATTTTCTATTTCAACTTTTCTGAAATGTTATGTTTAAGAACGCAAATGACGCATTATCTAGTTAAATATACAGTTATTTGCATACATTTCCACAACATAAATCTGAACATTGGATAAAGTCAGGTTCACAATTCTGGTTTGATTTTGTTGACATTAGAGATAAAGGATTTTACTCTCTCTTTATGACTTCAGAAATCAGAAAATACTGTCAACAGCCTGACAAAACTACATTTACACCATGTTTTAGAAATAACATTATGTATAAACAAATTCTTCAGAGTATAGAAAGGAATAAAACTGTAAGTTTTGGTGTATATAAGTGCTGCTGAAGTGAAGAAAAAACTCATTTTGAGAAAACGGCCTTATAAAATATGTATTATAATTGAAAACTACAGATGCAATAGATAAAGTGCAATATAATTTCACATTTTCTTTCCACTAGTCTGAAAGAAGACATGTTAGGAAGCAAAATAGAATACAAACAAAAATCAGTGCATGCTTTGCATGTAATGTTTTGCCTTAAATAACAAAACAAATACTGAGTGTTACATCCCACTGAAGTTAAGTGCATGTACTAATCAGGCCACTAAACGAGCGGTGAAATCCAGTGTCAGCTGACGGCTGTAACTGTGTGCAACATGCTCTACAATTAGTCAATCATGATGAGGTCATCATTGCATAGTAATCATTAATTGTTTCCACATTAGCCTGCGGCTCACATTGCCCTTCTGATTCTTCATTAGTCCCTAGTCATTAAACTACTAAGTTCGATAGACACTAATTAGTTTGTGCCCTAAAGTCACTTTAAAAACTGTGTGTGTCTCTTCAGTTCTATATGGAAGCCTGTTTCTGCCACAGAATAAGAAAATAAAAGACTTTTATTCTCGCAATTCCGACTTTACATCTCGCAATTCTGACTTTATATCTCTCAAATTCCGACTTTACATCTCAAATTCCGACTTTACATCTCTCAATTCCGACTTTACATCTCTAATTCCGACTTTACATCTCTAATTCTGACTTTAAATCTCTAATTCCGACTTCTACTTTTACATCACGAATTCCAACTTTACATCTTTCAATTCTGACTTTACATCTCTAATTCTGACTTTACATCTCTAATTCCAACTTTACATCTCTAATTCTGACTTTACATCTCTCAATTCCGACTTTATATCTCTCAATTCACTTTACATCTCTCAATTCCGACTTTACATCTCTCAATTCCGACTTTATATCACTCAATTCTGACTTTACATCTCTCAATTCTGACTTTACATCTCTCAATTCTGACTTTACATCTCTTCAATTCCGATTTCAATTCCGACTTTACATCTTACATTCTGATTTTACATCTCTAATTCTGACTTTACATCTCTCAATTCTGACTTTACATCTCTCAATTCTGACTTTACATCTCTCAATTCCGACTTTACATCTTTCAATTCCGACTTTACATTCACACAATTCCAACTTTACATCTCTCAATTCCGACTTTATTTCTCTCAATTCTGACTTTACATCTCTCAATTCTGACTTTATATCTCTTTACATCTCTCATTCTGACTTTATATCTCTCAATTCTGACTTTATATCTCTCAATTCCGACTTTACATCTCTCAATTCCGACTTTACATCTCTCTCTCAATTCCGACTTTGCATCTCTCAATTCCGACTTTACATCTCTCTTTATATCTCTCAATTCTGACTTTATATCTCTCAATTTGACTTTATATCTCTCAATTCCGACTTCTCTCTTTATATCTCTCAATTCGACTTTATATCTCTAATTCATCTCGCACTTCGACTTTACATCTCTCAATTCCGACTTTACATCTCTCAATTCTGACTTTACATCTCTCAATTCTGACTTTATATCTCTCAATTCTGACTTTACTTTCTGACTTTACATCTCTCAATTCTGACTTTACATCTCTCAATTCTGACTTTCTCAATTCTCTCAATTCCTTTACTTTACATCTCTCAATCCGACTTTACTTCTCTCAATTCCGACTTTACATCTCGCAATTCCGACTTTACATCTCTCAATTCTTACATCTCTCAATTCCGACTTTACATCTCTAATTCCGACTTTACATCTCTAATTCCGACTTTACATCTCTAATTCCGACTTTACATCACGACTTTCCAACTTTTTACATCTTTCAATTCCGACTTTACATCAAATTCTGACTTTACATCTCTCAATTCTTTACATCAATTCTTGGACTTTACTTTACATCTCTCAATTCTGACTTTATATCTCTCAATTCTGACTTTACATCTCTAATTCTGACTTTACATCTCTCAATTCCGACTTTATATCTCTCAATTCCGACTTTACATCTCTCAATTCCGACTTTATCTCTCAAATTCCGACTTTTCATCTCTCTCAATTCCTTTCAATCTCAATTCGACTTTACATCTCTTTACATCTCTCAATTCCGACTTTACATCTCTCAATTCCGACTTTACATCTCTCAATTCTGACTTTATATCTCTCAATTCTGACTTTACTTCGACTTTACACTCAATTCTGACTTACATCTTTCAATTCTGACTTTATCTCTCAATTCTGACTTTACATCTCTCATTTCTGACTTTACATCTCTCTTCTGACTTTACATCTCTCAATTCCGACTTTACATCTCTCAATTCGACTTTACATCTCTCAATTCCGACTTTACATCTCTCAATTCCGACTTTCTACATCTCATTTCATCAATTCCGACTTTACATCTCTCAATTCGACTGACTTTACATCTCAAATCTGACTTTATATCTCTCAATTCCGACTTTACATCTCTAATTCCGACTTTACATCTCTAATTCCGACTTTACATCTCTCAATTCTGACTTTACATCTCTCAATTCTGACTTTACATCTCTAATTCTGACTTTACATCTCTCAATTCGACTTTACTTCACACAATTCCAACTTTACATCTTTCAATTCTGACTTTACATCTCTAATTCGACTTTACATTCCTAATTCTTTTTACATCTCTCAATTCCGACTTTACATCTCTCAATTCTTTACATCTCTCACTTTTTTACATCTCTCAATTCTGACTTTATATCTCTCAATTCTGACTTTATATCTCTCAATTCCGACTTTACATCTCGCATTCCGACTTTACATCTCTCAATTCCGACTTTTACATCTCTCTCAATTCTTTTACATCTCTCAATTCTGAATTCGACTTTACATCTCTCAATTCTGACTTTACATCTCTCAATTCTGACTTCTACAATCTGACTTTACATCTCTCACTCAATTCGACTTTACATCTCTCAATTCCGACTTTACATCTCTCAATTCTGACTTTACATTCATCTTTACATCACATTCCGACTTTACATCTCCCAATTCGACTTTGCATCGCTCAATTCCGACTTTACATCTCTCAATTCTGACTTTATATCTCTCAATTCTGATTTTACATCTCTCAATTCTGACTTTACGTCTCTCAATTCTGACTTTACATCTCTCAATTCTGACTTTATATCTCTCAATTCTGACTTTATATCTCTCAATTCGACTTCTCTCAATTCCGACATCTCAATTCTTTACTTTAATCTCAATTCCTACTTTACATCTCTCAATTCGACTTTACATCTCTAATTCCGACTTTACATCTCTCAATTCCGACTTTAAATCTCTAATTCTGACTTTACATCACGCAATTCCGACTTTACATCTCCCAATTCCGACTTTAAATCTCTCAATTCCGACTTTGCATCTCGCAATTCCGACTTTACATCACGCAATTCCGACTTTACATCTCGCAAATTATGACTTTACATCACGCAATTCTGACTTTACATCTCTCAATTCCGACTTTAGATCTCATGAATTCTTACTTTACATCTCTCAATTCCGACTTTAGATCTCGCAATTCTTACTTTACATCTCTCAATTCCGACTTCTCTCAATTCCGACTTTACATCTTGCAATTCCGACTTTACATCTCGCAATCCCGACTTTATATCTCTCAATTCCGACTTCTCTCAATTCCGACTTTACATCTTTCAATTCCGACTTTACTTCACACAATTCCAACTTTACATCTCTCAATTCCGACTTTACTTCACACAATTCTGACTTTACATCTCTCAATTCTGACTTTATATCTCTCAATTCTGACTTTATATCTCGCAATTCCGACTTTACATCTCGCAATTCCGACTTTACATCTCGCAATTCCGACTTTACATCTCTCAATTCCGACTTTGCATCTCTCAATTCTGACTTTACATCTCTCAATTCGACTTTACATCTCTCAATTCCGACTTTGCATCTCTCAATTCTGACTTTACATCTCTCAATTCTGACTTTACATCTCTCAATTCTGACTTTACATCTCGCAATTCCGACTTTACATCTCTCAATTCCGACTTTGCATCTCTCAATTCCGACTTTACATCTCTCAATTCTGACTTTATATCACTCAATTCTGATTTTACATCTCTCAATTCTGACTTTACATCTCTCAATTCCTACTTTATATCTCTCAATTCCGACTTCTCTCAATTCCGACTTTACATCTTGCAATTCCGACTTTACATCTCTCAATTCCGACTTTGCATCTCTCAATTCCGACTTTACATCTCTCAATTCCGACTTTACATCTCTAATTCCGACTTTACATCTCTAATTCCGACTTTAAATCTCTAATTCCGACTTTACATCACGGAATTCCAACTTTATATCTTTCAATTCCGACTTTACATCTCTAATTCTGATTTTACATCTCTAATTCCGACTTTACATCTCTAATTCTGATTTTACATCTCTAATTCTGACTTTACATCACGGAATTCCAACTTTACATCTTTCAATTCCGACTTTACTTCACACAATTCCAACTTTACATCTCTCAATTCCGACTTTACATCTCTCAATTCTGACTTTATATCTCTCAATTCTGACTTTATATCTCTCAATTCCGACTTCTCGCAATTCCGACTTTACATCTCGCAATTCCGACTTTACATCTCTCAATTCTGACTTTACATCTCTCAATTCTGACTTTACATCTCTCAATTCTGACTTTATATCTCTCAATTCCTACTTTATATCTCTCAATTCCGACTTCTCTCAATTCCGACTTTACATCTTGCAATTCCGACTTTACATCTCGCAATTCCGACTTTACATCTCTCAATTCCGACTTTACATCTCCCAATTCCGACTTTAAATCTCTCAATTCCGACTTTGCATCTCTCAATTCTGACTTTCCATCTCTCAATTCCGACTTTCCATCTCGCAATTCTGACTTTACATCTCTCAATTCCGACTTTACATCTCCCAATTCTGACTTTACATTCCGACTTTACATCACGGAATTCCGACTTTACATCTCCAATTCTGACATCTCTCAATTCTGACTTTACATTCGACTTTACATCACGGAATTCGACTTTACATCTCTCAATTCCGACTTTACATCTCTCAATTCTGACTTTACATTCCGACTTTACATCACAGAATTCCGACTTTACATCTCCCAATTCCGGCTTTGCATCGCTCAATTCCGACTTTACATCTCTCAATTCGACTTTATATCTCTCAATTCCGATTTTGCATCTCTCAATTCTGACTTTACGTCTCTCAATTCTGACTTTACGCTCTCAATTCTGACTTTATATCTCTCAATTCTGACTTTATATCTCTCAATTCCGACTTCTCTCAATTCGACTTCTCTCAATTCTGACTTTAAATCTCTCAATTCCGACTTTGCATCTCTCAATTCGACTTTACATCTCCCAATTCCGACTTTAAATCTCTCAATTCCGACTTTGCATCTCTCACTTCGACTTTACATCACGCAATTCCGACTTTACATCTCCCAATTCCGACTTTAAATCTCTCAATTCGACTTTGCATCTCTCAATTCGACTTTACATCACGCAATTCCGACTTTACATCTCGCAATTCTGACTTTACATCACGCAATTCCGACTTTACATCTCTCAATTCCGACTTTAGATCTCTAATTCTTACTTTACATCTCTCAATTCCGACTTTAGATCTCGCACTTCTTACTTTACATCTCTCAATTCCGACTTCTCTCAATTCCGACTTTACATCTTGCAATTCCGACTTTACATCTCGCAATCCCGACTTTATATCTCTCAATTCGACTTCTCTCAATTCCGACTTTACATCTCGCAATTCCGACTTTACATCTCTCAATTCCGACTTTACATCTCTCAATTCTTACTTTATATCTCTCAATGCCGACTTCTCTCAATTCCGACTTTACATCTCGCAATTCTGACTTTACATCTCTCAATTCCGACTTTACATCTCGCAATTCTGACTTTACATCTCTCAATTCTGACTTTACATCTCTCAATTCCGACTTTAGATCTCTAATTCTTACTTTACATCTCTCAATTCTGACTTTAGATCTCGCAATCTTACGTTACATCTCTCAATTCCGACTTTAGATCTCGCAATTCGACTTTATATCACTCAATTCTGACTTTATATCTCAATTCCTACTTTATATCTCTCAATTCCGACTTCTCTCAATTCCGACTTTATATCTCTCAATTCGACTTTATACCTCTCAATTCCGACTTCTCTCAATTCGAATTTACATCTCGCAATTCTGACTTTGCATCTCTCAATTCCGACTTTATACCTCTCAATTCCGACTTCTCTCAATTCCGACTTTACATCTCTCAATTCCGACTTTACATCTCGCAATTCTTACTTTACATCTTTCAATTCCGACTTTACATCTCTAATTCTGATTTTACATCTCTAATTCCGACTTTACATCTCTCAATTCTGATTTTACATCTCTAATTCTGACTTTACATCACGGAATTCCAACTTTACATCTTTCAATTCCGACTTTACTTCACACAATTCCAACTTTACATCTCTCAATTCCGACTTTACTTCACACAATTCTGACTTTACATCTCTCAAATCTGACTTTATATCTCTCAATTCTGACTTTATATCTCGTAATTCCGACTTTACATCTCGCAATTCGACTTTACATCTCTCAATTCCGACTTTGCATCTCTCAATTCCGACTTTACATCTCTCAATTCTGACTTTATATCTCTCAATTCTGACTTTATATCTCTCAATTCCGACTTCTCTCAATTCCGACTTTACATCTCGCAATTCCGACTTTACATCTCTCAATTCCGACTTTGCATCTCTCAATTCCGACTTTACATCTCTCAATTCTGACTTTATATCACTCAATTCTGATTTTACATCTCTCAATTCTGACTTTACATCTCTCAATTCTGACTTTACATCTCTCAATTCCTACTTTATATCTCTCAATTCTGACTTCTCTCAATTCCGACTTTACATCTTGCAATTCCGACTTTACATCTCGCAATTCCGACTTTACATCTCTCAATTCCGACTTTGCATCTCTCAATTCCGACTTTACATCTCTCAATTCCGACTTTACATCTCTAATTCCGACTTTACATCTCTAATTCCGACTTTAAATCTCTAATTCCGACTTTACATCACGGAATTCCAACTTTACATCTTTCAATTCCGACTTTACATCTCTAATTCTGATTTTACATCTCTAATTCCGACTTTACATCCCTAATTCTGATTTTACATCTTTCAATTCCGACTTTACTTCACACAATTCCAACTTTACATCTCTCAATTCCGACTTTACTTCACACAATTCTGACTTTACATCTCTCAATTCTGACTTTATATCTCTCAATTCTGACTTTATATCTCTCAATTCCGACTTCTCGCAATTCCGACTTTACATCTCGCAATTCTGACTTTACATCTCTCAATTCTGACTTTATATCTCTCAATTCCGACTTCTCTCAATTCCGACTTTACATCTTGCAATTCCGACTTTACATCTCGCAATTCCGACTTTACATCTCTCAATTCGACTTTACATCTCTCAATTCCGACTTTAAATCTCTCAATTCCGACTTTGCATCTCTCAATTCTGACTTTCCATCTCTCAATTCCGACTTTCCATCTCGCAATTCTGACTTTACATTCCGACTTTACATCACGGAATTCCGACTTTACATCTCCCAATTCTGACATCTCTCAATTCTGACTCTTACATTCCGACTTTACATCACGGAGTTCGACTTTACATCTCTCAATTCCGACTTTACATCTCTCAATTCTGACTTTACATTCCGACTTTACATCACAGAATTCCGACTTTACATCTCCCAATTCCGGCTTTGCATCGCTCAATTCCGACTTTACATCTCTCAATTACGACTTTATATCTCTCAATTCGATTTTGCATCTCTCAATTCTGACTTTACGCTCTCAATTCTGACTTTACGTCTCTCAATTCTGACTTTATATCTCTCAATTCTGACTTTATATCTCTCAATTCCGACTTCTCTCAATTCCGACTTCTCTCAATTCTGACTTTAAATCTCTCAATTCCTACTTTGCATCTCTCAATTCGACTTTACATCTCCCAATTCCGACTTTAAATCTCTCAATTCGACTTTGCATCTCGCAATTCCGACTTTACATCACGCAATTCCGACTTTACATCTCCCAATTCCGACTTTAAATCTCTCAATTCCGACTTTGCATCTCGCAATTCGACTTTACATCACGCAATTCCGACTTTACATCTCGCAATTATGACTTTACATCACGCAATTCCGACTTTACATCTCTCAATTCCGACTTTAGATCTCGCAATTTTACTTTACATCTTCAATTCCGACTTTAGATCTCAAATTCTGACTTTACATCTCTCAATTCGACTTCTCTCAATTCCGACTTTACATCTTGCAATTCTGACTTTACATCTCGCAATCCCGACTTTATATCTCTCAATTCCGACTTCTCTCAATTCCACTTTACATCTTTCAATTCCGACTTTACTTCACACAATTCCAACTTTACATCTCTCAATTCCGACTTTACTTCACACAATTCTGACTTTACATCTCTCAATTCTGACTTTATATCTCTCAATTCTGACTTTATATCTCGCAATTCCGACTTTACATCTCGCAATTCCGACTTTACATCTCGCAATTCCGACTTTACATCTCTCAATTCCGACTTTGCATCTCTCAATTCTGACTTTACATCTCTCAATTCCGACTTTACATCTCTCAATTCCGACTTTGCATCTCTCAATTCTGACTTTACATCTCTCAATTCTGACTTTACATCTCTCAATTCTGACTTTACATCTCGCAATTCCGACTTTACATCTCTCAATTCCGACTTTGCATCTCTCAATTCTGACTTTACATCTCTCAATTCTGACTTTATATCACTCAATTCTGATTTTACATCTCTCAATTCTGACTTTACATCTCTCAATTCCTACTTTATATCTCTCAATTCCGACTTCTCTCAATTCGACTTTACATCTTGCAATTCCGACTTTACATCTCGCAATTCGACTTTGCATCTCTCAATTCCGACTTTACATCTCTCAATTCCGACTTTACATCTCTAATTCCGACTTTACATCTCTAATTCCGACTTTAAATCTCTAATTCGACTTTACATCACGGAATTCCAACTTTACATCTTTCAATTCCGACTTTACATCTCTAATTCTGATTTTACATCTCTAATTCCGACTTTACATCTCTAATTCTGATTTTACATCTCTAATTCTGACTTTACATCACGGAATTCCAACTTTACATCTTTCAATTCCGACTTTACTTCACACAATTCCAACTTTACATCTCTCAATTCTGACTTTACATCTCTCAATTCTGACTTTATATCTCTCAATTCCGACTTCGCAATTCCGACTTTACATCTCGCAATTCTGACTTTACATCTCTCAATTCTGACTTTATATCTCTCAATTCTGACTTTATATCTCTCAATTCCTACTTTATATCTCTCAATTCCGACTTCTCTGCAATTCCGACTTTACATCTCGCACTTCTGACTTTACATCTCTCAATTCTGACTTTATATCTCTCAATTCCTACTTTATATCTCTCAATTCGACTTTGCATCTCTCAATTCTGACTTTACATCTTGCAATTCCGACTTTACATCTCGCAATTCCGACTTTACATCTCTCAATTCCGACTTTACATCTCCCAATTCCGACTTTAAATCTCTCAATTCTGACTTTGCATCTCTCAATTCTGACTTTCCATCTCTCAATTCCGACTTTCCATCTCGCAGTTCTGACTTTACATCTCTCAATTCCGACTTTACATCTCCCAATTCTGACTTTACATTCCGACTTTACATCACGGAATTCCGACTTTACATCTCCCAATTCTGACATCTCTCAATTCTGACTTTACATTCCGACTTTACATCTCGGAATTCGACTTTACATCTCTCAATTCCGACTTTACATCTCTCAATTCTGACTTTACATTCTCACTTTTGACATCACAGAATTCCGACTTTATATCTCCCAATTCTGACTTTATATCTCTCAATTCCGACTTTACATCTCTCAATTACGACTTTATATCTCTCAATTCCGATTTTGCATCTCTCAATTCTGACTTTACATCTCTCAATTCTGACTTTACGTCTCTCAATTCTGACTTTATATCTCTCAATTCTGACTTTATATCTCTCAATTCCGACTTCTCTCAATTCCGACTTCTCTCAATTCTGACTTTAAATCTCTCAATTCCGACTTTGCATCTCTCAATTCGACTTTACATCTCCCAATTCCGACTTTAAATCTCTCAATTCCGACTTTGCATCTCGCAATTCCGACTTTACATCACGCAATTCCGACTTTACATCTCCCAATTCTTACTTTAAATCTCTCAATTCCGACTTTGCATCTCGCAATTCCGACTTTACATCCCTCAATTCCGACTTTACATCCCGCAATTCCGACTTTACATCTCCCATTCCGACTTTACATCTCTCAATTCCGACTTTATATCTCTCAATTCCGACTTTAGATCTCAATTCCGACTTTACATCTCTCAATTCCGACTTTAGATCTCTCTCAATTCCATTTACTTCTTTTCCACATCTCTCAATTCGACTTCTTCACAATTCGACTTTACATCTTGCAATTCACTTTATCTCTCAATTCTGACTTTATATCTCTCAATTCGACTTTACATCTCAATTCCGACTTTACATCTCGCAATTCCGACTTTACATCTCTCAATTCCGACTTTACATCTCTCAATTCTGACTTTATATCTCTCAATTCCGACTTTACATCTCTCAATTCCGACTTTACATCTCAATTCCGACTTTACATCTCTCAATTCTGACTTTACATCTCTCAATTCTGACTTTATCTCTCAATTCTGACTTTACATCTCTCAATTCCGACTTTAGATCTCTCAATTCTGACTTTACATCTCTCAATTCTGACTTTACATCTCTCAATTCTGACTTTACATCTCTCAATTCCGACTTTACATCTCTCAATTCTGACTTTATATCACTCAATTCTGACTTTATCTCTCAATTCCTACTTTATATCTCTCAATTCCGACTTTACATCTCTCAATTCCGACTTTACATCTCTCAATTCCGACTTTATACCTCTCAATTCCGACTTTACATCTCTCAATTCCGACTTTACATCTCTAATTCTGACTTTACATCTCTAATTCCGACTTTAAACTCTCAATTCCGACTTTACATCTCAATTCCAACTTTACATCTCTCAATTCCGACTTTACATCTCTAATTCTGACTTTACATCTCTCAATTCCGACTTTACATCTCTCAATTCTGACTTTACATCTCTCAATTCTGACTTTACATCACAATTCCAACTTTACATCTCTCAATTCCGACTTTACTTCTCACAATTCAACTTTACATCTCTCAATTCTGACTTTACATCTCTCAATTCTGACTTTATATCTCTCAATTCCGACTTCTCAATTCGACTTTATATCTCTCAATTCCGACTTTACATCTCTCAATTCCGACTTTACATCTCTCAATTCTGACTTTACATCTCAATTCCTACTTTACATTCTCTCAACATCTTCAGAATTCCGACTTTACATCTCTCAATTCTGACTTTACATCTCTCAATTCTGACTTTATATCTCTCAATTCTGACTTTATATCTCTCAACTTTACTTCTCTCAATTCCGACTTTACATCTTGCAATTCCGACTTTACATCTCGCAATTCGACTTTACATCTCTCAATTCCGACTTTACATCTCCCAATTCCGACTTTAAATCTCTCAATTCCGACTTTGCATCTCTCAATTCTGACTTTCCATCTCTCAATTCGATTTTCCATCTACGCAATTCTGACTTTACATCTCTCAATTCCGACTTTACATCTCCCAATTCTGACTTTACATTCCGACTTTACATCACGGAATTCCGACTTTACATCTCCCAATTCTGACATCTCTCAATTCTGACTTTACATTCCGACTTTACATCACGGAATTCCGACTTTACATCTCTCAATTCCGACTTTACATCTCTCAATTCTGACTTTACATTCCGACTTTACATCACAGAATTCCGACTTTACATCTCCCAATTCCGGCTTTGCATCGCTCAATTCCGACTTTACATCTCTCAATTACGACTTTATATCTCTCAATTCCGATTTTGCATCTCTCAATTCTGACTTTACGTCTCTCAATTCTGACTTTACGTCTCTCAATTCTGACTTTATATCTCTCAATTCTGACTTTATATCTCTCAATTCCGACTTCTCTCAATTCCGACTTCTCTCAATTCTGACTTTAAATCTCTCAATTCCGACTTTGCATCTCTCAATTCCGACTTTACATCTCCCAATTCCGACTTTAAATCTCTCAATTCCGACTTTGCATCTCGCAATTCCGACTTTACATCACGCAATTCCGACTTTACATCTCCCAATTCCGACTTTAAATCTCTCAATTCCGACTTTGCATCTCGCAATTCCGACTTTACATCACGCAATTCCGACTTTACATCTCGCAATTATGACTTTACATCACGCAATTACGACTTTACATCTCTCAATTCCGACTTTAGATCTCGCAATTCTTACTTTACATCTCTCAATTCCGACTTTAGATCTCGCAATTCTTACTTTACATCTCTCAATTCCGACTTCTCTCAATTCCGACTTTACATCTTGCAATTCCGACTTTACATCTCGCAATCCGACTTTATATCTCTCAATTCCGACTTCTCTCAATTCCGACTTTACATCTCGCACCTTCGAATTCCATCTCTCAATTCTTTACATCTCTCAATTCCGACTTTAGATCTCTCAATGCCGATTCTTACTTTACATTCTCTCAATTCCGACTTTACATCTCATACATTCTTACTTTACATCTCTCAATTCTGACTTTACATCTCAATTCCGACTTTACATCTCGCAATTCTGACTTTACATCTCTCAATTCTGACTTTATATCTCTCAATTCCGACTCTCTCTCAAATTCGACTTTACATCTCTCAATTCTGACTTTACATCTTCTCTTTAATTCAATTCGACTTTACATCTCTCAATTCTTCGACTTTACATCTCTCAATTCTGACTTTACATCTCTCAATTCCGACTTTATATCTCTCAAATTCTTACTTTACATCTCTCAATTCTGACTTTAGATCTCGCAATTCTTACTTTACATCTCTCAATTCCGACTTTAGATCTCTCAATTCGACTTTATATCACTCAATTCTGACTTTACATCTCAATTCCTACTTTATATCTCTCAATTCCGACTTCTCTCAATTCCGACTTTATATCTCTCAATTCGACTTTATACATCTCTCAATTCCGACTTTACATCTCTCAATTCTGACTTTACATCTCAATTCCTAATTCTGACTTTGCATCTCTCAATTCCGACTTTATACCTCTCAATTCCGACTTCTCTCAATTCCGACTTTACATCTCTCAATTCGACTTTACATCTACATACATCTTACTTTACATCTCTCAATTCTGACTTTACATCTCTAATTCCGACTTTATATCTCTCAATTCTGACTTCTCTCAATTCTGACTTTACATCTCTCAATTCTGACTTTACATCATGGATTCTTACTTTACATCTCTCAATTCTGACTTTACATCTCTCAATTCCTACTTTATATCTCTCAATTCCGACTTCTCTCAATTCCGACTTTATATCTCTCAATTCCGACTTTATACCTCTCAATTCGACTTCTCTCAATTCCGACTTTACATCTCATAATTCGACTTTACATTCCGACTTTACATCACAGAATTCCGACTTTACATCTCTCAATTCCGACTTTACATCTCTCAATTCCGACTTTACATCACTCAATTCTGACTTTACATCTCTCAATTCTGACTTTATATCACTCAATTCTGACTTTACATCTTGCAATTCCGACTTTACATCTCGCAATTCCGACTTTACATCTCTCAATTCCGACTTTACATCTCCCAATTCCGACTTTAAATCTCTCAATTCCGACTTTGCATCTCTCAATTCTGACTTTCCATCTCTCAATTCCGACTTTCCATCTCGCAATTCTGACTTTACATCTCTCAATTCCGACTTTACATCTCCCAATTCTGACTTTACATTCCGACTTTACATCACGGAATTCCGACTTTACATCTCCCAATTCTGACATCTCTCAATTCTGACTTTACATTCCGACTTTACATCACGGAATTCCGACTTTACATCTCTCAATTCCGACTTTACATCTCTCAATTCTGACTTTACATTCCGACTTTACATCACAGAATTCCGACTTTACATCTCCCAATTCCGGCTTTGCATCGCTCAATTCCGACTTTACATCTCTCAATTACGACTTTATATCTCTCAATTCCGATTTTGCATCTCTCAATTCTGACTTTACGTCTCTCAATTCTGACTTTACGTCTCTCAATTCTGACTTTATATCTCTCAATTCTGACTTTATATCTCTCAATTCCGACTTCTCTCAATTCGACTTCTCTCAATTCTGACTTTAAATCTCTCAATTCCGACTTTGCATCTCTCAATTCCGACTTTACATCTCCCAATTCCGACTTTAAATCTCTCAATTCCGACTTTGCATCTCGCAATTCCGACTTTACATCACGCAATTCCGACTTTACATCTCCCAATTCCGACTTTAAATCTCTCAATTCCGACTTTGCATCTCGCAATTCCGACTTTACATCACGCAATTCCGACTTTACATCTCGCAATTATGACTTTACATCACGCAATTACGACTTTACATCTCTCAATTCCGACTTTAGATCTCGCAATTCTTACTTTACATCTCTCAATTCCGACTTTAGATCTCGCAATTCTTACTTTACATCTCTCAATTCCGACTTCTCTCAATTCCGACTTTACATCTTGCAATTCCGACTTTACATCTCGCAATCCCGACTTTATATCTCTCAATTCCGACTTCTCTCAATTCCGACTTTACATCTCGCAATTCCGACTTTACATCTCTCAATTCCGACTTTACATCTCTCAATTCTTACTTTATATCTCTCAATGCCGACTTCTCTCAATTCCGACTTTACATCTCGCAATTCTGACTTTACATCTCTCAATTCCGACTTTACATCTCGTAATTCTGACTTTACATCTCTCAATTCTGACTTTACATCTCTCAATTCCGACTTTAGATCTCGCAATTCTTACTTTACATCTCTCAATTCTGACTTTAGATCTCGCAATTCTTACGTTACATCTCTCAATTCCGACTTTAGATCTCGCAATTCTGACTTTATATCACTCAATTCTGACTTTATATCTCAATTCCTACTTTATATCTCTCAATTCCGACTTCTCTCAATTCCGACTTTATATCTCTCAATTCCGACTTTATACCTCTCAATTCCGACTTCTCTCAATTCCGACTTTACATCTCGCAATTCTGACTTTGCATCTCGCAATTCCGACTTTATACCTCTCAATTCCGACTTCTCTCAATTCCGACTTTACATCTCTCAATTCCGACTTTACATCTCGCAATTCTTACTTTACATCTCTCAATTCTGACTTTACATCTCTCAATTCCGACTTTATATCACTCAATTCTGACTTTACATCTCGCAATTCCGACTTTATATCTCTCAATTCCGACTTCTCTCAATTCCGACTTTACATCTCTCAATTCCGACTTTACATCTCGCAATTCTTACTTTACATCTCTCAATTCTGACTTTACATCTCTCAATTCCTACTTTATATCTCTCAATTCCGACTTCTCTCAATTCCGACTTTATATCTCTCAATTCCGACTTTATACCTCTCAATTCCGACTTCTCTCAATTCCGACTTTACATCTCGCAATTCCGACTTTACATTCCGACTTTACATCACAGAATTCCGACTTTACATCTCTCAATTCCGACTTTACATCTCTCAATTCGACTTTACATCACTCAATTCTGACTTTACATCTCTCAATTCTGACTTTATATCACTAAATTCTGACTTTACATCATGGATTTCCGACTTTACATCTCTCAATTCCCACTTTACATCTCGCAATTCTGACTTTATATCTCTCAATTCCGACTTCTCTCAATTCCGACTTTATATCTCTCAATTCCGACTTTATACCTCTCAATTCCGACTTCTCTCAATTCCGACTTTACATCTCGCAATTCCGACTTTACATTCCGACTTTACATCACAGAATTCCGACTTTACATCTCTCAATTCCGACTTTACATCTCTCAATTCCGACTTTACATCTCTCAATTCTGACTTTATATCACTCAATTCTGACTTTACATCATGGATTTCCGACTTTACATCTCTCAATTCCTACTTTATATCTCTCAATTCCGACTTCTCTCAATTCCGACTTTACATCTTGCAATTCCGACTTTACATCTCGCAATTCCGACTTTACATCACGGAATTCCGACTTTGCATCTCTCAATTCCGACTTTACATCTCTCAATTCCAACTTTACATCTCGCAATTCTGACTTTACATCTCTCAATTCCGACTTTACATTCCGACTTTACATCACGGAATTACGACTTTCCATCTCTCAATTCCGACTTTCCATCTCGCAATTCTGACTTTCCATCTCTCAATTCCGACTTTACATCTCGCAATTCCGACTTTACATTCCGACTTTACATCACGGAATTACGACTTTCCATCTCTCAATTCCGACTTTCCATCTCTCAATTCTGACTTTACATCTCGCAATTCTGACTTTACATCTCTCAATTCCGACTTTACATTCCGACTTTACATCACGGAATTACGACTTTACATCTCTCAATTCCGACTTTCCATCTCTCAATTCCGACTTTACATCTCGCAATTCTGACTTTACATCTCTCAATTCCGACTTTACATTCCGACTTTACATCACGGAATTACGACTTTCCATCTGTCAATTCCGACTTTCCATCTCTCAATTCTGACTTTACATTCCGACTTTACATCACAGAATTCCGACTTTACATCTCTCAATTCCGACTTTACATCACGGAATTCCAACTTTACATCTCTCAATTCTGACTTTATATTTCTCAGTTGCACAATTATATCTCGTAATTCTGAGGAAAAAAGGCAGAATTATCTTTTAAAATGTTTTATTCTGTGGCGGTAACAAGCTTCCATAGTTCTAAGAATGAAGGCTTACAGTTCTCAACCACATATTTTGGCTGTAGGTTCAAAATCTTAATTTTATCACGCAATCCACTAAAAAATTACTCTGCAAAATTGTAAAAAAAAATTCTTCCTCAAAGAAAATTGGACCTTTCTTCCACTTTTTGCCTTGTTTTTCAACACAACAATGTATCTAAACATTCTTAAATCAAGATAAATTGACTTATTTCCGCAGGATTCTGAATTGGAGCACTATTCATACCGAGTGTGGACAGCATCCAGGTGTCAGCATGTGAATGGAGGAAACCAGCGGTCAAACTGACAGCTCCAGCTCAGCAGGATGACGGACAGATGCGGCACTGCCAAACACTGTTTACGTGCTATAACCTCCACAGCTGTTCAATAATTCAGCATCTTCTCCTTTGGGGCGTACCAGTTTGATCCACACTGCAGGTATTTATTTATTTTTTTCATTTCAGTAATATAAGTCAAATCTGTCAGCTCTAGTGAAGCGATATCATCCCACCATGACAGCTTTAGGATTTTTCTAAATCCATAAACTATGTCCTGTGCACTTCTCAAACAGAGTATGGGAAACCAACCTCAATCCTAAATGGAAATGTCTGGCTTGCGTAGACTTTTATGCTTATTTCTGTCAGGCAATTCCGTTAAGGTCTTTCAGCTGCATTAACCTATTTACTTGTAACTGGGACGCAGAAAACTTTCTTGCTGTGCCTTGATCCCAGCAGTCGCCACCATCAGTGTGTCCTTGAGCACTTTACTCCATGCTGCTCCAGGGGGATTGTTCCTGTAATAAGTGCACTGTAAGTCGCTTTTGGATAAAAAAAAGTGTCTGCCAAATGCATAAATGCAAATGCAAAATTTAAGTACAAGCATCATCACAAAATCACAGTTTAGCAAGGCAAACGGCTTGATTTAATGCTTTGACTGGTGCTCGGTCAAAGTCAAATCACAGCACATTTATTTATATAGATATACATATACATACATATAAACACATACATACATATACACACATACATACATATAAACACATACATACACATATATACACACATACATATACACACATACATACATATAAACACATACATACACATATATACACACATACATATACACACATACGTACATATAAACACATACATACACATATATACACACATACATATACACACATACATACATACATATAAACACATACATACACATATATACACACATATATATACACATATACGTATATATACACACATACATACATATAAACACATACATACATATAAACACATACATACATATAAACACATACATACATATATACACATACATACACATATATACACACATATATATACACACATACATACATATACACACATACATATATATAAACACATACATACATATAAACACATACATACATATACACACATACATACACATATATACACACATACATATAAACACATACATACATATACACACATACATACACACACATACATACACAAACACATACATACATATACACACAAACATACATATAAACACATACATACATATAAACACATACATATACACACACATACATACATATAAACACATACATACATATACACACATACATACACATATATACACACATACATATAAACACATACATATAAACACATACATACATATACACACATACATACACACACATACATATACACAAACACATACATACATATACACACAAACATACATATAAACACATACATACATATACACACATACATATACACACATACATACACATATATACACACATACATACATACATATACACACATACATATACACACATACATACACATATATACACACATACATACATACATACATATACACACAAACATACATATACACACACACATACATACATACACTCACCTAAAGGATTATTAGGAACACCTGTTCAATTTCTCATTAATGCAATTATCTAATCAACCAATCACATGGCAGTTGCTTCAATGCATTTAGGGGTGTGGTCCTGGTCAAGACAATCTCCTGAACTCCAAACTGAATGTCAGAATGGGAAAGAAAGGTGATTTAAGCAATTTTGAGCGTGGCATGGTTGTTGGTGCCAGGCAGGGCCGGTCTGAGTATTTCACAATCTGCTCAGTTACTGGGATTTTCACGCACAACCATTTCTAGGGTTTACAAAGAATGCTGTGAAAAGGGAAAAACATCCAGTATGCGGCAGTCCTGTGGGAGAAAATGCCTTGTTGATGCTAGAGGTCAGAGGAGAATGGGCCGACTGATTCAAGCTGATAGAAGAGCAACTTTGACTGAAATAACCACTCATTACAGCCGAGGTATGCAGCAAAGCATTTGTGAAGCCACAACACGCACAACCTTGAGGCGGATGGGCTACAACAGCAGAAGACCCCACCGGGTACCACTCATCTCCACTACAAATAGGAAAAAGAGGCTACAATTTGCACAAGCTCACCAAAATTGGATAGTTGAAGACTGGAAAAATGTTGCCTGGTCTGATGAGTCTCGATTTCTGTTGAGACATTCAGATGGTAGAGTCAGAATTTGGCGTAAACAGAATGAGAACATGGATCCATCATGCCTTGTTACCACTGTGCAGGCTGGTGGTGGTGGTGTAATGGTGTGGGGGATGTTTTCTTGGCACACTTTAGGCCCCTTAGTGCCAATTGGGCATGGTTTAAATGCCACGGCCTACCTGAGCATTGTTTCTGACCATGTCCATCCCTTTATGACCACCATGTACCCATTCTCTGATGGCTACTTCCAGCAGGATAATGCACCATGTCACAAAGCTGGAATCATTTCAAATTGGTTTCTTGAACATGACAATGAGTTCACTGTACTAAAATGGCCCCCACAGTCACCAGATCTCAACCCAATAGAGCATCTTTGGGATGTGGTGGAACGGGAGCTTCGAGCCCTGGATGTGCATCTCACAAATCTCCATCAACTGCAAGATGCTATCCTATCAATATGGGCCAACATTTCTAAAGAATGCTTTCAGCACCTTGTTGAATCAATGCCACGTAGAATTAAGGCAGTTCTGAAGGCGAAAGGGAGTCAAACACAGTATTAGTATGTGTTCCTAATAATCCTGACAGGTGAGTGTATAAACACATACATACACATACATACATACACACACACACACATGCATATATATGTATATGTATGTATGTATGTATGTGTGTGTGTGTGTGTATATATATATATATATATATATATATATATATATATATATATATATATATATAAATCTTTTTTTTTTTTTTTATAGTTTACAGCCAAACTGGAAACTGGAAATAAATTCAAACTTAAACTGAAATAAAAACAAATTAAACCTAAATCAACAGCACATAGCTAAATTACTAAAAATTGAACTAAACTACTTTATCTAAAATAAAAATTCAAAATTCAAAATATTAATAGAGCTATAATAAAACTAAAATTAAAATAACAATCATTTATAAATACATTTCAGTTTCAGTAATAAACAAAATGCAACTATTATGAAACAAATGTAATTTAATTTCAGCTTTAAAGCAACTCAGTGCTATCATTCAGATCAATAACAGTGTCGACGCTGCAAAGTTTTAGTCAAAGTCATTAGTCATTATTGTCTAACACTGATAGGAAATGTTTGCGGTCCAAATCCAGTTATTGATAGAAAATGCACAAAAAGGTTTGTCTAATGTTGATGAAATATCGCCAAAATCAATATTAAAGTAATTCAAATGAAGATGTTTTACACACGTGTCTTTTAAAGGATGTAGGTCTGGTTCATAAGCTTCTCTTATGATCAAAAGATCAAGTTTAATTCTTCAGACGTTTGAACGGCTTTATTAAATAATGCATTTATTTATAGCGCTTAATAATAAAGAGCATAAAGAGAGATGAAGGTATTCAAGTCAATTCAGCTTAAAAAAATCTCCTGCGCTAAGCTTCACGCTGTATTTCACATGTCATTTATTGATGATGCATTTATTATTTAAGATGAAGCTGACAACTAACTACACCAATCAAAGGGTCTCTTATGATGTTCTAATAACATATGATGATGAAGATGAAGATGGATCAACTACTGCCTGTTCGCTTGTGTGTATAAAGGAAAAAACATCTCAGTTTTATTCAGAGGCCCAAACTGAGGGGAAATATGGTGCAGATGCTGATATTCATACACTTTAAAAATAAAGTTGCTGCCTTAAATTTTTAAGTACAATCAACTTGGATGTTTAAGTCATGTCAACTTGAATTACATTAAACTTAAATGAGTTGAATCTTGTATAACTTTTAAAAAGTTGAAAATTGCTTAATTTATTTTGATGAGTTAAAGCAATTTAAAAACATGTCATAACTTATTGATCATATAATTCAGTGTATGGGCAAAAAGTGATATGAAATTTTGACGCTTGTAATATAAATCAATCTTTTTAACATTCTAGCAGATATTTGAATACATGAAATGCATATAAATATCAATATCTGCCAATAATATGTCTTAGTCTTAGATAATAAAGGGAAATGATAACAAACAAAATAATTATAACACAATCTTTAAGCTTATACGGCACACAAAACTGACGGATCGCTTTGAAGTCACGGTTCGGTACAGCAGTTTAATTACTTTTTATTTATTTTTATTAAACGGTGTTTACGGAACAAATTGTGTCTGTCCTTGAATTAATTCAATTATAACTAAAAGTTTCTTAAAGATAATGCTGTGAACTATAGGGAGCTTATAGGCTCATAGGCCTTTAGGTGAGTGTATAGGCTAATATAATGAATATATAGGCTAATATAGTGAATATATAGGCTAATATAGTGAACATATAGGCTAATATAGTGAACATATAGGCTAATATAGTGAATATATAGGCTAATATAGTGAACATATAGGCTAATATAGTGAACATATAGGCTAATATAGTGAACATATAGGCTAATATAGTGAACATATAAGCTAATATAGTGAACATATAAGCTAATATAGTGAACATATAGGCTAATATAGTGAATATATAGGCTAATATAGTGAACATATAGGCTAATATAGTGAACATATAGGCTAATACACTCACCTAAAGGATTATTAGGAACACCATAGTAATACTGTGTTTGACCCCCTATCGCCTTTAGAACTGCCTTAATTCTACGTGGCATTGATTCAACAAGGTGCTGAAAGCATTCTTTAAAAATGTTGGCCCATATTGATAGGCTAGCATCTTGCAGTTGATGGAGATTTGTGAGATGCACATCCAGGGCTCGAAGCTCCGTTCCACCACATCCCAAAGAAGCTCTATTGGGTTGAGATCTGGTGACTGTGGGGGCCATTTTAGTACAGTGAACTCATTGTCATGTTCAAGAAACCAATTTGAAATGATTCGAGCTTTGTGACATGGTGCATTATCCTGCTGGAAGTAGCCATCAGAGAATGGGTACATGGTGGTCATAAAGGGATGGACATGGTCAGAAACAATGCTCAGGTAGGCCGTGGCATTTAAACAATGCCCAATTGGCACTAAGGGGCCTAAAGTGTGCCAAGAAAACATCCCCCACACCATTACACCACCACCACCAGCCTGCACAGTGGTAACAAGGCATGATGGATCCATGTTCTCATTCTGTTTACACCAAATTCTGACTCTACCATCTGAATGTCTCAACAGAAATCGAGACTCATCAGACCAGGCAACATTTTCCCAGTCTTCAACTGTCAAATTTTGGTGAGCTTGTGCAAATTGTAGCCTCTTTTTCCTATTTGTAGTGGAGATGAGTGGTACCGGTGGGGTCTTCTGCTGTTGTAGCCCATCCGCCTCAAGGTTGTGCGTGTTGTGGCTTCACAAATGCTTTGCTGCATACCTCGGTTGTAACGAGTGGTTATTTCAGTCAAAATTGCTCTTCTATCAGCTTGAATCAGTCGGCCCATTCTCCTCTGACCTCTAGCATCAACAAGGCATTTTCACCCACAGGACTGCTGCATACTGGATGTTTTTCCCTTTTCACACCATTCTTTGTAAACCCTAGAAATGGTTGTGTGTGAAAATCCCAGTAACTGAGCAGATTGTGAAATACTCAGACCGGCCCGTCTGGCACCAACAACCATGCCATGCTCAAAATTGCTTAAATCACCTTTCTTTCCCATTCTGACATTCAGTTTGGAGTTCAGGAGATTGTCTTGACCAGGACCACACCCCTAAATGCATTGAAGCAACTGCCACGTGATTGGTTGATTAGATAATTGCATTAATGAGAAATTGAACAGGTGTTCCTAATAATCCTTTAGGTGAGTGTATAGTGAACATATAAGCTAATATAGTGAACATATAGGCTAATATAGTGAATATATAGGCTAAATAGGCTAATATAGTGAACATATAGGCTAATATAGTGAACATATAGGCTAATATATGAACATATAGGCTAATATAGTGAATATATAGGCTAATATAGTGAATATATAGGCTAATATAGTGAACATATAGGCTAATATAGTGAATATATAGGCTAAATAGGCTAATATAGTGAACATATAGGCTAACATATAGGCTAATATAGTGAACATATAGGCTAATATGATGAACATATAGGCTAATATAATGAACATATAGGCTAATATAGTGAACATATAGGCTAATATAATGAACATATAGGCTAAAATAGTGAATATATAGGCTACTATAGGTCATATATAGGCTACTATAGGTCATATATAGGCTACTATAGGTCATATATAGGTCATATAACTGCTAATTTAGGTCATATATAGGCTAATTTAGGTCATATATAGGCTAATATAGGTCATATATAGGTTAATATAATGAATATAACAGCTAATATAGGTCATATATAGGTCATATAACAACGCTAATTTAGGTCATATATAGGCTAATTTAGGTCATATATAGGCTAATATAGGTCATATATAGGTTAATATAATGAATATAACAGCTAATATAGGTCATATATAGGTCATATAACGGCTAATATAGGTCATATAACGGCTAATATAGGTCATATAACGGCTAATATAGGTCATATATAGGTTAATATAGGTCATATATAGGTTAATATAATGAATATAACAGCTAATATAGGTCATATATAGGTCATATAACGGCTAATATAGGTCATATATAGGCTAATATAATGAATATAACAGCTAATATAGGTCATATATAGGTCATATAACGGCTAATATAGGTCATATATAGGTCATATAACGGTTAATATAGGTCATATATAGGTCATATAACTAAGGCTAATATAGGTCATATATAGGTCATATAACAGCTAATATAGGTCATATATAGGTCATATAACGGCTAATATAGGTCATATATAGGCTAATATAGGTCATATATAGGCTAATATAGGTCATATATAGGTTAATATAGGTCATATATAGGTTAATATAATGAATATAACAGCTAATATAGGTCATATATAGGTCATATAACTAGCTAATATAGGTCATATAACAGCTAATATAGGTCATATATAGGTCATATAACGGCTAATATAGGTCATATAACGGCTAATATAGGTCATATAACGGCTAATATAGGTCATATATAGGCTAATATAATGAACATGACAGCTAATATAGGTCATATATAGGTCATATAACGAGCTAATTTAGGTCATATATAGGCTAATTTAGGTCATATATAGGCTAATATAGGTCATATATAGGTTAATATAATGAATATAACAGCTAATATAGGTCATATATAGGTCATATAACGGCTAATATAGGTCATATATAGGCTAATATAGGTCATATGACGGCTAATATAGGTCATATATAGGTCATATAACTGCTAATTTAGGTCATATATAGGCTAATTTAGGTCATATATAGGCTAATATAGGTCATATATAGGTTAATATAATGAATATAACAGCTAATATAGGTCATATATAGGTCATATAACATGCTAATTTAGGTCATATATAGGCTAATATAGGTCATATATAGGTTAATATAGGTCATATATAGGTTAATATAATGAATATAACAGCTAATATAGGTCATATATAGGTCATATAACGGCTAATATAGGTCATATAACAGCTAATATAGGTCATATATAGGTCATATAACGGCTAATATAGGTCATATAACGGCTAATATAGGTCATATATAGGCTAATATAATGAATATGACAGCTAATATAGGTCATATATAGGTCATATAACGGCTAATTTAGGTCATATATAGGCTAATTTAGGTCATATATAGGCTAATATAGGTCATATATAGGTTAATATAATGAATATAACAGCTAATATAGGTCATATATAGGTCATATAACGGCGGCTAATATAGGTCATATATAGGCTAATATAGGTCATATAACGGCTAATATAGGTCATATATAGGTCATATAACTAATAATATAGGTCATATATAGGCTAATATAGGTCATATAACGGCTAATATAGGTCATATATAGGTTAATATAGGTCATATATAGGTTAATATAATGAATATAACAGCTAATATAGGTCATATATAGGTCATATAACGCTAATAATATAGGTCATATATAGGCTAATATAATGAATATAACAGCTAATATAGGTCATATATAGGTCATATAACGGCTAATATAGGTCATATATAGGTCATATAACGGCTAATATAGGTCATATATAGGTCATATAACGGCTAATATAGGTCATATATAGGTCATATAACGACTAATATAGGTCATATATAGGTCATATAACAGCTAATATAGGTCATATATAGGTCATATAACTGCTAATATAGGTCATATATAGGCTAATATAGGTCATATATAGGCTAATATAATGAATATATAGGCTAATATAGGTCATATAATGGCTAATATAGGTCATATATAGGCTAATATAGGTCATATATAGGCTAATATAGGTCATATATAGGTTAATATAGGTCATATATAGGTTAATATAATGAATATAACAGCTAATATAGGTCATATATAGGTCATATAACTAAGCTAATATAGGTCATATAACGGCTAATATAGGTCATATAACGGCTAATATAGGTCATATATAGGTTAATAAAGGTCATATATAGGTTAATATAATGAATATAACAGCTAATATAGGCCATGTATAGGTCATATAACGGCTAATATAGGTCATATATAGGTCATATAACGGCTAATTTAGGTCATATATAGGCTAATATAGGTCCTATATAGGTTAATATAATGAATATGACAGCTAATATAGGTCATATATAGGTCATATATAGGCTAATATAGGTCATATATAGGCTAATATAGGTCATATATAGGTTAATATAATGAATATGACAGCTAATATAGGTCATATATAGGTCATATATAGGCTAATATAGGTCATATATAGGCTAATATAGGTCATATATAGGTTCATATAATGAATATGACAGCTAATATAGGTCATATATAGGTCATATATAGGCTAATATAGTGAATATATAGGCTAATATAGGTGATATATTCAGTGAGAGCTGATTTCTCTGGTGAACTCACAGCTGTGGACACTGAAGGACTCCTGAGGTAAATGTGATGCTCATTGTTCTCCAGCTGTTTTATTGATGTCTCTCCGCCGTTGAGACACTGATTGAGCGATTACACCACATATGATGCGGTTCAGTTGGGATGTATCCTCAACACACCTTCAGATGTTCAGTCATGTCTATTCTGTGACTGTGACGATCACGTTCACTCGTCTATACAGTGATCAGTCACGCCACATTAAAGAGCATAGAAACAGCATTTATCATTTGAGTTTCCTGATCAAATGGACAGAACACTTCATATGTTCGTGTGGGAACTCGCATTGAAGTGTGTTCCGGCATAAAACAAGCCGACTCTTAAAGATTGCAAGATTGAAAGATTGCATTCAGTACCATTTGATACACATGTGCACCGTACCGAAGCGGTTCGGTATGAATACATGTACCGTTACACCCCTAACTCAAACTAATTATCAATTAACATGGGGAAAACCAATCAGAAACTCCCATGTTCTGCCCCAACAGGACTCCTCAGGGTCGTCACAACTACACTCTAAAAAATAATATCCCCATTTTGGTGTTAAAACTGTGGTGGTTGAGGAGAGACCCCTGTCACGAGTGTAAAGTGCTTTGGGTGTACAGTAGTGCATATGAAAGTGCTATATAAATGCCTCATTCATTCATTCAAATATGGACAAACCCAACCGTTGGGTTAAAAATGTAATTAAAAAAAAATGTAACCCAACGGCTGGTTTTGTCCATATTTAACCCAATTTTTTAAAAAGCATTTAAAAGCACCCAAAAGCATTTTTAGAGTGTACCAATCTTGAATCTTCCGCTGCTCCACTTCAGACGTATATTTGCTATCTCACAACCTCTATGAATGTTTCCAATCTGGCTCTCGCACTCTCCACAGCACTTCTTAAGGTTGGCAATGATCTCCTTACAGCCATTGACTCTAGACCTAGCTAGACCTTTCCTCTGCATTTGACACAATCTCTCACAGTATTCTCATTTCACGGCTCTCTGCGCTTGATATCTCTGGAACCGCCCTACCCTGGTTCACTTCCTACCTGTCTGACCGTCAGCTTTACATCTCTATCCGCCACTCCACTTCTGCCCCCGTCTCACACAGTGTTCCCCAGGGTTCTGTACTTGGACCTTTACTCTTCATCATCTGCATGCTTCCTTTAGGTCACATTATCTGTCATCATGGCTTTAACTTCCATTGCTATGCAGATGACACCCAACATTACTCCTTTCCCCACTAACTCCATATCGGCTTGTTTTGATGAATGCATGGATGTATTTTCTCAAACTCAACACTGATTTACTGATTTACTGATTTAAACTGAACACAGATCTACTTACATTTATTACATTTACATTTATGCATTTGGCAGATGCTTTTATCCAAAGTGACTTACAGTGCATCTACTTCTTGTTGGTTCACCTCAAATTTCACCTCACGATTCCGCGATTAAATTTGAGTACTTGATGTTAAAAAATCCTTGCAATTTGCCGGTGTCGTGTTTAACGGGGGAAAATACCGGAAGTGGTACGGACAAGAATCCTTGAACGTTCATCACAAGGATAATCATTATTAGACTGTTTTCTAAGCCTGCACAATGTATTAAAACCATTTAAAATCACAACATATTAAATGAAACGCATGCGCTACGAGTTTTAAGCCAGCGCCACCTAGTGGTAAAATCAAATATTTGCATGCTTAGATTTGGTTTGACCAATTTTAACGGGGCTGGATTTTATGTTCGAAAACGTTAGTCCGAGCGAGACGACACCTCCGCAGGAAAATCAGAATCATGTTAGAAGCCAAATGTCAACATTTTGATAGTAAGTGACAAAAAATGCAATCAAACTCAGGTGTGGGTTATTTTTTATGTGTTCATACATATCTAATCTATAACTCCTAAACGAAATGAGATATTTTCACCAAATTTGACACGCTTATGTTTGGGGGCACTCACAAAAGACACACAAAAAAAGTGGTGGGACTATAATTAAACAAAACATGAAATTGGCTCTATACAACTCCATGTATTTATGTGGGCTTCCAACCTTTTTGCTTAAAATTCTCTCCAAATGTCTTTACTCATTTTTGCAGTTGGTCTGCTGCTGCTTCCTTGTTTGCTTTTGTTGTGCTCTGCCCCGATAACTGCTGCTTGCAGCTATATTTATTATTATTATTATTATTATTATTATTATTATTAATACAATGATGATTGAGAGATGAACTAATAAACCTTCCTCAAAAGCCTGATGATCATATTTGAAAAAAATTATGTATGATAATCAAGTAAACCTCAGTTTCTTCAGTCCAATTTAAAATATTACTAACAATATCAGTTATTCTTATGTTTCCTTGATAAAATCAGTGCAGATTTGACAGCAGAAAGACACATGAAGCACAAGCTGGAGGAGGACGTTTGTACACTATACTAAAAGACTTTTACTTGATAAAACTATCAATCAGACGACAGAAGGACTGGAGGAGATTGTGTGCGACAGCAAAGTTTTGATCATGTTGAGGCCTTTGCATATCAAATATGATAATCGTGACGGCACTGCTACGCCGCGCCACCTATCAGTAGATCATGACACTAGAAACACTACAGGTCATGGGTTCGATTCCCAGGAAATGCATGACATGATAACACCTTGAATGCAATGTAAGTATGAGTGTAAATGTCACCTGTTTGTTCATGAACACATAGATGACAGGGTTGTAGACGGCTGCTGTTTTGGAGAAGAATGCCGGAACGGCTGCCAGGCGAGGATCCAGGTGAATGCTGGGATGGGCCGTGACCACGATGGAGAACGCAGCGTACGGAGTCCAGGCCACCATGAAGGCCACGATCATCACAACCACCATACGTGTCACCTGACGCTCCGGTTTCCTGGCATTACCCAGCCTGCCGTGGGTGTTGGACACCTGCAAAAGACATACATGCAATGTGTGTTGACAAAATAATTGCTATCATGGCTATATTTGATGATGGTAGCAGATGTCACCTAAAACACTCAATTATGAGGCAGGTTGAGTCAGCTTTATTTCTATAGTGCTTCATGCAATACTGATTGTTTCAAAGCAGCTTCACAACGATAAACAGTGAAAATAACAGAATCAATGATGCAAACCATCAAATATCAGACTATTTCTGCTGTAAAGCAGCTCAGAAGACAATACACTGCAAAAATGCTTTTCTTGCTTAGTATTTTTGTCTTGTTTTCAGTTCAAATATCTAAAAATGCTTAAATCAAGATGCATTTACTATACAAGTAAAATTACATAATTTACACTATATTGCCAAAAGTATTGGGACGCCCCTCCAAATCCCTTAGTTCAGGTGTTCAATCCCTTCATGGCCACAGGTGTATAAATCAAGCACTAGGCATGCAGACGCTTCTACACACATTTGTGAAAGAATGGCTCGCTCTCAGGAGCTCAGTGAACTCAAGCGTGGGACCGTGATAGGTTGCCACCTGTGCAATAAGTCCATTCCTGAAATTTCCTCACTATTAAATATTTCACGGTTACAGCACGGGGTCAGCACATGCTGAGGGTCACAGTGCACAGAAGTCACCAACTTTCTGCAGAGTCAATAGCTCCAGACCTCCAGACTTACGTAAGACTGCTATTTATTGACTATAGCTCAGCCTTTAACACCATAGTTCCCACCAAGCTAACCTCCAAACTCCTGGATCTCGGCCTGAATCCTTCTCTCTGCCACTGGATTGAGGACTTCCTCACTGGCAGGCCTCAGGTGGTGAGAATAGGCCAGTCCACCTCCACCTCCATCACCCTGAGTGTGGGAGCTCCACAGGGCTGTGTCCTGAGCCCCCTGCTCTACTCTCTCTACACGCATGACTGTTTGTCCACACACAGCTCCACCTCTATCATCAAATTTGCTGATGATACTGTTGTCCTGGGCCTCATTTCCAACAACAATGAGACGGCATACTTGGACGAGGTGGAGCATCTAACATCATGGTGCCAGGACAACTGTCTCTCTCTGAATGTTGGCAAGACCAAAGAAATGATTGTGGACTTCAGGAAGAGACAGCAACGGACATACTCCCCTCTCATGATCAGCGGTCACCAGTAGAGAGAGTGAGCAGCTTCAAGTACCTGGGAGTAAACATCTCCGAGGACCTGACCTGGACTGCTCACATTCAGACACAGGTGAAAAAAGCCAGGCAAAGACTGTACCACCTGCGCCCAGCTGAGGAAATTCAGGGTTTCACCAGCTATCCTGAAAACTTTCTATTTAGGGCGATAGAAAGTGTTTTAACTCAGTGCATCACAGCGTGGTATGGGAACAGCACCAGTCATGACCGCAAAGCCCTGCAAAGAGTAGTGCGCTTATCCGGCGTATCTCAGGGTCAGCTCTCCGTCTCTGCAGGACGTCTACACCAAACGCTGCAAAGGTAGAGCTACCAAGATCATCAAGGACTCTAATCACCCTGCAAACCCTCATTTCACGCTGCTGCCATCTGGTAGCGCTTCCAAGCCTGATGGCCAAAACTGAGAGACTCAGGAGGAGCTTCTTCCCCAGGCCATCAGACTCCTGAACTTAACATCACGTGACTTCACGCCAGGATAAACATCGATACACTGACATTGCACTGCACTTTCTGTTCTCGTTGTTACTGTGTAACAACCTGTCATAAACCTGTTTGCACATTATACTCTTATACATTTGTTAACCACATATTTATAAGTCTACAGTTTACTCCCTGCACAGTCTACTTCAATTATTTTTATTCCACTTTATCCTTATTTGTTACCTTTTTTTTCTTGACTTGACTTGATTATTTATAATTCTACAGATATAGACATATATATATATATATATATATATATATATATATATATAGATAGTACTTTTTTTTTATCCTATTTCTATTATAATTTGTTCCTTGTGTTTTTAACTGTGAATTTGCACTGTCCATGGAGCGGACCTGTTTACATTTCACTGCCGGTTGTATATTCTGTATATAACTGTGTGTGTGACAAATAAAACTCTTGAATCTTGAATCTTGAACTTCTGTGGCCTTCAGATGAGCTCAAGAACAGTGCGGAGAGAGCTTCATGGAATGGGTTTCCATGGCCGAGCAGCTCATCCAAGCCTTACATCACCAAGTGCAATGCAAAGCGTGGGATGCAGTGGAGTAAAGCACGCCGCCACTGGACTCTAGAGCAGTGGAGACATGTTCTCTGGAGTGACCAATCACGCTTCTCTGTCTGCCAATCCCATGGACGAGTCTGGGTTTGGCGGTTGCCAGGAGAACGGACTTGCCTGACTGCATTGGCCAAGTGTAAAGTTTGGTGGAGGGGGGATTATGGGGTGGGGTTGTTTTTCAGGGGTTGGGCTCGGCCCCTTAGTTCCAGTGAAAGGAACTCTTAATGCTTCAGCATACCAAGACATTTTGGACCATTTCATGCTCCCAAATTTGTGGGAACAGTTTGGGGACTGCCCCTTCCTGTCCCAACATGACTGCGCTCCAGTGCACAAAGCATCGGTCCATAAAGACATGGATGAGCGAGTTTGGTGTGGAGGAACTTGACTGGCCTGCACAGAGTCCTGACCTCATCCCAATAGAACACCTTTGGGATGAATTAGAGCTGAGACTGGAGCCAGGCCTTCTCGTCCAACATCAGTGCCTGACCTCACAAATGCGCTTCTAGAAGAATGGTCAAAAATTCCCATAAACACACTCCTAAACCTTGTGGAAAGCCTTCCCAGAAGAGCTGAAGCTGTTAGAGCTGCAAAGGGTGGGCCGACTCCATATTAAACCCTATGGATTAAGAATGGGATGGCATTAAAGCTCATGTGCATGTAAAGGCAGGCGGCACAACACTTTTGGCAATATAGTGTATTATGTCTTGTTTTCAGAATTTTTTTTTTTTTTTCAAAATTAAGTTATGCTTAAAACAAAAAAAATTATCTGCCAATGGAGTAAGAAAAATTCAAATGTAAACAAGATTATTTTCTTACCCCACTGGCAGATAATTTATTAACATTTTTATTTTCAGAAAACGCGAGACGTTATCGTCTTGATTTACCAATTTTTAGATATTTGTACTGGAAACAAGACAAAAATTCTAAGAAAAGCATTTTTTGCAGTGTAGCGTCATTATTCAGATCAATTCAGTTCAATAACAGTGTCGATGTTGCAAAATTCATTCATTAAGAATGACAAGACGAGACAAGATTAGACAAGAAGACAATAGTGTCATTATTCGCCTCAATTAAGTTTGACTTTTGTTCTCATCCAATAGTGTCAGTGCAGTCGAATCAATAACATTACTGAATATTATATATTAAGTGTCTTTTAAGCCCAAATATAGAAACAACCCAGCTAAAAAAAATATATTCTAAGAATGTTTTGATAATGTTCCCATTGAGTTTAGAAAACATTATTTTTGAATGTTCAAAAGTTCTAATTTTTAAATGTTTTCTTCTTTATGTGAACGTTAAGGGAACATTCCATTGTATCATTCTCAAGATTCAAGATTCAAGAGTTTTATTTGTCACACACACAGTTATATACAGAATATACAACCGGCAGTGAAATGTAAACAGGTCCGCTCCATGGACAGTGCAAATTCACAGTTAAAAACACAAGGAGGAAATTATAATAGAAATAGGATAGGATATAAAAATATACTATCTATATATATATATATATATATATATATATATATATATATATATATATATATATATATATATATATATATATATATATATATATATATGTCTATATCTGTAGAATTATAAATAATCAAGTCAAGAGAAAAAAAAGGTAACAAATAAGGATAAAGTGGAATAAAATAAGTGAAGTAGACTTTGCAGTGAGTAAACTGTAGACTTATAAATATGTGGTTAACAAATGTATAAGAGTATAATGTGCAAACAGGTTTATAACAGGTTGTTACACAGTAACAACGAGAACAGAAAGTGCAGTGCAATGTCAGTGTATCGATGTTTATCCTGACGTGAAGTCACGTGATGTTAAGTGACTGAGTTCAGGAGTCTGATGGCCTGGGAAGAAGCTCCTCCTGAGTCTCTCAGTTTTGGCCATCAGGCTTCGGAAGCGCTTACCAGATGGTAGCAGCGTGAAATGAGGGTTTGCAGGGTGATTAGAGTCCTTGATGATCTTAGTAGCTCTACCTTTGCAGCGTTTGGTGTAGACGTCCTGCAGAGACGGGAGAGCTGACCCTGAGATATGCTCGGATAAGCGCACTACTCTTTGCAGGGCTTTGCGGTCATGACTGGTGCTGTTCCCATACCACGCTGTGATGCACTGAGTTAAAACACTTTCTATCGCCCCTAAATAGAAAGTTTTCAGGATAGCTGGTGAAACCCTGAATTTTGGCGCAGGTGGTACAGTCTTTGCCTGGCTTTTTTCACCTGTGTCTGAATGTGAGCAGTCCAGGTCAGGTCCTCGGAGATGTTTACTCCCAGGTACTTGAAGCTGCTCACTCTCTCTACTGGTGACCCGCTGATCATGAGGGGGGAGTATGTCCGTTGCTGTCTCTTCCTGAAGTCCACAATCATTTCTTTGGTCTTGCCAACATTCAGAGAGAGACAGTTGTCCTGGCACCATGATGTTAGATGCTCCACCTCGTCCAAGTATGCCGTCTCATTGTTGTTGGAAATGAGGCCCAGGACAACAGTATCATCAGCAAATTTGATGATAGAGGTGGAGCTGTGTGTGGGACAAACAGTCATGCGTGTAGAGAGAGTAGAGCAGGGGGCTCAGGACACAGCCCTGTGGAGCTCCCACACTCAGGGTGATGGAGGTGGAGGTGGACTGGCCTATTCTCACCACCTGAGGCCTGCCAGTGAGGAAGTCCTCAATCCAGTGGCAGAGAGAAGGATTCAGGCCGAGATCCAGGAGTTTGGAGGTTAGCTTGGTGGGAACTATGGTGTTAAAGGCTGAGCTATAGTCAATAAATAGCAGCCTTACGTAGTTCCCACTTTTGCTGTCGATGTGAGTGAGGGAGGAGTGGAGGACATGAGAGATGGCATCTTCAGTCGATCTATTGGGACGATAGGCAAACTGAAGAGGGTCCAAAGTGTCAGGAATGAAGGCGCAAATGGTGTTTTTAATGAGTCTCTCAAAGACCTTCATGACTATAGACGTGAGAGCCACTGGACGATAGTCATTTAGGCAAGAGGGTTTACTGTTCTTAGGGACAGGGATGATGGTGGATTTTTTGAAGGAGGTGGGGACCACAGATGTAGTGAGGGACTCATTAAAGATAGATGTAAACAACCCGGCGAGCTGATCAGCACAGGACCGCAGAACACGACCTGAGATACCATCTGGCCCGGCAGCTTTCCTGACGTCCACACGCTTGAGTGCTCTCCGAAAGACATTATGGGAACGTTACATTTGAATGTTCTCTCAACATTCCGAATCAAGTAACATTTAAAAAATGACAGATGAACATCCAAGTTTTTGTTAATGTTTTGAGAAAATTTTTAAAGACCAGATAACGCTGAACAAACATTCTATTAATTAATGGAATTAATAATGAATTAATGTTAATGGAAGAACATTGAGAGAACCTTGCCAGAACGTTCCCTGTTAGCTGGGATTGTTCAGTCTACTGTAAGTCAGGTTCAGCACACTTCAGATCAGTTTTATGGTTTGTCAGTGATCAGCGCTCAGTTTGTTGTGATGATAGCAAGAAAGCACATTGGGATCATTAGCATTCAGTGAATCGCACATCTGCAGATGTTGTGGAGCGACTGACCTTTCTCAGCTTCCTGATCAGTTTGCAGTAACAGATGACGATCACTCCCAGCGGAAGAATGAAGCAGGTGACGAAGAACGTGATGATGAAGGTGTGGTCGTGGAAGTTTCCAGAATACCTGCGGAGGGACAAAATCAGTGAGTAAAGCAAAGTTCTTATATCCTGTTCTTATATACAGGGTCACAATAAAACTGTGTAGAAATGACACTGTAAAAAGTTATATAAGTTATGCTTTAACGCATTGTAGTTATACAAGATTCAACTAATTTTTTAAGTCAGTTTAATGTAATTTAAATTGAAATGACTTAAGCTGATTATACTTAATTTTAGGCAGCAACTTGTTTTATCGTGTAGAAAATGTATATCTAGTGTTTAACTTTTGTCCCAGTAACAGATCTGAGGTGTCTGCACGGGCAAAGGTTTTCACTTCAATGTGCGAATGGTTACTTGATGTTCTGAGACGTCTTGGTCTCAGGATTTTAAGTGTTGTTTAAGCTTGTTTCCACCACAGACTGAAACAATTATTTAATTGTGACTTTTTCTCTCACAATTCACATTTTTCTCAATTGTGAGTTAAGTCAGAATTGCAAGATATAAACTTCCAATTATGAGAAAAAAGTCAGAATTGTGAGATGTAAACTTTTTTTTTCACTATTGTGAGAAAAAGTCAGAATTCAGCAAGTCTCTAATCACACAATTCAGACTTTTTCCTCAATTGTGAGTGTCTTACTGCTTTCCTTTGTCTTGTTGACTGTTTGTATCATTGATATTTTACTTTTATGCCCTAAGATATAAACTTGCAATTCTGAGAAAAGTCTGAATTCAAGATTCAAGAGTTTTATTTGTCACATACACAGTTATATACAGAATATACAACCGGCAGTGAAATGTAAAATTGTGAGATATAAATTTACTTTTTCCTCATAGTTTTAGTAATTGCAGGAAAAAGTAAGAATTGTGAGATATAAACTCTCAAGACTTTTTCTCAGAGTTTTCACAATTGCAAGATGGTGATTTGAACAAATTCCTCACAGTAACTCGTGCACGTTCATTACACACATAAGCTCGTTTCCGTCACAGAATAAAAAAAGGTAATTGCAACTTTTTATGGTAATGCATCCCATGAAAGTCTCAGTCTAATGCAATGCAAAATGCAGAATGTCTGAGTATAAGGAAGAAAAGCAGTCCAGTGACAGAAGGACATTACACAATATAACTGGAGGTCATTCACCCGCCACTCTGAAAGGATTTGGTGTCTAAAGAGAAATATGTGAATACAGTCCAGGTGTTTCTAGCGTCTGAAATGATGCCCAGATGTGCCAGTTAACTAGTACATATTCTAGTTCTCATGATTGTGCAAGACTTAATTCGGTACAGAAGCTGTCACTGCGAAGGCACTCTGGGTACTTACATGTACAGTGACAGCTTTTGTACCTTTTTCTGAACTTATTATATATTTGCACTTACTTGACATGCCAACATTATGTGTAAAGTGACATTTGAATATTTTTCTCTTTTCATAGCCTATTTTTTCAGTCTCTAGCTTGTCAGACTGGCTAAAGCACATGATGTGTGAAGACAGAAATGACAACGGTAAAGTGGAGCGTGAATAAGAGTATTTCACATGGCCAAAAATTAATAGGCATCTATGGATAAAAGGACTAATTAGTAGAGAAAAGACAATAAATCTGAGATGGTTAATTACCCTGCTGGTTTAGCCTAAATGAGGAGGAGAAGCTCTCTTGGGTGAAAGTTTGACAGGCTCCATCCATTAAACTATTTGTTTGAAAATGAAAAGATTTTAGAGGATTTTAAAAGATGCATTTTTAGGTGTTTTATGCGCACTAATCCCCTTCGCCAGTTGATTTAAAGAGTGTGATGAATGATGTTTGACTCCTGCCTTCACATGCTATCAGAATTATCGTAAATATGAGTTTCCTAGTCGGAAATTCCTAGTTGGAGTGAAACTGCATTTTGAATAAATGAATGAATGAGGCATATGTACTACTGTACACCCAAAGCGCTTTACACTCAGTATTTCACTTAATATGAGATTTTTAGCTGTTTATGTGCACTAATCAGAATTATTGTAAATATGAGATTCCTAGTCGGAAATTTCTAGTTGGAGTTTCCTAGTCGGAAATTTCTAGTTGGAGCTTCCTAGTCGGAAATTCCTAGTTGGAGTGAAATAGCATTTTTAGGGTTTTTATGCGCACTAATCCCCTTCGCCAGTTGATTTAAAGAGTGTGATGAATGATGTTTGACTCCTGCCTTCACATGCTATCAGAATTATCGTAAATATGAGATTCCTAGTCGGAAATTTCTAGTTGGAGTTTCCTAGTCGGAAATTCCTAGTTGGAGTGACACTGCATTTTTAGGTGTTTTATGCGCACTAATCCCCTTCGCCAGTCCCGGCGTGTGATGAATGATGTTTGACTCCTCACCAGTTGGGTTCACAGGTGGTGCCGATCTTGCTGACAGTGTAGCTGCTCCAGCCCAGGACGGGTGGGATGGTCCAGATGAAGGAGAAGCTCCAAACAAACAGCAGACCCAGAGCCGCGTGTTTGCCCCGCAGACGGATGTTCCCCAGGGGCCGACAGATCACGAAGAAGCGCTCGAACGCCAGGACGGCCAGAGACCACAGGGCCACGATACCTGGAGATTCGGTCAGACGGATGAACACCAGAACAGAGAACATCCCTCCGTATAACAGCAGAGACTTCAGAAAAACTGAGATATATATAACATGAGATCTATTCACTCTGTGAGTTAAGAGAACTGTCTGGATTGCTGCAAATATGAAGAGATGAACTTGCAGTTTCATTTTGAACTAAATCGAATCAACACTGAACACAATTGATCTGAACAATGACACTATTGCTTTAATAGCTGAAGTTAAAGTTGTTTATAATTAATCGACTTTAGACAGATATTCAACACAATTGATCTGAATAATAGCACTATTGTCTTCATTAGAGCTGCTTTATCAGCTGAAATTAAAGTGGTTTTATAGTTTATGCACCAGTTATTTTCCTGTTTATTACCAGCAATCTGTATTGTATAGAGTGCTGTAGAAATAAAGCTTGACAGTGATGCATTAGAGTTCAAAATATTTCTGACGAAGACATGCAACTCTTATAACTCAAATTAACACACACTTACGCACATTAGAATTTCAACAGGTAAACTCTCATTCACTGAGTTGATCATCTTGTAAAGATAGTCTGACAACCAGAGAATGTACATGTCTTTTAGTGTTGGGTCATTTAATATATTATCATTGATATCTCAAGATCTGATCACAAAATGAAACAAGAAAAGTGTAAATTCATGACTCTTGACAGTACATTAAATCTGCTTTGTGCTAGATAATAACTTGTAATAAAATAAAGAGATTTAGTGTGATGTCTTTTTATCATAAAAGATGTTACATAACCGACCAATGATGAATAGAGTAATGAAATCTGTGAAATCACACTTCTCACTGCTTTACCGTTCATCTGTAATGCACACTCGCTCGCTTTAATATCAAGCTTTTACTCTGGCAATGATGTTCTTCGAACGTGAGACTCTTTAGCTTGATCTTCATGTGCTATTGGGATTATTGTAAAACAGAAGTTCCCTAGTCTGAGTTTCCTAGTCGGAAATGCCTAGTCAGAGTTTCTTAGCCAGAAATTTCTAGTTGGGGTTTCCTAGTCAAATGCTTAGTCAGCGTTTCCTAGTTGGAAATTAGACATGAATGCCCTCTCAAGTCATATTTACTACTGGGAAACTTTGATACCCAGGTTTCCAAGTTGCTATGCTATGATTTATTAGTTTTTCCACAGCAGCTACATCGCCTTGTCTTGATGTTAAAGTAGTGCATATTTACATATATGAATAATCATTTGAAGCATATTGTATGCATTATACACAGTGAAAACAACCTGTAGAAAAATAGACTGAATAGAATAGAATTGAAATAGAATTGGCTAAAAGTAAAATAGCCAATGCTGCCATCACATGCCATCAGAATTATTGTAAATATGAGATTCCTAGTCGGAAATTCCTAGTTGGAGTTTCCTTGTTGGAAATTCCTAGTTGGAGTTTCCTTGTTGGAAATTCCTAGTTGGAGTTTCCTAGTCGGAAATTGCTAGTTGGAGTTTCCTAGTCGGAAATTCCTAGTTGGAGTTTCCTTGTTGGAAATTCCTAGTTGGAGTTTCCTAGTCGGAAATTTCTAGTTGGAGTTTCCTAGCTGGAAATGCTAATTGGAGTTTCCTAGTTGGAAATTGGTCATTAATGCCCTCTCAAGTCGTATTTACCACTGGGAAGCTCTGGGATGATTATGATTCACGAGTTTCCGAGTTGGGTGTTCCATAAACTTTAAACATGGCGGAGGAGAGAACGATTACTGCTGCGTCTGATATTCTTTATTAGTTTTTCCACAGCAGCTACATCGCCTTGTCTTGATGTTAAAGTAGTGCATATTTACATATATGAATAATCATTTGAAGCATATTGTATGCATTATACACAGTGAAAACAACCTGTAGAAAAATAGACAATAGAATTGGCTAAAAGTAAAATAGCCAATGCTGCCATCACATGCCATCAGAATTATTGTAAATATGGGCTTTAATAAGATTTTCCCAATAAATAGGCAAGAATAAACCTGGTGTCCTCCATGATTCCTGTTCTTTCCGACAACAAAGTCCCTGGATCCCTGGATCAACATATTTTGTTTGTTTTTCTGTCTGAAGATGTAATCCTAACCTTTATCCCTAAAATTATGGTGAATAACACTGATGCAGAAGCACCTAACCCTAGTTTTCAGCCTAACTTGACATCGACCCTGGTTGCTTGGAAAGTTGATCCAGGAACATGTTGTATTTGGTGTAATAACGTTCACCTTAAGTGCCATTGCACATTCACTATCATTGCACTGGAGATACCACAGCAGCCAAACATCTGCAGATGGACATGATCAAATCATTTATAAAACTTCACAATATTTATTTCTAGCATGTTGTACAAACAGCAGTTGCAAACAGATGGGACCTTTGACTATTAAAATAGATCACGTAGCCATATTGATTAATAAAGAGCAATTACCTTGAAGAGAATATGTTAAATGAATGATAATGGATTGTAAGAAGACGTGAATGGTAAATACTGACACCTGCAGTTCTGTTCATCTGGATTATTCTTTACATGCCGCTAATATACACTGTTAGTTTTACTATTATATTTCATCAACCCTCAGGTTCTGAGATTGACTGTAATGATGATGTTTGTGCAAAACACCTAGTAATTTTAAAAGCAATCTATTTTTTCCCCGATCAGCGACTTCTAATAACACTCTAATTTTGCATCATTGATCATTATTTTCCTGTTTATTACAGTGAAGCTGCTTTGAAACAATACCGTATAAAGAGATAAAGCTGAGTTAATTAGATTTAGCTCTGTGTGTGATCATCAACACACACTATGGCAAGCCGCTTTGACGTGTATTCATTCCCAGGATATGAATTCTTCATATCAATTCAGTTTTCACGAGTAAAAACTATAACTCTTGATATCTGTAAATGTATTTTCACTAGTTAAACGTCACCCATAGGCTGAGAATTGATTTCTTACCAATTTCACATATCAGAAATACAATTCTTAATAGTAAAAATCATAACTTTTATATTAATAATTACCTGGTTACTAATAAAAAGATCAATTCCTGATATCAACAACTCACTTTTCACTAGTTAAAATGTTAATTCTGTAAATGTATTTCAACATTGTTATTTCTGAAATCTGAAAATGTATTTCTAATATCAATAATTTCAGATAGCTACACTGTCAGAAAAAAAGGTACATTGCTGTCAATGGGGCGGTACCCTAAGGTACAAAACCGAAAAGGTACTAATACGCTCTCTTAAAGCACTGATACGAACCTTTAAGGTGCTGATACGCTCTCTTAAAGCACTGATACAAACCTTTAAGGTGCTGATACGCTCTCTTAAAGCACTGATACGAACCTTTAAGGTGCTGATACGCTCTCTCTTAAAGCACTGATACGAACCTTTAAGGTGCTGATACGCTCTCTTAAAGCACTGATACGAACCTTTAAGGTGCTGATACGCCTCTTTAAAGCACTGATACGAACCTTTAAGGTGCTGATACGCTCTCTTAAAGCACTGATACGAACCTTTAAGGTGCTGATACTTCTCTTAAAGCACTGATACTGAACCTTTAAGGTGCTGATACGCTCTCTTAAAGCACTGATACGAACCTTTAAGGTGCTGATACGCTCTCTTAAAGCACTGATACGAACCTTTAAGGTGCTGATACGCTCTCTTAAAGCACTGATGTGTACCTTTAAGGTGCTGATACGCTCTCTTAAAGCACTGATACGAACCTTTAAGGTGCTGATACGCTCTCTTAAAGCACTGATACGAACCTTTAAGGTGCTGATACGCTCTCTTAAAGCACTGATACGAACCTTTAAGGTGCTTATACGCTCTCTAAAGCACTGATACGAACCTTTAAGGTGCTAATACGCTCTCTTAAAGCACTGATGTGTACCTTTAAGGTGCTGATACGCTCTCTAAAGCACTGATACGAACCTTTAAGGTGCTGATACGCTCTCTTAAAGCACTGATACGAACCTTTAAGGTGCTGATACGCCTTGATACGAACCTTTAAGGTACTAATACGCTCTCTTAAAGCACTGATACGTACCTTTTTTCTGAGAGTGTAAAATGGCTTTCTTACCAGTAAAAATTACATTTGTGCTATCAGAAAATAACATTGCAACTAGTGACAATCAAATTATTGATATCAAAAATGAAGATTTTCACTAGAAGCAATTCAATTGTTGATATCAATGGACATTTCTATGTAATTATTTATATAAAAAATTATGATTTTTACTAGTGAAAATTGTATTTCTGATATGTGAAACTGGTATTTCAACTAGTACGAAATCATAATTCTTTATGTCAACAATTGAATTTGAATGGCAGCCTATGGGTGACGTTTAACTAGTGAAAATGCAAATGAAATTGTTGATATCAAGAAATCACATGGGAAAGAATAAAAGTAAAAACGGCTTGCCATACATGCACTTTTTATTAATGTAACTTGTACTAAATACAGCAATGCAGTCATTTGAACCCTGCCAAACAAGAATAATATATATATATATATATATATATATATATATATATATATATATATATATATATATATATATATATATATATATATATATATATATATATGGGATTTCTGAAACCCAGACAAAAGTAATGGCATGCATGCAGGATGTCTGAACATGCAATCAATGCATGCAAAGCTGAAAGTGTCGAGTCGGAGGTTTCTGAAACGTTAATATGAATCGAACAAACTAGAACAGAACTTTTAACTTACCAAAAAAGGTGACTGCAAAGCCCTCCAAAACACAAGCCCATTTACCCAAGAAGAAATACCCGTGGAAGTTAGTTAAAAAACTTATAGTCCCGCCGATCAGTGACATGAGAAAGTCCGCCAGAGACAGGTTGACGATGATATAGTTGAGCGGCTGTCTGAGCTGAGTGAAGCGGAAGGTGACCAGCATGACCGTGAAGTTCTCGGACAGGGACGCCGCGGTCACGATGAACATCAGCGCCGCCAGGACTTTATAGTTCCAGGGCGCGATGAACGTCAGGGGTCCGGAGAACGGGTCTTCAGTGTGGGACACACCGTTCACCGCGAGGGCGAACGACTCCATCTCGCCAAACGAGCGCGACGCACCTACATCTGGAGAAAGTCACCGTGCATCGCGAATCCAGAGCGTGCGCCCCGGCAGAAGCGTAATCCGGCGCCCTGAACTTGAGTGCGTTTGGCGTCTGGAGAGGTTTGGTTGCCTTCCTCTTGCTGGATGGTGTTTATATAGGCGCGCATCACAGGTCAGGTCATCACCATGATCATCATCAGCTTCAAGGAATCACTCGTTCCGCCTTCCCCCCCAAAGATTGCCATGCACAAGCACATAACCTCATCCATTCGGCTTCAGAAACACGCAGACGCGTAACGCAGAGTCGATGCGCGCTCCAGTCATTGAACAGCTAAACGATTACCACTCCGAGAGTCTCTTCGCCGAGCCATACGCTCCTGCGGAATAACTGGAGGGATAAGTGTGTGGAGGGATAAGTGTGTGGAGGGACTCTTGAGCGCCGGACGAGCGCAGCTCAGCACAGCGCGACCTACCGCGGGTCATAGAGAAACGTCAACGATGCTTTTTGATATGACTTTGTATCATTCAAATAATTAATGTAGAGTTGGCTTTCTCAACCAAGCACTCGATAAAATACGTTTGAAAAAGAAATGGGCAACGCTGCAACACACACGGTGTAAAACTTCCCACACATGAGAAAACTTAGCATTGGGGAGACCTGACGCTGTTTGACTGTCTCAGTTTGTGTAAATCCACTTAGAGTTCAGAGTATTTATTTTCCCCCGCATTAATTTCACACTTTCATTAGTACAGCGTTTACTTTTAGTCTTGATTCACCCCGAAAGAACGGAAGTGAAATGTGACAACATGCCCCATAGGGTGGGGTGCTTTATAACATATGACAGCTTTAAATGTGATCTGATACAGTCAAACAAATATCCAACACAAACTACAATATCATGTCAATAAAATACAATTATTAACCTTTTCATATAAAATAACACAATTTTTAATCATTAAAAATAAAAAATAAATTGAGTTTGACAGCAAACACACTGTAAAACACAGCTACAGAAACAGTTGTTTTAACCCAATGATTGAGTTGTTTTAACCCAGCGATTGAGCTGTTTTAACCCAATGATTGAGTTGTTTTAACCCAGCGATTGGGTTGTTTTAACCCAGCGATTGAGTTGTTTTAACCCAGCGACTGAGTTGTTTTAACCCAATGATTGAGTTGTTTTAACCCAGCGATTGAGCTTGTTTTAACCCAATGATTGAGTTGTTTTAACCCAGCGATTGGGTTGTTTTAACCCAGCGATTGAGTTGTTTTAACCCAGCGACTGAGTTGTTTTAACCCAGCGATTGAGTTGTTTTAATCCAGCGATTAGGTTGTTTTAACCCAATGATTGAGTTGTTTTAACCCAGCGATTGTGTTGTTTTAACCCAGCGATTGAGTTGTTTTAACCCAGCGACTGAGTTGTTTTAACCCAGCGACTGAGTTGTTTTAATCCAGCGATTGGGTTGTTTTAACCCAGCAATTGAGCTGTTTTAACCCAGCGATTGAGTTGTTTTAACCCAGCGATTGAGTTGTTTTAATCCAGCGATTGAGTTGTTTTAACCCAGCGATTGAGTTGTTTTAACCCAGCGATTGAGCTGTTTTAACCCAGCGATTGTTTTAACCCAGTTTTTTTAACCCAGCGATTGAGTTGTTTTAACCCAGCGATTGAGTTGTTTTAACCCAGCGATTGAGTTGTTTTAACCCAGCGATTGAGCTGTTTTAACCCAGCGATTGAGCTGTTTTAACCCAGCGATTGATTGTTTTAGCGATTGAGTTGTTTTATCCCCAGCGATTGAGCTGTTTTAACCCAGCGATTGAGTTGTTTTAACCCAGCGATTGAGTTGTTTTAACCCAGCGATTGAGTTGTTTTAACCCAGCGATTGAGTTGTTTTAACCCAGCGATTGAGTTGTTTTAACCCAGCGATTGAGTTGTTTTAACCCAGCGATTGAGTTGTTTTAAGCGATTGAGTTGTTTTAACCAGCGATTGAGTTGTTTTAACTCCAGCGATTGAGTTGTTTTAACCCAGCGATTGAGTTGTTTTTTTGAAACCAGCGATTGAGTTGTTTTAACCCAGCGATTGAGCTGTTTTAACCCAGCGATTGAGCTGTTTTAACTTGAGCGATTGAGCTGTTTTAACCCAGCGATTGAGTTGTTTTAACCCAGCAGCGATTGTTGTTTTAACCAGCGATTGAGTTGTTTTAACCCAGCGATTGAGTTGTTTTAACCCAGCGATTGAGTTGTTTTAACCCAGCGATTGAACTCCAGCGATTGAGTTGTTTTAACCCAGCGATTGAGTTGTTTTAACCCAGCGATTGAGTTGTTTTAACTTAGCGATTGAGTTGTTTTAACCCAGCGATTGAGTTGTTTTAACCCAGCGATTGAGTTGTTTTAACCCAGCGATTGAGTTGTTTTAACCCAGCGATTGAGTTGTTTTAACTTAGCGATTGAGTTGTTTTTAACCCAGCGATTGAGTTGTTTTAACCCAGCGATTGAGTTGTTTTAACCCAGCGATTGAGTTGTTTTAACCCAGCGATTGAGTTGTTTTAACCAGCGATTGAGCTGTTTTAACCCAGCGATTGAGTTGTTTTAAATCAGCGATTGAGTTGTTTTAACCCAGCGATTGAGCTGTTGTTTGTTTTAACCCAGCGATTGAGCTGTTTTAACGATTGAGCTGTTTTAACTCCAGCGATTGAGTTGTTTTAACCCAGCGATTGAGCTGTTTTAACCCAGCGATTGAGCTGTTTTTAACGATTTAACCTGGCGCGTTTTTTAACCCAGCGATTGAGTTGTTTTAACCCAGCGATTGAGTTGTTTTAACCCAGCGATTGAGTTGTTGAGTTTTTTAACTCAGCGATTGAGCTGTTTTAACTCAGCGATTGAGTTGTTTTAACCCAGCGATTGAGTTGTTTTAACCCAGCGATTGAGTTGTTTTAACCCAGCGATTGAGTTGTTTTAACCGATTGAGTTGTTTTAACCCAGCGATTGAGTTGTTTTAACCCGATTGAGCGATTGAGTTGTTTTAACCAGCGATTGAGTTGTTTTAACTCAGCGATTGAGCTGTTTTAACTCAGCGATTGAGTTGTTTTAACCAGCGATTGAGCTGTTTTAACTCAGCGATTGAGCAACCCAGCGATTGAGCTGTTTTAACCCAGCGATTGAGCTGTTTTAACCCAGCGATTGAGTTGTTTTAACCCAGCGATTGAGTTGTTTTAACCCAGCGATTGAGCTGTTTTAACCCAGCGATTAGGTTGTTTTAACCCAGCGATTGAGTTGTTTTAACCCAGCGATTAGGTTGTTTTAACCCAGCGATTGGTTGTTTTAACTTAGCGATTGAGCTGTTTTAACTCAGCGATTGAGTTGTTTTAACTCCAGCGATTGAGCTGTTTTAACCCAGCGATTGACAACATGCGATTGAGTGTGGATTGAGTTGTTTTAATCCCATTGAGTGTGTTACAACATGCACGTGTGGAAAGTGTTAAACCATGTGTGTTAACTAACCCCGCGTTAGGTTGTGTTCGCGCTCCCCTACGTGCCATATCAACTCTATACAGAGAAAAAAATGTGCTAAAATAAAATAAAAATCTTTGGAAGATATCACTGAACATTTGTTTAACCATAGCAGAAGTACATTTTCTACTAACGTTTATTTTTCATCTCTGTTTTTTGTGTTTATTTAAAATGAGACAAATCAGATCTTGTTTTAATCTGTTATTTAACGGTTGTTTAGTGCTGATCTGACAGCAGAAGACACGAGCCGGGGTTAATCCCAGTGGAGCAGGCGGGGCATGTTGTCACACTGAGCCTCTATTAGAACTGTGATATTCTATACTTTTATGAATTCTATTGAGAAACCATGAGAAAAGGCTGAATAAAGACTGAGAGTCAATGTTCAGAAGTTATTCATTATGGGTAACACTTTAGAATAATGGATCTGTCATTATAAAGTAAGTGTTACTAATGAGTAACACTTCAGCTACTATTAACTAATATAGACACAAGATGAACTAATCAGTAATAGCATATTTAGGTGATAGTTTATTAGGCAATCAATAATTACTGAATAAGATTGGCATCCTGACATTTATGTCTTTTTCAGGTTTCTTTATTTTTTATCATTTTGCCCATGTTAATGCTAACTACATACATTGTGGCACAGATGTGTATTTTTATTGGAATTGTACTATTTCCCATTTCCCCAAAAATCAATTTTGCACTAGGTACACAAAATGCTTCCTCTCAGCACCATAAGGACAAAAATGTCCCCATTGAAACCCATTAAAACCGCAATGTTGAATCCCAGGGCCATTTCACTATAAAATTATGCAATCTTTGTTAATAGGCTTTCATTCTGTTGACAAGGCTTCAGAATTTAAAATTTTACTATTTGTTTACCAGATGGTGCCATTTTTCCAGGTTTGAGCAAATTATACAGACAATTGGATGCCGCTCTGACTCTGTGTGTGTGTGTGTGTGTGTGTGTGTGTGTGTGTGTGTGTGTGTGTGTGTGTGTGTGTGTGTGTGTGTGTGTGTGCGTGTGTGTGTGCCTGTGCTTGTAATATTTGAGAGAGACAAACTGTGCTGCAAAGCACAAATCCAAACGCTGTGTGTGTCAGTGGAGCTTTGCTGGGATCCATGGGGAAAAGTTGGCACTGCGCCCAAACCAAATCATTTTTGGAGATATCAACCTCAACTTTTTTAGATTAATGGCTTTGATTTTCTTGCAGTTTTAGAGTTCAACATGTTTCATAAAATATACATTTTATATAAAATAATATTCATAAACTTAAACCTCTACAGCTTTTTTTTTGTTTGTTTGTTTGTTTGTTTCAGTTTTTAAACTTCTTTAATTCAACAGCAATCTGCCAAGGGTCTTCTTGGGCTCCCAATATAAAACATTATATGACAGTTTTTTGATTTTCGTCCTCTATGGACTCATGTGTAACTTTTTTTAATTGATGCACAGGGGTTAAGAACTAATAGGTAACACAAATCTTTAGGTTTTTTTTGTTTGTTTGTTTGTTTTGTTTTTTTGCCATTTGCACTCAATTTTATTATGTTAAATGAAATAAATGTGCATGTTAAGTTAACCTAAACCATTTGTGTTGGGACTACATGAATCATTTCTGACTGAACTAGGCAGTGGATTTGTAGTTCCCAGCATGCTTTGCATAGGGATAGATATGCATCCCACAAATCTCCATCAACTGCAAGATGCTATCCTATCAATATGGGCCAACATTTCTAAAGAATGCTTTCAGCACCTTGTTGAATCAATGCCACGTAGAATTAAGGCAGTTCTGAAGGCGAAAGGGGGTCAAACACAGTATTAGTATGTGTTCCTAATAATCTTGACAGGTGAGTGTATAGCCATTCACACAAACAAACACTAAACATCATCACGGTAACACAAAAAGGCAATAAACATTCATTTATCAACAGTAAATGTAACATAAAACCCTAATGTACATAACTGATTAGAAAAAACGAAGAAAAACTGTCAATAAACTAAGACGACAATAAAATAACAATAAAACTAAGAAGAAACATCAAATGTGAAGCGTCACGCAGGGAATTCTGGGAATGTCAATTTATGTTTTTTTCACTGTAAATTACACAACGACCTGTTCTTTTTCATTTCCAAAAACTGTAACTTTAACGGTATTTTACTGTAAAATGACATTAAATGTACGGTTACAGTTATTCACTGTATATAGCACGGAAACTATCTGTTAACCAGTTAACTGCCTTTAACCGTAGCCTTTCTACAGTCTTTCACCGTTAAAATCACGATCATTTTTTACTGTGTCCTTTTTTTTTGTGCGGTGCTCCATACAAAACCATCTAGAATGATACCATTTCTTTTTTATAGTCTTGACTAAATTAATTTAAGTTCATACAACAAGATTACAACAAAACATTTCAAACTAATTAGATTTTGTTGGGAAAATGTAATTCAATTTTGTGGAAAAGTTTTCCTTAATTGAATTAAGTTTGTTCAACAGGGTTTTGTTGTTGAGTGCACTCTGCAGGAACTGCTAGTGATCTGGACCATTATTTTACAGGGAAAGATGTTTAATGGTCCCGATCACTAGCAGTTCCTGCAGAGTGACTAGTAACACTTGAGTAATTAGTGATGCATTTTATGACTTTATTCAGAGTAAAAATGATGATTGATTACGTCTCAGACACACAATAATGTTCTTTATAATGTCAGTTAGTTAATAGTTATTAATGAGGCTAATCTCAGTCAGTAATTATTGATTACCTAATAAAGTAAGTAAATAAGTAAAATTGATTTTTATAGCACATTTAAACAGCTTGCACTGACCAAAGTGCAGTACATAGAGCAATAGCCACAGCATAATGAAATCAAATCAAATATAATTACACTTACAGATCAATGATTTAAGCTAAGACGACATCAATCAATAAGTGAGGGAGCTGGGTGTGAAGAGCTTCACCCAGAGCGTGAAGAGCTTTAAAAACCATCAGCAGAATTTTAAATGGTATCCTAGACTGGACTGGAAGCCAGTGCACAGAGGCTAGGACAGGTGTAATGTGTTCGTGAGCAGCCTAGCCGCTGCATTTTGGACCATCTGAAGCCGTGCCACCAGTGTTAGTGACCAAAGTAGAGAGAATTACATTACGAAAGTTATGAAGGCATGGATGACTTTTTCCAGATCATTACATGACAGAACAAACTTAAGTTTGGAAATTATTCTAAAAACTGGTCTTTACAACAGATGACATTTGTTTGTCCAGATTAAGATGGGAGTCTAAAATAACACGCAGGTTACATGCATGGGATTTAACATAAGGGGCAAGGGGGCCAAGGTTGGCAGGGACAGAAGGGCCAAAGACAATAACTTCAGTTTTGTTGTCCTTTAACTGAAGGAAATTGTTAGCCATCCAGATTTTAATTTATTTCAAACAGTCTAAAAGAGGCTGCATGGAGTTGCCGGATTTAAGTGGGAAGTACAGTTGGGAGTCCTCTGCATAGAAATGGAATTAAATATTTCAATTTCTGATGATGTTAGGGGGAGCACGTAAAGGCAGAAAAGTACTGGACCCAGAATGGATCCCTAGGGGTCACTATAAGACACAGGGGCAGGGGATGAAGAGCACTGGCCTACGGATACAGAAGAAGACCTTTGGTGGAGGTAGGAGTGAAACCAGTTAAGAGCTGTACCCTTAATGCCAACCCACTGTTTGAGACGCACTACACTCAAAAAAATGCTTGGTTAAAAACAACCAAGTTGGGTTGAAAATGGATAAACCCAGAAATTGGGCCGTTTTAACCCAGCCATTGGGTTGTTTTAACCCAGCGGCTGATTTGTTTTAACCCAGTGAATGGGTTGTTTTAACCCAGAGGTTGGGTTGTTTTAAGCAAACATTTAACCCAACCGCTGGGTTAAAACAACCCAATCGCTGGGTTAGTCCATTTTCAACCCAGCTTGGGTGGTTTTTAACCCAGCATTTTTTAGAGTGTATGTTTATATACACTCACCTAAAGGATTATTAGGAACACCTGTTCAATTTCTCATTAATGCAATTATCTAATCAACCAATCACATGGCAGTTGCTTCAATGCATTTAGGGGTGTGGTCCTGGTCAAGACAATCTCCTGAACTCCAAACTGAATGTCAGAATGGGAAAGAAAGGTGATTTAAGCAATTTTGAGCGTGGCATGGTTGTTGGTGCCAGACGGGCCGGTCTGAGTATTTCACAATCTGCTCAGTTACTGGGATTTTCACGCACAACCATTTCTAGGGTTTATAAAGAATGGTGTGAAAAGGGAAAAACATCCAGTATGCGGCAGTCCTGTGGGCGAAAATGCCTTGTTGATGCTAGAGGTCAGAGGAGAATGGGCCGACTGATTCAAGCTGATAGAAGAGCAACTTTGACTGAAATAACCATTCATTACAACCAAGGTATGCAGCAAAGCATTTGTGAAGCCACAACACGCACAACCTTGAGGCGGATGGGCTACAACAGCAGAAGACCCCACCGGGTACCACTCATCTCCACTACAAATAGGAAAAAGAGGCTACAATTTGCACAAGCTCACCAAAAATGGACAGTTGAAGACTGGAAAAATGTTGCCTGGTCTGATGAGTCTCGATTTCTGTTGAGACATTCAGATGGTAGAGTCAGAATTTGGCGTAAACAGAATGAGAACATGGATCCATCATGCCTTGTTACCACTGTGCAGGCTGGTGGTGGTGGTGTAATGGTGTGGGGGATGTTTTCTTGGCACACTTTAGGCCCCTTAGTGCCAATTGGGCATGGTTTAAATGCCACGGCCTACCTGAGCATTGTTTCTGACCATGTCCATCCCTTTATGACCACCATGTACCCATTCTCTGATGCTACTTCCAGCAGGATAATGCACCATGTCACAAAGCTGGAATCATTTCAAATTGGTTTCTTGAACATGACAATGAGTTCACTGTACTAAAATGGCCCCACAGTCACCAGATCTCAACCCAATAGAGCATCTTTGGGATGTGGTGGAACGGGAGCTTCGTGCCCTGGATGTGCATCCCACAAATCTCCATCAACTGCAAGATGCTATCCTATCAATATGGGCCAACATTTCTAAAGAATGCTGTCAGCACCTTGTTGAATCAATGCCACGTAGAATTAAGGCAGTTCTGAAGGCGAAAGGGGGTCAAACACAGTATTAGTATGGTGTTCCTAATAATCCTGACAGGTGAGTGTATGTGTGTGTACTGTGTATAATTATTATGAATATATAAATACACACTCCTTCATGTTTATATTTAAGAAATATTTTGTATATATATATATATATATATATATATATATATATATATATATATATATATATATATATATATATATATGCACACAATATATACATGCAAATATTTTATAATTATATAAACATACACTTTTATTTTGGATGTGATTAATCGATTGCCCGGTTTTGAACTGATGTATAGCTTCATGTGTTTTACAGTGTGTTTGCTGTCAAACTCAAAAATTTGTTTATTTTTAATGATTAAAAATTGTGTTATTTTATATGAAAAGGTTAATAATTGTATTTTATTGACATGATATTGTAGTTTGTGTTGGATATTTGTTTGACTGTATCAGATCACATTTAAAGCTGTCATATGTTATAAAGCACCCCACCCTATGGGGCATGTTGTCACATCTCACTTCCGTTCTTTCGGGGTGAATCAAGACTAAAAGTAAACGCTGTACTAATGAAAGTGTGAAATTAATGCGGGGGAAAATAAATACTCTGAACTCTAAGTGGATTTACACAAACTGAGAAAAAGTGTTCGATTGTGCCCCGCTCTCCCCTACACCTTTACTACGGTGAATACTTCTTAGGTTGAGTTTATAATCATTTTCTGTACTGATGCAAATATTAAAGTCACTAACATTTGAGTTGAACAGTTCACGCAACACATTGAACCCTCCAGCGGGGCAAGTCGTCACAATAACCTGCTATTATAGGCTTTTAAAACCGTTAGAAATTCTGCACATAATACATATACAACACAAATATTGGCCAACAGATATTGTATTCAATACAATCTGTGTTGGTCAATGCAAATATTAGAATGCAAATGCATGAAAAATTAGAATAAAGTACAGTATACATAAAGTACATAAAGCACACACTCCTCAAAGCGTCAGCGTGCTTGAGGAAATGCATTGGGAAGTTAATAAATCAGCATTTTGAACAAAGATGGATTTGTTGATCTGATCTAATTTGATTTGTAGTCACAGTGTCTTTTTATTCAGCTTGAATGTGATTAAATGTAAGAATCTGAACAGCTTTATTGCTGTTATTTCAGGGTTTTGATGTTTTCTTGACTGAGAGCACATCCTGTACTTTTATTGTATTATAATGTCGATTTAATATCACCTCTAAACTTTGGTTCGGCATGTTGCGTATAATTGTTCTAGGAAAGTCAAAGAATATTTTAATATTTTGTGCTAGTTCTAGTAGAGGTCATTTACAGTGTAGTCTTAATATATTCAGTCATTTCTCTTCTACAGTAAATGTGTCTTGATTTAAGAATGTTTAGATACACCAATCAGGCATAACATTATGACCAAATATTGTGTTGGTCCCCTGACCCGTCGAGGCATGGACTCCACTAGCCCCCTGATGGTGTGCTGTGGTATCTGGCACCAAGATGTTAGCAGCAGATCCTTTAAGTCCTGTAAGTTGTGAGGTGGGGCCTCCATGGATCGGACTTGTTTGTTCAGCACATCCCACAGATGCTCGATTGGATTGAGATCTGGGGAATTTGGAGGCCAAGTCAACACCTCAAACTCGTTTCAAATCAGTGTTATTTACTTCACTAGTTCACTAGTTACTTCACTCATAATGTTATGCCTGGTTGGTGTATTTGTGCATGAAAACAATCATTTTTTGCAGTGCATCTCACAGCATATTGGCACTGAGTTTTCAGCATCGGCTGATTTAAAGATGAAGGAATCTGTAAGATAAAGTTGAGTACGGTCCTCCTCGTGTGTCCTCTGTAGGTTGAGCAGCAGTAAAGCTGGTAAAGGTTACACACACACACACACACACTGAACACCTGCATAAGAGCCGCAGGTCCGTCACAGGTAATAAATCTTCATCTGTGCACGGCGCTGACGGGGCCGGGATCAAAGCGGGCCGCATGGCTCCTCCAGCAGAACCAGGGTCGTCTTCTGCTCGTTTGAGTCCTTCACGCGTCCTCCGCTTCTTCAGCCCCGAAGACGCATCGCTACATTTATGAAGCCTGTCAGTTTGAGTTCACAGGAGAGGCTCTTTAGGCTGATCTGGTTTTGTGTGTTTTTCTTTGGGTGGGAGATGATCCTCAATCAGTGTGTAAAAGTGTGTGTGTGTGTGTGAGTGAGTGAGTGAGTGCTTAATGTATTCGTAAACATTTTAAAGGATCTGTTCACTTCAAAATGAACATTTCCTGATCATTTCCTCGCCCCTGTCTCATCCAAGATGTTCGTGTCTTTCTTTCTTCAGTCGAGCTTTTTTGAGGAACACATTCCAGGATTTTTCTCCACATAATGGACTTCAGTGGGAACAAACGGCTGAAGGTCCAGATCAATGCAGTTTCAGAGGAAGGGCTTCAGAGGCTCTGCACGATCCCAGAGGAATAGAGTCTGATCCAGACAAACCATCGGACAAATTCTAAAAAATATATTTTTAAATGTATATACTTTTTAACCTAAATTGCTGATCTCTCTATGAATGGACAAACTTCAGTCGTCATGTTAGTTTTAGGGTGGAAGCAACTGTTGTAAACACAAATGCTGAATCTATCATTTTTTACTCACTATTGCTGAAGACATTTTTGGATGGTCATCATATTTTGAATCAGTCTTTATGGAATCCAGTAAACAGAATAATCAAGCGAACACTCATCAGACTCTGTAGGGCGGTCTACAATGCAGCGACATTCACTGTTACCGCAGCGTCTGCAAAGGTTAATCTCTCATTCGTCCTATAGTTCCAGAAGGCAGCACGACAATGGTTTTGAGTTTCATCGCCGTCGCAAAGATTAAAATGCCTTAATAGGGACATTTGCATGTAATCAGCATGTCAGGAGATTTATACAGGCATGAGAATAACTAACATGAAGAAATGAGCAGTCTTTGTTTCACACATGTAGATAACTTCCTTTCAAATGTCACGGTCGGAAAACTGTTCAGTGTCATATTATAACTGTCATCAGACCTGAAATAATATACAGTATTATAGATGTTCATCTTATAAACGAGCAATGGAATTATGAATGCCTCTTTTCAAAGCCTGTCTAAACTCTGTATGATGTTGCATTTTCTGTGGAAAGATTCTATATATTTATACACGTATATGTGAGGTTTACGTCTGCTTTAAATCTCAACACGATAAGATGCTCATTGCAAATGTCAAACGACGTTTACGCTGATATCTGTGTCTTTTACGGATGACTGCATTCAAGTCATGTTGAATAAACCTCTGTGCCGCACAATAGTCCACTTTCATACCTTCAGTCCATGTCATTTCTGACACCTGTCATCGATAGAGCTTCATATCGAATTCAGCACGTCCATGATGTTCAGCTTATTTCAGCAGAAGCGACTTCTTGACTTCTGCTCAACTCCATGCCGATACTGGATACAAGTAAATCAATGATTTAATGGACTGCCAACCAGTTTTATTCATCCTTTCCTCAAGCTGTATAATAGCGGTTATTAAAGCCAGTGACCCATGACAGCAAAACATGAGATCAGCTCTACTATAAACCATGATGGGCATCACTATTGATATTTTCTATGTGTTAAAAGGGTTGCTACATCAAATTGAAGGTGTACACTGTGCAAAATAAAACAATGTTCTTCCTTAGTGTTTTTGTCTTGTTTTCCAGTACAAATATCTAAACATCCTTAAATCAGGATGCAAAGAATGCAAAATAACTGAAAAATGTATCAAAATGAAGCAAGTTTATGATTAAAACAAGAACAAATATCTGCTAATGGGGTTAGAAAACTGACCTAATTCAAAGTGGAAACAAGATCACTGTCCTTGTTTTAAGCACAAACTCACTTCATTTTGATACATTTATTTCCAATCAGTTATCGGGGTTCAAGCATTTTAAGGCCTTTAAGCCAATGTGTAAAAAAGTATTATGTTTTATTTAGCAAGCATGTAATCACTTAGATCATACATTTACAGCCAATACAGGCAATTTACCATATAAACATGTTTTTGAAAGCTTTTTAACAGTTATAGTGCCACCTATGGGCTGATCTCCCTAAACGTTTGCATGCTTGTTTAGTATCATACGTCACATGTGCTCACCTATTTTCGTGAAGCTCCGAGTTTGGTTTAGGAGTTTGTCAAGTCAATCGGACTAACGTTGTTCCTGTTTTTTTTTTTTTTTTTTTTTTTTCTGTTATAGCGCCACAAAGTGTCCAATCGCCATGATTTTTTGCACCTGACCAAAGATTGAGCCCATACATATGTGTACCAAGTTTGGTGAAAATATCTCACTCCGTTATAGACGTTTGCAAAAGTAAATATTTGCAATTATTTTTTTACATAATTGCGAGTATTTAATGAAGGATTTGACTGACAGCCGTGGTGTGGTTCTTGAAGAAAAGTTGTTCAGAATGAGGAGATCGATAAAATGATATGCATGTTGTGTGAATGTGTGAAACACCACGTGATTAATGAGGTGTAAAACTCATTAGCGCCACCTAGTGGCCGATTTCTTTCAAAATTCTTACAAACGGGCCATGAGTTGAACATGCCCACTGAGTTTCGGTCCAATCGGCCTCTGTTAACCTCATCTAATAAGTCAAACTTCATTGGCTGATGGCGGTCATGTTTTTTGAGATACGCCAATGTCCTCATACACACTCATGGCACTTTGGACCAAGACAGTGCATGCCAAAGTCAATCGGACTAATGGGTGGGTGGTTATAGCCATATTCATGTTTTTTTCCTGTTATAGCGCCACCAAGTGTCCAACCACCGTGTTCTTTTGCACCGGACTAAAGATAGAGCCCATACACATGTGTACCAAGTTTGGTGAGAATACAGGTATACAGGTATAACCATTCTAGTAAAAGTGGCCCCGCTCACTTCGAACATTTTGGCGCACCTTAACGACTGTGAATCGAAATTTTGTCTTTTTTTAATAATGATTGATATTCAGACTACAGAGAATATTTTGCACTGGTTTGGTTTCGACTGGGTGAAAAACCTAGGACTAGTCTTGGACAAAATTCAAAATGGCGGAAAATATTGCATTTGAGTCTACGACAAATTGTCTAAGAGTTATGAGCAGTTTTGCATTTTTTGATCGCTGTAGTGCCACCTATTGTCCAACCGGGGTCAAATTGAGACCTACCATCTGGCCAAGTTTGTCCTTACGGTTTGGTCTGCACATCAGTTTTACGGCATTAGAAAAATAATAATAGAAATCCTTACAATTACAATAGGGTTAAATACTGAGGAAGGACATTTTTTGCCAGTGTAGGCTAAAAACATAACAAAAGGTTGACTGGTGCATTGGAAACACATGGAAGTGCATGTGATGTGATAGTAATAAACCTCAAGGGGGCGCTAGAGCTTCCATCAAATGTCTATATTAATATTCAGGTATCCACATATGAAAATGTCAAATATCCAACTTTAATTAACTTTATTCAATTGAGTTCAGCTGAAAGAGAAAACTAACAGAGGACTGAGTCCGTGCAATGAAGCTGCAAAACACTTTTGTTAGCAGTGACAGTTTCATTAAGATCTCTTGATTGGGTCTTGCATGGATGTAATGAAAGAGAAGGACTCAATACTGCAAATTAATAGTGTGAACAATGTAGTTCAATTCACGAGCCTTTATAAAGAATCAGTCACGCTGCAAAAAATGATGTTCTTCCTCAGTGTTTCTGTCGTGCTTACCAGCACATATACATTCTTACATCAAGATACATTTACTGGAGAAGCAAAATGACTGAATGCTTTATGAAAAATCTATTGAAATAAACAAGAAAATAATGCCAATGGGGTCAGAAAGATTCAAAGTGACCCCATTGGTTAAGCATTAATGAAACATTTTTCCAAAAAAGAAACTTCGTCATTTTGTTTCTCCAGTAAATACATCTTGATTTAAGAATGTGAGGAAGAACATCATTCTTTGCATCGCAAAAGACTCACTCAGGTTTCTTCAGAGTCATCAATATAAACCAGTGTAAAAACGTTTCTGATGTGATACGATCGCATGAGGCAGCTATAAGAGTTCAGAAGAAACAATACTTCAGCAAGTGAACTTTCCTAGATATCTGCAGCCTTTGCCTTTTCATAAATCATTCACTGTTGAGGGTTTGACAGGACAAGCTGAAAGACACAGCTGGAATCTGTATTCTTCTCTTGAATCTGTGCGCGCGTGTGTCGAGCTGAATATTTGATCAGGTTGTTGCTTGTGGGATTTATGTACGTTTCTACAGGAGGATTCACTACACAGAGCCAATCGGGTCATGAAATGGGGCGTATTGGTCACGTAAATGTTCAAATCATCAATCACAAACGTCTTTCAGGATGTGGCAGCCACGATGGGACAAAGTGATGCCGGACAGAAGGCCTGGATCCCATACAGAAGATGAAATAAGAGATGGCAGCGAACACAACAGGAAAGATTCATTTCCATTTCAAAGGACGAAGTCTGGTGGAGTTTGATGCGACCGCACTCTCAGACTTCAGCTTTGTTGTGAAGTACTCCAAAGTCTGTCATAAGTCCGAACACACGCCTGTGGCCTGTTTGAATAAGTTGAACGGGCTGTGATTTTAATATCAGATATGAGAACTTGCTTTTGTCTGTTTCTGAAGAGAATCTTGCTTAAAGATTTGGTTCACCCAAAAGTGAAAATTCTTTAATGAGTCAACCTCATGCTGACTGAATGAACCTGTAAGACTTTTGCTCATCTTCACACAAATGAAGATGTTTTTGATGAAATCTGAGAGCTTTCTGTCCCTCCATAGACAGCCACACAACTACTGTACCACTTTGACACCTCAAAGAGCTCATAAAGGAAATCTAAATCTAAATTCAAAACTAATCCATTTGAATTGATCGGTTTAGCCCAAATTTTCTGGAGAGACTTGATCTCTTTATATGATGAACAGATTGAGTTTAGGCTTTTATTCACATATAAACATTGATCAGCAAACATAAACAGAAGATCAACCGAACCAGCTTGATGCACGAGACCAAACGTGCTGCGTAACGCAAGAATGAGCCACACTGGCTCTTGCTGAAGCTCAAGTGCACAAAAGATGAGGTCATTTGATTGGATGTCATGTATTTGACCTTTTACCTGTTAGAAATACATACTTGGTTTTAATGCTATTTTAAGGTGGGGTAGAACTAAATTAATGTACCCCTGCAATCACTTTAGGTACCCTAGTTTGGGAAACACTGTTGTAAAGTCTTACATGATCACCAGGTTTCTGCATCTGTGCTGTTGTTATTAAAAACACAAAAGAAACATACACTAAATTGCCGAAAGTTTTAAGGACGCCTGCCTTTACATGCACATGAGCTTTAATGCCATCCCATTCTTAATCCGTAGGGTTTAATATGGAGTCGGCCCACCCTTTGCAGCTCTAACAGCTTCAGCTCTTCTGGGAAGGCTTTCCACAAGGTTTAGGAGTGTGTTTATGGGAATTTCTGACCATTCTTCTAGAAGAGCATTTGTGAGGTCAGGCACTGATGTTGGACGAGAAGGCCTGGCTCGCAGTCTCCGCTCTAATTCATCCCAAAGGTGTTCTATCGGGATGAGGTCAGGACTCTGTGCAGGCCAGTCAAGTTCCTCCACACCAAACTCGCTCATCCATGTCTTTATGGGCCGACGCTTTGTGCACTGGTGTGCAGTCATGTTGGGACAGGAAGAGGCCATCCCCAAACTGTTCCCACAAAGCTGGGAGCATGAAATTATCCAAAATGTCTTGCAGCATTAAGAGTTCCTTTCACTGGAACTAAGGGGCCAAGCCCAACCTCTGAAAAACAACCCCACCCCATAATCCCCCCTCCACCAAACTTTACACTTGACACAATGCAGTCAGGCAAGTCCCGTTCTCCTGGCAACTGCCAAACCCAGTCTCGTCCATGGGATTGTCAGACAGAGAAGCGTGATTGGTCACTCCAGAGAACACGTCTCCACTGCTCTAGAGTCCAGTGGCGGCGTGCTTTACTGCACTGCATCCCACGCTTTGCATTGCACTTGGTGATGTAAGGCTTGGATGAGCTGCTCGGCCATGGAAACCCATTCCATGAAGCTCTCTACGCACTGTTCTTGAGCTCATCTGAAGGCCACAGAAGTTTGGAGGTCTGGAGCTATTGACTGCAGAAAGTTGGTGACTTCTGTGCACTGTGACCCTCAGCATGCGCTGACCCCGCTCTTTGATTTTACGTGGCCTACCACTTTGTGGCTGAGTTGCTGTTGTTCCCAATCGCTTCCACTTTGTTATAATCCCACTAACAGTTGAGCGTGGAATATTTAATAGTGAGGAAATTTCAGGAATGGACTTATTGCACAGGTGGCAACCTATCACGGTCCCACGCTTGAGTTCACTGAGCTCCTGAGAGCGAGCCATTCTTTCACAAATGTGTGTAGAAGCGTCTGCATGCCTAGTGCTTGATTTATACACCTGTGGCCATGAAGGGATTGAACACCTGAACTCAGGGATTGGAGGGGCGGCCCAATACCTCTGGCAATATAGTGTACCAAACATATTTATTAGAGGGAAACTAGAGAAAAACATTCATGGATTTGTGTACATGGATAGCGCTATAGTTTATGAGATGTGAACTGCAGAGTTAAAAAGAGACGTACACATGTTTTTGACAACATAGTCATACAGCTGCAATTAACTGAACACGGAAGTGTCTTTCACGTGTTCTTAATGCAGTGGTTGTCATGGAAACCTGCCACCTTCCTTCATTAGTCTTAGACAGATAATTAGGTTTCTGAAAGCCGTGGTGATCACGTTTATCCGAGGACAAATTGAGGTTGATGTACAGAGTAACTCTCCAACATGAACAGAAACAGCTGATTATCCCTCTAGCACACAAAGAGAAGTCATGAAAACACCTGAAAAGCAGGAGACAGAAATGAGTTCTGTTTGCAAATAAATCACACTGACGTGCATTTGCTTTCCTGTGTATTTTGTATAGTCACATTCACATGCATTTTTGTTATTGTATAATATTTCCTGAGGTGCACTTATAATGTTAGTATGATTTTTACATCAAAAATGGTCATAATTTGGAAATAAAAGGCATTTTTCCTACCCTGGTTTTAGCCTCTGATTTCCAGCATATGACATAGGACACTCCGGTGAGAATTGTGCCTGCACCAAGTTTTGTTTTGCTCTATCCTCTGCGCATACAGAGGCTAATTTTCATTTTTGGGTGAACTACTATCCTTTCAATATCTGCCTTATCCACCTTTTTCCTAACAAGTCTAAATAGGGAATAAATTTAGATAGGGATGCATGATATATCGGCCACCATATCAGTATCAGACGATATATGTTCATTTTTAATGCTATCGACCTGATAAGAAAATTTGTCCGATATATAAAATCCGATGAATAATGCATTATTTGCTTCAGCTGAGACATTAAAATTGTGTGTTTGGGACATGGATTTAATGGTGAGACTTTTGCTTTTGTAATCAGGCTCTCAAATTATATAAAAATGTGGATTTTAAATACAAATAATTATCGGAATCGGCCAAAATTTTCATAATCGGTGCATCCCAATGGGAGGCACTTCCACGTTGGGAAAGTTCTACTCAAAAAGATCGGAACAAATCATTTCAAATCATAAAGCTGCGCTACAAACAATCCTTATCCGTCACTTTGACTGAGTGAGCTGTCAAATTTCCTTCATGCTATAACGTAACGATTGCTATTTTAATGTGATGTGGTATAACAAGAATATCTGTGGCAAGAGCTCTGATTATTTTCTTTTTCCCCTGCATATTCCACTGTAACAGTATGAAACATATACTGTGCATCTGTGGCCTGCTCTCCTGATTTAATTTCCCATATATCCCATGAATAATTCACTGGAATGCACTAGGAATCTCTCGTTTCTCTCCACAAATCCTCACGTCTCCTTCCATGTTTGTTTCACACGGATGCTTTAAAATGTAATTGCCTATCTTTTCACTTTGAATTATTATCACTCAAATGTTCCAGTTAACCTCTTATGCTCTGGGACCATTTTGGGGGATTTCCACCTGGATTTGACCGACCCAAACTGAAAAGCTTCCCATACACACACACAGTGGTCTCTAAATACACAATGTTGGTGTTTGAAGTTACATAAACCACTTCTAAAAGTGATAAACATGTAAGTATATGTTGTCTGAGCTGTAATAAACCCCACCAGAAAAGAGGCGCTCTTAGATTTTTTGGTTATAAATTCATTTTTGAAAGTGTGTATCTCAGGCCCTGTGAGCTCTAGCACCCTGCAGACAGTTTGGGCTGTTTCCACTAGATTCCAGAAAATACTGGGGAAAAGATTTTTGTCTGGATCATGTATGCAAGATTTATTCAAATGGATCTGAATGGAGGAATATTACCTTTTTATGTAATTTCCACCTGATTTCCAGGGCCTGAGTTAGTGGTGTTGGTGTTAGTGTTAAGATGACACCAACATTGTGTATTTAGAGACCACTGTGTGTGTGTGTGTGTGTGTGTGTGTGTGTGTGTGTGTGTGTGTGTGTGTGTGTGTGTGTGTGTGTGTGTGTGTGTGTGTGTGTGTGTGTGTGTGTGTATGGGAAGCTTTTCAGTTTGGGTCGGCCAAATCCAGGCGGAAATGGTCCCAGAGTAATTTAGTGTAAATAAGTTACTCTGTGTAAAACAAATGCCAAAGTGATGCACATCTGCAGAAAGTAGAGACTCTGAGGTCAGAGCTCCTCCGCAGACATTTAACATTTAAAGGATATTCCTGATGATGTCATTCTGTACAACGTCTGCAGAGTTTAAGAGGTTCATGAACATTTTTGCAGGCAGTGATATTTAACACGTCCGTAATACCGCTGCGGAAATAATCAGGGTTTTTCATGGTCTGCGGTAGTAAATGCTTTCACACTTTTAATTATCTCTTTTAATGTTCAGTGGTTGGAGGGCGAGTAGAATAATGTCATCTCATTGTACCCATGCTTATTGCATTCATAAATTTGGACATACTTTTATATCAAATTCTATATAAAGAGAATATAGCTACATTCGGCAACTACATAAAAAAATCAGGCTGCTGAGATTTGCTATATAGTATAATCACTTTCTTGACAATAAAAGGGATTATGGAAACTTAATGTCAATATGAACTAAATTCAGTTTTTAGTCTGTCTTTGTTTTCATCCGTTTAACCTGTGACCATAATTGCAATTTCTACTCAATGTTTAGAGACTAAACTCAATTCATTACTACAAGCACCACAATGTAAAACTTCTATAATAGCAAGTATATACTTTCCTAACAAAAAGCTATTTCAAGCAAACTGATGGAAAAACCGTGAAACATTTAGTTCCGTCAGGGTGGTTTGTATAATCTCAGAATGAAATCGACTGATCTCGTTCAGACGACATTGCTATGAACTAATACACATATGAGAACGAACATCTGGAATCTTTAAATACCTTGTGTACAATACACCGGATTTACATCGGCAGGATTACATCTACAGTCTCCATATCCACGTCTAATCTATGTCTAGGATGGAGAGTTTTTCCTCGCCGTTCTATTGAAACGCTCTACACGTCAGTGTTTGTAGGGCACCAAACCTTTATTTATTTAATGCACAGACAGACTCATGGAGGAAAACATAGGAATACAGGATTTTATAGCCTTACACAATGATATTTGTGCTTCAACAAGCCGTCCTGTATCTTCACTGTCGATGACTAGCCTAACAACCCTGATAATAACAACATAACTCACCTAATCCAAAAGCAACAGCCTCTTTTTCTGACCACAGATGTCTGCCGTCGTACTTTAAGACGTTTTACAGTCATGCTTTTCGTATCTGCAAATAAAGCAGAGACACATTTAAAGCAGCTTTTAAACTACAAACATGCATTTACACTTTTTAACACCCCGTAGTTCAGATAAGCAGTGTAAACTTTTTTTTTTTTGAAGTTGTAACACACACACACCTTCCTAATATTGTGTTGGTCCCCCTGACCCGTTGAGGCATGGACTCCACTAGAAGGTGTGCTGTGGTATCTGGCAGCAAGATGTTAGCAGCAGATCCTTTAAGTCCTGTAAGTTGCGAGGTGGGGCCTCCATGGATCGGACTTGTTTGTTCAGCACATCCCACAGATGCTCGATTGGATTGAGATCTGGGGAATTTGGAGGCTAAGTCAACACCTCAAACTCGTTGTTGTGCTCCTCAAACCATTCCTGAAGCATTTGTGCTTTGTGTCAGGAGCATTATCCTGCTGGAAGAGCCACAGCCACCAGGGAATACCGTTTCCATGAAAGGCTGTACATGGTCTCAACAATGCTTAGGTAGGTGGGATGTGTCAAAGTAACATCCACATGGATGGCAGGACACAAGGTTTCCCAGCAGAACATTGCCCAAAGCATCACACTGCCTCCGCCGGCTCGCTTTCTTCCCATAGTGCATCCTGGTGCCATGTGTTCCCCAGGTAAGCCACGCACACGCACCCGGCCATCCACGTGATGGAAAATGATTCAGCAGACCAGGCCACCCACTAACAGGAGCCGGGATGAAGAGATAATCAGTGTTATTCACTTCATCCGTCAGGGGTCATAATGTTATGCCTGATCAGTGTGTACATATATATTATAATTGTATTTTTTTTATTGTATTGTCATTTTATTATGTCAAGTT
>CM031955.1:39466039-39481039 GCA_018749465.1 Paracanthobrama guichenoti
ACAGCAGTGAGACTGTGTTGCGTAGCACTGAAGAAAATGATCAGATCACTCTCAGACCCTCTGTTGATGTTTTCTGACACTAAACTAGTGATTTTGTGAGGAATACTAAAGCTCCAAATTGAGCTCAAAATGCTCCGATCAGCACAAAGGAGAAGCAGGAGGCCTGAGGGAAGGTCAGGTTTCGTCTCAGTGCTTTACTGTACAAACTGCATATACTATGTGTATTTAGGTGCTTTGAAGGCAAAGATGTGACTCTGCCCTTGAACGAGTCCTGGTGTTTCCTCTGTCAGGCTGATCAAAGATCTGCTCTCTAAAGCTGAACAAGCACTGAATCTCTGTCTGCAAACTGTCACGTACAGCATTTCCTATTCACTACGGGGTGGAGAGGATTTGATTCCATTAAGATGGAGTACAAGATTTATTTACATTGTACTGTATACATGTGGGCTTACTGAAGCTCAGGAGAATATGAACAGTAAATCTTCTGAATCCAAGTGAAGGTCCCCTAGAGTTACACGCTCTCTATGGAAAACAGCCTGTTAAATCATGAGTTATCAGCTCCGCTGGGCTTGTGAAGATGAACACCAGAAATGCACGATTATTACAACATATGCAGAGGAGTCCACAAGTCTGAGCGGTCAAAACTGCTTGTATTTTATCATTAAATACAAAAAGTCTGAGCAGTGAAAATTACTTTTATTTTATCATTAAATACAGAGAATGAGAATGTCTTTCTCATGCGTATAGAATCACTTATTTACTACCATCTGATAGAAACAGAGCACTGCATTTTGCGCTACAATCATGTAGAGCTACTTTACCGCTGAATTTGAATTCATCTTAAATTTGATTGATTCTGTTATTTTCCTGTATTGAATAAAGCACTATAAAAATAAAACTGACTTGACTAATAATCAAGAAGCCTGTATATTAAAAAAAAAAAAAAAAAAAAAGAGACTGACATCAACAACACACAATATGACGCATTTTCATCGGTGCTAGACAGGCCGGTGATTAATCAATAGTTCCTGTTTGGACTCCAGTGGCACTGTTTTCAGTGTATTTTCCTGAGAATGTCATATCTGTTTACTCTCTACCCGCTGGATTCGCAGTGCCTAAACAGAAACCAATAACAGGGCCGTAGCCTCCATGACAAGCCTCTCCAGGGGTATATCAGTGTAAAATTTCCGGTGGCTGATGCCTGGAGATCTCTTTATATCTGAGTGGACTGGCTTTACAGAGCCGCTCTATGTCAGAGGCTATTCCCGCAGAGCGAAGCGTTCATTGCTGAGATGAGCCGGGTATCAGAGAGAGCAATGTTATTGCAGCTGCTGGCCAATCCTCAGCGGTTCAGCCACACAGAGCTGTAATTTTCTCTAACAGAAGCACTCCCCACGCTGCCGCTCAAACTATCAGAATAAAGCGCTTTACGTCACAGAACACGTCGGCCAGAGTGACTGGAAGAGTGATGAAATTATTAGTCTAATGATTTTTGGACGCTTACATAATCTATGGGCAGCCTCGTCACACCAGTTTGAGTAGTGAGTGCTGGTTGATTTTGTGCACACCTCATTTGCTGTGATTAAATAGTATTATGTAAATATCTATATTAACAAATCATCAATCTAGATCAGTGGTTTTTAACCCTTTTGTCCACAACTATATTGAAAGTTCGCATGACATTCCCAATTGATCATGACTCACTGGATAAAAATATTTTACCATACTAATACTGTGTTTGACCCTCTTTCGCCTTCAGAACTGCCTTAATTCTACGTGGCATTGATTCAACAAGGTGCTGAAAGCATTCTTTAGAAATGTTGGCCCATATTGATAGGATAGCATCTTGCAGTTGATGGAGATTTGTGGAATGCACATCCAGGGCACGGCTCCCCTGTTCCACCACATCCCAAAGATGCTCTATTGGGTTGAGATCTGGTGACTGTGGGGGCCATTTTAGTACAGTGAACTCATTGTCATGTTCAAGAAACCAATTTGAAATGATTCGAGCTTTGTGACATGGTGCATTATCCTGCTGGAAGTAGCCATCAGAGAATGGGTACATGGTGGTCCTAAAGGGATGGACATGGTCAGAAACAATGCTCAGGTAGGCCGTGGCATTTAAACCATGCCCAATTGGCACTAAGGGGCCTAAAGTGTACCAAGAAAACATCCCCCACACCATTACACCACCACCACCAGCACGCACAGTGGTAACAAGGCATGATGGATCCATGTTCTCATTCTGTTTATGCCAAATTCTGACTCTACCATCTGAATGTCTCAACAGAAATCGAGACTCATCAGACCAGGCAACATTTTTCCAGTCTTCAACTGTCCAATTTTGGTGAGCTTGTGCAAATTGTAGCCTCTTTTTCCTATTTGTAGTGGAGATGAGTGGTACCCGGTGGGGTCTTCTGCTGTTGTAGCCCATCCGCCTCAAGGTTGTGCGTGTTGTGGCTTCACAAATGCTTTGCTGCATACCTCGGTTGTAACGAGTGGTTATTTCAGTCAAAGTTGCTCTTCTATCAGCTTGAATCAGTCGGCCCGCTTCTCCTCTGACCTCTAGCATCAACAAGGCATTTTCGCCCACAGGACTGCCGCATACTGGATGTTTTTCCCTTTTCACAGCATTCTTTGTAAACCCTAGAAATGGTTGTGCGTGAAAATCCCAGTAACTGAGCAGATTGTGAAATACTCAGATCGGCCCGCCTGGCACCAACAACCATGCCACGCTCAAAATTGCTTAAATCACCTTTCTTTCCCATTCTGACATTCAGTTTGGAGTTCAGGAGATTGTCTTGACCAGGACCACACCCCTAAATGCATTGAAGCAACTGTCATGTGATTGGTTGATTAGATAATTGCATTAATGAGAAATTGAACAGGTGTTCCTAATAATCCTTTAGGTGAGTGTGTGTATATATATATATATACATACATACACCGATCAGGTATAACATTATTCCAAATATTGTGTTGGTCCCCCTGACCCGTCGAGGCATGGACTCCACTAGACCCCTGAAGGTGTGCTGTGGTATTTGGCATCAAGATGTTATCAGCAGATCCTTTAAGTCCTGTAAGTTGTGAGGTGGATCCTCCATGGATCGGACTTGTTTGTTCAGCACATCACCATTTTTATGATTATAACTGACAACTAAGGAAAATCCCAAATTCAGTATCTCAGAAAATTAGAATATTACTTCAGACCAATACAAAGAAAGGATTTTTAGAAATCTTGGCACTGAAAAGTATGAGCATGAGAAGTATGAGCATGTCCAGCACTCAACACTGAGCTGGGGCTCCTTTAGCCTGAATTACTGCAGCGATGCGGCGTGGCATGGAGTCCATCAGTCTGTGGCCCTGCTCAGGTGTTATGAGAGCCCAGGTTGCTCTGATAGTGGCCTTCAGCTCTTCTGCATTGTTGGGTCTGGCATATCGCATCTTCCTCTTCACAATAGCCCATAGATTTTCTGTGGAGTTAAGGTCAGGCCAAGTTTGCTGGCCAATTAAGAACAGGGATACCGTGGTCCTTAAACCAAGTACTGGTTGCTTTGGCACTGTGTGCAGGTGCCAAGTCCTGTTGGAAAATGAAATCTGCATCTCCATAGAGTTGGTCAGCAGCAGGAAGCATGAAGTGCTCTAAAACTTCCTGGTATACGGCTGCATTGACCTTGGGCCTCAGAAAACACAGTGGACCAACACCAGCAGATGACATGGCACCCCAAACCATCACTGACTGTGGAAACTTTACACTGGATCTCAAGCAATGTGGGTTGTGTGCCTCTCCTCTCTTCCTCCAGACTCTGGGACCCTGATTTACTTTCATCAGAGAACATAACTTTGGAGCACTCAGCAGCAGTCCAGTCCTTTCTGTCTTTAGCCCAGGCGAGACGCTTCTGCCGCTGTCTGTTGTTCAAGAGTGGCTTGACTCAAGGACTGCGGAAACCTGTGTCTTGCATACGTCTGTGTGTAGTGGTTCTTGAAGCTCTGACTCCAGCTGCAGTCCACTCTTTGTGAATCTCCCACACATTTAATGGGTTTTGTTTCACAATCCTCTCCAGGGTGCGGTTATCCCTATTGCTTGTACACTTTTTTCCTACCACATCTTTTCCTTCCCTTCGCCTCTCTATTAATGTGCTTGGACACAGAGCTTTTTTTGTTTTGTGTTGGTCACGTGTTGTGTTGGTCTGTGTTGGTCTTGTGTTGTGTTGGTCTGTGTTGGTCACGTGTTGTGTTGGTCACGTGTTGGTCACATGTTGTGTTGGTCTGTGTTGTGTTGGTCTGTGTGTTGGTCACGTGTTGTGTTGGTCTGTGTTGGCCACATATTGTGTTGGTCTGTGTTGGTCAAGTGTTGTGTTGGTCACGTGTTGTGTTGGTCACGTGTTGTGTTGGTCTGTGTTGGTCACGTGTTGTGTTGGTCACGTGTTGTGTTGGTCACGTGTTGTGTTGGTCACGTGTTGGTCACATATTGTGTTGGTCTGTGTTGGTCACGTGTTGGTCACGTGTTGGTCACGTGTTGGTCACGTGTTGGTCACGTGTTGGTCACGTGTTGGTCACGTGTTGGTCACGTGTTGGTCACGTGTTGGTCACGTGTTGGTCACGTGTTGGTCTGTGTTGGTCTGTGTTGTGTTGGTCACGTGTTGTGTTGGTCTGTGTTGTGTTGGTCACATGCTGTGTTGGTCTGTGTTGGTCACGTGTTGTATTGGTCTGTGCTGGTCACGTGTTGTGTTGGTCTGTGTTGGTCACGTGTTGTGTTGGTCTGTGTTAGTCACGTGTTGTGTTGGTCTGTGTTGCTCACGTGTTGTGTTGGCCTGTGTTGGTCAAGTGTTGTGCTGGTCTGTGTTGTGTTGGTCTGTGTTGGTCTTGTGTTGTGTTGTCTGTGTTGGTCACATGTTGTGTTGGTCTGTGTTGGTCACGTATTGTGTTGGTCTGTGTTGGTCAAGTGTTGTGTTGGTCTGTGTTGGTCACGTGTTGTGTTGGTCTGTGTTGGTCACGTGTTGTGTTGGTCTGTGTTGTTCACGTGTTGTGTTGGCCTGTGTTGGTCAAGTGTTGTGCTGGTCTGTGTTGTGTTGGTCTGTGTTGGTCTTGTGTTGTGTTGTCTGTCTTGGTCACATGTTGTGTTGGTCTTGTGTTGTGTTGTCTGTGTTGGTCACATGTTGTGTTGGTCTGTGTTGGTCACGTATTGTGTTGGTCTGTGTTGGTCACGTGTTGTGTTAGTCTGTGTTAGTTACGTGTTGTGTTGGTCTGTGTTGCTCACGTGTTGTGTTGGCCTGTGTTGGTCACGTGTTGTGTTGGTCACGTGTTGGTCACGTGTTGTGTTGGTCACGTGTTGTGTTGGTCACGTGTTGTGTTGGTCACGTGTTGTGTTGGTCTGTGTTGGTCACGTGCTGTGTTGGTCTGTGTGTTGGTCACGTGTTGTGTTGGTCTGTGTTGGTCACATGTTGTGTTGGTCTGTGTTGGTCACGTGCTGTGTTGGTCTGTGTTGGTCACGTGTTATGTTGTTCTGTGTTGGTCACATGTTGCGTTGATCACGTGTCAAGTTTAAACAGTTCTTTTCAGTTTCTTTTTGATGTGTATGGAAGCCCATTTCTGTCATGCAATGAAAAAACCTAACTATGACATTCTGACTTACGTCTAAGCCATTATTATGATTAAAAAGTCAAAATTATTGGATAAAAATCTAAATTACTACGTAGAAATTACTACATACTAAGCCATTAGTATGATTAAAAAGTCAAAATGATCGAAATTATGACAAAAAGTGACAATTATGACATACTAATCCATAATTAGGAGATAAACATCAAAATTATGACATAGTAAGCAATTATTATGATTATAAAGTCCAAATTATTAGATAAAAAAACTTCCCTTACAAAAATGAATCATGGTATTGCTACTCTAACCATAGTTTAACCATGGTATTTGTGGTAAAACTGTGGTTATATAAATGGTAATCAATTAGCCAAAAACTATGGTTACTACACTTTTACTATAATAAAACCATGGTTATTTTTTGTAAGGGTTATGACAAAAAGCGATAACTATGACATACTAAGTCATAATTATGAGATAAATGTCCAAATTATGACTTCTATGTCAAAATTACGAATGCCAATGTCATAATTTCAACTTTATATGCAAATTTCAACTTAGCATGCCATAATTATGACTTCTTATGCCATAATTTCATAAAAAAGTTTTTTTTAACTCACAATTAAATGATCTACAACTGCATGTTTTTGATGGCCTCCCGCTGAGCAGCAGAGATATCTTTATTTAACCTTCGCCGCCATTACCTCACTCGAGTCATCGAGTGTTTCCCGGGCAAACGCTGCTCATGTGATCGCACTCGACGGTTTGTTTGGGTTTGCTCGGTTCCGTCTCAACCTCGTGTCTCTGAGGGAGTCTGAGGTGGTGTGTGTCGCCATCTACTGGAGGAAGGACCACAGCACTCATTCCTCCTCCCTCAGAAACAGACACGCTTCATTACTCTCACCAGTCTTCGTTTGGAAGTATTGAGTATCTGACCGGCCACAGGGCGGCAGCACCGCCTCACTAAAGCTCATTACAACCGCCAAAACATTATCACTCTGTCATCATTCAGGCAGTGCTAAACATTTAAGAAATTATAACAACAACAACTATAACAATACAAATCAGCATGTGTCTTTTTGAATGGCCACAATGGAGAAATATGCCATGATTTAGTGTGGTTACAGTCTCTCCCAGAGGCTGATGGACAACTGATCACGTGTTGTGTTAGTTTGTGTTGGTCACGTGTCATTTTTAGTTTATCTAGGTGGAAAAAAAAGAAAAGAAAATTATGACATTTAAAAGTAGACATTTTGATTTCATCTCGAAATTTTGACAAAAGTGATAATTGACATACTAAGCCATAATTATGAGATAAATGTCGAAATTATGACTTATCTCGAAATGATGGCATAAAAGTAATAAATAAGACATACTAATTCATAATTATGATAAAAAGTAAAATTTAATAGATAAAAAGTAAAATGTTATGACATTAAAGTGATACTTATGACAGCCATAATTATGATTAAAAATCTAATTTATTGAATAAAAATTGAAATGATGACACAAGTGATAATTATGATTAAACTCAAATGTATTGTAAGTTATTAGAAAGTGAAATTTATTACATACTAATTCATAATTATGAGATAAATGTTGAAATTATGACATACTAAGCCATAATTATGATTATTATTATTTTTTTAGATAAAAGGTATTTTTTTATAAGTGTAAATGTACTCTTGATTTACTCATTGGCTCTTCCTCGAGAAACAGAAATATGTTTATATTTGTACAGTAAAAGTGTGCATTGGCCATCACTACAGAGACACGAGCTGATGAACAGAAATATGTTCATATGAAATGAGTCGGAGAGATTGCAGACTTTATTAATGTTCATCAGATCAGCAGCTCATGTTTGGCTCTTTTCAGAGGAAGCTGCAGATGTCCCGCACACTAAAGCACTGACAGTAAACCAGTGCAGATCTATGGTTTATGACGTCAATCATGTGCTGTCGATATGAGTGCGTGCAGTTCTCGGGCTGACCGGCAGGTGGCGCTGTCCTTCTGTAAATGAGTCTCGCGCGAATCAGCCGATGCGCTTTATGATCAATTACAGTTCATTATTTCAGAACAGGAGGTTTGAGGACTATTATAATATACTCTGACCTCAAAAACTGACATTCGGACCAAATAATACATTATCATCTTCAGTTCATTTTTTAATTTATAGCCTATACGGAAAAAACCTAATTCAAATGTGGCAAATACAACAGAAGCTTTAATTGTTGTTATTATTATTATTATGGTTGCACTGTATAGAAAGCACTAGGTAATAAGAGGTTTAATATAAGGTGACATGGTTTAGTAGATATAACCTAGTTATTGTAATTAATTACTATAATATGTACATAGCCTGTATATGGGGAACAGGACTGTAAAATAAAGTATTATTATTATTATTATTATTGTCGTTGTTAAGGTATTTAGGTCAAAGCATTTTTTAAATAAGTTACACTTCGTGTTTCGCTTATAAGCGTTTATTACAGTTTATAAAGTGAAAATATTATAAATGATATAATGAGGTCATGCCATGTTTTACATGCTAAACAAAGCTTTAGCTACTTTTCACAAACTAATAAAATGCAGTAATGTGTCAAAAAAACTATATGATCTGAATATAATGTGAATCCGCTCGAGCCTTTGATTTTGGACGTAAAGTATAATAATAATAATAATAATAATAATAATAATAATAATAATAATCACTCGTGAATGTTTGTTTTCACCCTTTTTCTCCTGACAGACAGACTTTAATACTAATTCATAATTATGAGATAAATGTTGAAATTACGACACACTAAGCCATAATTATGATTAAAAAGTCAAATTTCTTACACAAAAAGTAAAATATTATGGCATAAAAGTGATAATTAGGACATACTAATTCATAATTATGAGATAAATGTTGAAATGATGATATACTAAGCCATAAATATTATTAACAAGTCAATTTTATTGGATAAAGTCCATCTGAATATAATGTAAATACAATCAAGACTTAGTTTTTTCACTGAAAGTGGGAAATTATAAAGATAAATAATAATAATCATAATTCACTCGGGAATGTAAATGTTCACACTCTTTCCTGACAGACAGACTTTATTACAGTCCAGCATTATTAGAATGAGATGAAACCAGCCAGCAGAGCAGAACGTGTGCGACACACATGACGTCTGGGAAATATGATCATAAAATACATCAATAAATGCGAAACATATAAACAAAACAACCACAAAACACGCAAGCCACGAATAGCATTTCGCTAGTTAATGTAGAGCTCTATAAACAAACAAACACAGATATTCGGAGAGTCCTGTTATTATAACGGAAAGTCATCGTCATAATATCTCAAAAAGCGCATTTCTGCTTCCCGTGGTTTCGTCGAAATAATGCTGAACCCTTTAAAATGACATATTTCACAGATCATAAACAGCCGCAGATGACCTCTGTTTACTTCACACACACTAACACTAAAAATAAAGATGGACAACGGCAATAATATCAAAATAATAATACAAAACCTGTAGATATTATCAGCATCAGTGACGAGTTTAATATCTGGAAAACCATCGCTGAGCAGTTGCATTTCATTTTACACGCTTTCTTTCTTTACCCCACTCCATGTGAATGATATATTTTGAGGATTATCTTTGTAGACCCATAAGTCATAACATTTTATACGCTTAAAGCGGCGAGCTACATTTCCAATAATAATACTTTTTTTTTTTCGTTATTAGGCTATAATAATCTGCAAGAGAGACGTATAGGCAACAGGCGACGCGTATTAATATTTCATATGTGTAAAAAGAACCTCGCGATGGATCTGAGTTATGCTGATGCGCGGAGGCGTGTTTTAATAACCTGCGATAATCGTTTTCGCGTTTTATCATAACCTACGCGAGATAACGATAAATATTTGGCGCAAATATTCCGCGCTCAAAAACGATAGCTAATAGTAGTTGATAGTTTATAGCTAATCAAATGACCGGCATTTAATATCATTAGCGACACAGATGTATGAGGTTAATGTACTTACTCTGCCAGCGTCATAAAGTAAACGCGTCTATTGTGTCAAATGTTGAAACAATGATTTCTACAGCGCGACGCGTCATTAAAGGCGCTACGATACGAGCTTGATGGAGTGCGGCTTTGTCCCCGTTACGCGCATGCAAATTCGCCGCCACGCTTCGTCCAATCAGAGAATGGCGTCACTTAGCGTCTTCCAATAGGAGATACGCGCTTGCAGGTGGCGGTGCGGTTATCTGCTCGTCATCGCGGATAGAGTCCATTGACCGGCGAGCGGCGCCTCAGATGCGGGGGATCGCAGCACTCAAAGCGGGCGTGAGATCTGCCGACGGCCGGCGGCTGGATTCTGCTTCGGAAACTCCCACGACACTTCTGCATGGGAAACATTTGCAAAACTTTTGAAATTCGCAGTTCTCGTTCCCTTGGATGAGTTGTCAAGTTGTGGGCACTAAACTTTGTTGTACTTTGTATGTCTGTTGTTGCTTCGCGGTTCATCCTGTGGTTCACCAATGTTAGCAGTCGGGCAGATGGATACTAACCGGCAGAGTGCGTTCGTTCTGGGCAGCACTCCACTGGCTGCGCTGCACAACATGACCGAGATGAAGACCTCTTTATTCCCGTACACCCTGCAGAACCCCGCGGGCTTCAAGGCGCATTCCCTCGGCAACCTGAACTCTCAGATACCGCTCGGAACGCCGCATGGAATAAGCGATATCTTGGGGAGACCCATCACCACCGCCGGACAGCTGCTCACGGGCTTTCCCAGGATCAACGGGTTGGCCACAACAGCTGGGATGTACTTCAACCCGGCGGCCGTGTCTCGGTATCCCAAACCCCTGACGGAGTTGCCCGGCAGGGCGCCCATATTCTGGCCGGGAATGATGCAAGGTTCGCCCTGGAGAGACCCGCGGGTTCCCTGTCCGGGTGAGTTTTCCTGGCCTAAAATGAGAATCTAAACACGTCTCACTTTTAAAAAATAAAGGTTACAAATGGGGTATTTGTTTCCATAATAACAATTTTGGGTCCTTTCAGTGATTAACTTTTTTTCCCCCCTGCTTTCTAACATAATCTAAAAAACATTTCCTATATATATATATATATATATATATATATATATATATGTGTGTAATGGAAAGATTCCATTTAAGGGAACCATCGACCTTTTACTTTTAAGAGTTTGGAATATTATTTTGCTGTGTGTCTGACACTTGTGGGTCTCATGACCATGATCGACAGCGATATTCCCTCACAATGTAATGTTTATTTGGCTGACCGTGTCTCATTTTCTTCAGGCCAGGCGAATATGATGCTGGACAAGGACGGCAAGAAGAAACATTCCAGACCGACGTTTTCAGGACAGCAGATTTTCGCGCTGGAGAAAACCTTCGAACAGACCAAATATCTGGCCGGTCCAGAGAGAGCTCGACTCGCATATTCTCTGGGAATGACCGAAAGTCAAGTCAAGGTAGATAGAGACGAGTTTTATTAACGTTTATTTTTATGCCAATTGAGTTTGTAAATCAATGTAAACGGACCGCATTTGACGACACGCTTATTTTATCTGTGAAAGTCAATGTCAGTTAGGCGACCGTTTAAACCGTTGGTTTAAATTTTTTTAATTCAAATCTGAACCCAACGGTCGGGTTTATCCATATATGATCCAAACATGGGTTGAAATAATCAAGCAAAACTGTTGGAGAACTCATTTATAATGTCGAAATGAAAATTATTGTGTTTATTAATAATATTATTAACCATTTTGCGGTCAATGTTGCACATTATATTCACACCGTTAGGCCTAATATTTACGCACTCGCTGGTCAACACGAAATTAATGTATTATTTTAAACAATTACTTGCTCTTGGTTAAATTTAAATGACTAATTTTCGTCTTTAAAGCTTGGTTAAATGAATGTGTTTATCACAGAGATGGCCAGTGTGCTGAAGTGTTTTTCCTTCTCCCTCAGGTTTGGTTTCAGAACAGAAGAACTAAATGGCGGAAGAGACACGCGGCTGAAATGGCCACGGCTAAAAAGAAACACGATTCAGAGACGGAGAAAATGAAGGAGAGTTCTGAAAACGAGGATGATGATGAATATAACAAACCTCTGGACCCGAACTCCGACGACGAGAAAATCACAAGACTGTTGAAAAAGCACAAGACGAGTAACCTGTCCCTCATCAGCCCGTGCAGTAACAGCTCGGATACTTTGTGATGATACTGAGCTAAAGACTCTTCATCATCATCATCATCATCATCATCATCATCTGCCTCAGATTCTTCTGGGAAAATGAGGCAGAGTTAAGCAGGGTATAAACACACTGTCCACGCGGCTTTTGCTTTGCTTTGAATGCGGTTGTACAGTTAGAAGTGGACGTGAGATGTATATATATTTTTTACTGAGTAAATTATGTTATGAAAGCATCACGAAGACGTGCCAACTTTCCCCTCATCATCATCATCATCATCATCACCACCACCATTTAAGATCATCTTTATCTTCGACCGCTGAAGAATAACGACGCCTCTTTCGCCTAAAAGTTTCACTTTTTTATTATTTTCAAAACAGGTACACAAAGTGTATAAAAGTGCCAGTGCTGTAAATGATGTGAATAGAATTTGTTTTAACAATGTCCTTTTGGCCGCTTATACTTTCAATGGAAGGAGTTTATGTTTTACCTCACCACACGAAAAATACACAAAGATGGACATAAATATCGACGAAGAGAATATTATTGCTTCCGCGATGAAGGAAGAAAAAAACTTTGTATTATCAATAAATTATTTAACAAGCCAATATTTTAAATTTGTCCTGGTTCTTTATCATTTCATGCATTTATTTACTGTTGCTTAAGCTGTTTTTATATTGAGTGTTTTTGGCGCGCATATTTTTGAGGCGCAAACAAATGCATATTATAGGCTATATCCGTGAATTAATAGGCTATAATTGATAGAATAACTAGTTATGGTATTAACATTTCTACATGATTGTTCCTAGTGAGATTATAAACATTAATTTACAGACGAGTAGGCTATGCGTTTATATTAGAAATAGAGGAATAGCTAATCTCTTTTCATGGTTGGTTAAGAGTTTTTATTTTTAAGAGCCCAAACTGCAGGTTCACCTCGGACAGGTCTTTAAAAAGGCATTCACAGATTTTCTGACATTTGTATTTCTCAAATCTAAAAGAGCCATTTTGTGTGCGAATAATTTAACGGCTTTCAGGATTTTTCTGTCAGCGTTATTCGCGGATTTGACGTAATTCAAATGTCTCGTGACTCCATCAACTCGTTAAACAATGTTTTTGTGATATAACTTTTTATTTATTTATTATATAAGCAATGACAGTAGCCTACACTACTTTTTTCGATTTTCATTGTAACGAAAATCGCGAACTCGCGAGCGCCTAAATTAACGTGTAATGACTTACAGAAATATTTTTAAACGTTGTAAAAAAACAAAAACAAACCCGTGTTGATATATAGATATATATGCTAACATGCAAAAGGAAGACATATTTCGGAATCTTTTATTTGCGGGAGTTTTAACTGTCATGTGACTTGCGTAATTTCAACAATTCCGCCATAACAAATTATTCTTTCATATGTTTAATAATATATATATATATATATATATATATATATATATATATATATATATATATATATATATATATATATATATATATAAACAGTTTGATGAACACGCAATGTCATATTGTATAATATAAAATTGTTAATAATAATTATGACGAGTAGCCTAATGATAAACAGTGATAAATTATAAACCCCCTCCACCAAACAATATAAATGCTCATGCACGATCATCCACGATGATGGAAAATACATCTGAATGTCAAAGGCTTGTTTAGCCAGTCTCAGTTTCTAGTGTTCTTGACTAATGACAAAGAGGCACTGATTCATTCATTCACTCATTGAGTTCTAATGGTTTTATTGCTTTTGGAGGTCTTGCCATCCACGAGGTCTAATCGCTATCTGCTTAAAGAAAAGAGTGAATCCTATCACCTGACCTGCTGGGGAAAACAGTTAACAAGCAGTTTTTCTAACCAAATCACTGTCAAGGCGACACAAAATCATTCCCACTGATTCAGATCAATCCAATCGGTCAAACTCTGTAGTGTAGAATTAAATCAGGAGGAGCGAACACACACACACACAAATTAAACACTCACACTTTACTTTACAGTGCTCATGTAACTGAAGTAAAATACTAATGCATGCACTTCATATGTGATTATGTTGGTGTGTAAAATGGACATCGTAAAGTAAAGTGTACAGAAAACTCTCCTGGTGCTTAATTTGAGTGTTTTTCCTCTTATGCATAATGCCATCATAACTTAAACTTGAGTTCATTTCAATAGTTGGCACAATAATATAGTAACAAAAAAAAAAATCATACAAAAAAAAAAAGAGAGAAAAGAACAGCTATTTTTAAGATACCCAGACCTATTAAAATATCACATTCAGAACCATAACATTATCACACAGAAATAAGTTAGAATAATAACCGAGCAAGACTGCTATTGAAACTATCTTATATACTTGCATGGTTTATGGCACTGCTTAAAAAACAAACTTTAAATTGGCTATATATATATATAAATCATATTGGCTGAAATGGCATATTCTGCTAATAATGCTGTGGATTTCATGTTTGTTTATAACTATTCAAACATTTGAAACTTTACACCCAAAGCAGCCGTTCGTATCAATATGTCAGCATAATAGATTTGGTACGAATTATAAATTATCTCTTTAAAAGTACAGTATATAAAACGAGACGGTTGTATGCGGCACGGCAGAGTGTAAGCAACAACAACTCAAAAAACAGAGAGAAACAATAGTTCATAAAGAAAGAAAATCATATCGAATATGGCTAAAGTCTAGAGAACAGCACTAAAAATCTGCATCATCCAATGTACAAATAAACCTAACAATAGAGAAATACAACAACGTTTTTTTTTTTGCATTGCACTTTTTAAAACATCTTACATACTGAGTGGAAGTAGCTCGTAATATTATGTAGAGGCATATCTAAAATTTGCAAGTATGCTTTTTAAAATCTGTAGAGTATTTCTGATATTAGAGTTTTGGAAACAAGGCTGAGAGACGTCAGAGAAGAGCATCTGATGGAGTTTGAGTGGAAGTGTGTGTGTGTGTGTGTGTGTGTGTGTGTGTGTGTCCATGATCTCGACTCTTGAAGCATTCATGAACTCAATGTGTCGTTTCTATGGACATGATTGCATGCACTGCGACAAATGCGACTGGTCAGTCCTGCTGAAAAGTCTTTACAGGGTCCTCTGTTTGCGTGTGTGTGTGTGTGTGTGTGTGTGTGTGTGTGTGTGTGT
>CM031955.1:39488539-39489785 GCA_018749465.1 Paracanthobrama guichenoti
GTCCTACTGTAAATATATCAGAAATGTATTAGTAGTAGGACTTCATTTGGACAACTTTAAAGGAGATTTTCTCAATATTTAGATTTTTTTGCACCCTCAGATTTTCATATAGTTCGGCCAAATATTGTCCTAATAAACCACACATCAAATGGACAGATTATATATTCAGCTTTCAGACCCTCATGACTGGTCACATATGTCAAAAGATCATGATTTCTCAATGCATGACATCTTTTGCATCAGATTAACACACAATCTGACCAGATGAAGGACGCGAAATGAAGCTGTGATGCTCTCACCTTCATGATCAGGTCTTTGGCCGAGGCAGACATGAGGATTCGGTCACACCAGGCGGGACATCGAGTGTTCATGTACTGCTTTCCCTGACTGGAGTCCTCACTGTACGGATAACTGCGGGAAACACACATTATTAATCACACAATCTGTGTCTGTGTGACTGAACTGGTGCAGTGTAAACCCCGGGACCAGTCAGGAGGAGATTATGCGGTGGGCTCGCGGGGAACAGATGCTTCATGATGCATCAGATCCAGCGTTATGATGTTAATGATGGACTCCCAATCAGACCCTCCAGAGCCGGCGCAGAAACACGTCTGCCTCATAACACACATCAGCTGTGCATACACACATTTCCCTCTCAATTCTCATGGCTTCGATGCAGTAATGAAAACATTCGATTTTTTAACCAGCATAAAATAAATACAACATATTAAATGTGTACTTTCATGTGTTTTAAAATGTACTAATTAATAATAAATTACAGCAAAAATTCAGTACAACACCTGCTGTGATGCATACTTTCAATTCTTTCAATTAATAAATAATATTTATTTGAATATTATATTACTTCCTTCACAATGAGCTTTTTGCAGAAAGTATTGTGATATACACTTTCAATTGTATTTTAAAATGTACTTCAAATAAAGTATAGCATGAAATAAATCCAGTGCAAATATTATTACATTTTATCATTTAAATCATATATTAATTTCTGCTCATTATGAGATTCTTTAATGTGTTTCAATTGTATTTTAAAATGTACTTTAAACAATCAATTATAGCATAAATTAATTTCAGTAAAACAAAAATACTGAAATGAAATGTTTCTAAGTGTGCTTTAAATAATGTAATATATAAAATATATATAAAAAAGATTTTTTCCACAAAAACTACTGCTGTTTTAAATGCATGTTAAATGTTATAATTTAAATAGTATATTAATTTCTTC
>CM031955.1:39518519-39521019 GCA_018749465.1 Paracanthobrama guichenoti
ATCCATCCATCCATCCATCCATCCATCCACCCTCCCATCCATCCATCCATCCATCCATCCACCCATCCACCCTCCCATCCAGATCTCTGTGGTACAGTGATGGTATAGTACAGTTTATACCCTGGTACTGAATGATTACAGTAAACAGATGTTTAAACTGTACTCAAACTGTCCAAAAAAACATGGAGAAACACAATTCTTCTGATATATTGTCTTGCACATGAATTAAAGCGACTCTGAACATGTTACAGCTTCACAACAGAAGGCAAATCAACGCTTCTGTTTCCAATATCATCAATACTGCAATCAATCAAAGACAGTGTGTGTGTGTGTGTTCAGTGACAGTGACTGATCAGACTCAATCACACACACACACTCCTCCTGATCTCATCATGTGTCCCGCTGCTGCACCTTATTAAAACTCATCATTAATTAAAGCCCGTGATCCTGATTACACACCAGGTGCAGCGGCACAGTCTCACACTGACCTGTGATTGGACACCACGGGTCACATGACTCGCTCAGCTGCACTCGCACTGACCTCGTCTCAAATGATATTAACATTCATTTGATACTCGAGGAGGAGACGATAAACACTGAGACTGGACCAGTGCAGGAATGAAGAGAGGAGGAAGTGACATCATCAAAGACATTTATACTCATCATTTCTACAGACATTAGCCAGAAGAGATTTTCCAAACATTAAAATAAGACACAGAATGAAGTGTTCAAGCTTTAGGTTTAACCTCCGGTCAGTGATGTCACATGGTCAGAGAGATGTGGCATGGAAGCTCCTACATGCTCCGACAAGCCCCGTGTGTTCAGGCCTGTCCCATGATGCTCGGCGGCGGGAGGAGGACACGATTAATCCGTGATTCCTCCTCCAGGAGATGAGCACTAAAACTTTCCCTGATCACTCATTCCTGACACTATTGATTTCTATCCCATAATTCCACAGCTCTGCCATTACAGGCGGAAAATGAGCAACTGAGGACAGAGGTGGAGGAAAACAGACAGAACGAGAGAAACTGGAGGGAGAAAAAGAAATCTATCTATCTATCCATCCATCCATCATTCATCCATCCACCCATATATAATCCATCCATCCATCCGTCCATCCATCCATCAATGTCTATCTATCAATCTCTATCTATCTATCCATCCATCCACTATCTATCTATCTATAAACTTGAATCCAAAAAAGTTGGGACACTGTACAAATTGTGAATAAAAAAGGAATGCAATAATTTACAAATCTCATAAACTTATATTTTATTCACAATAGAATATAGATAACATATCAAATGTTGAAAGTGAGACATTTTGAAATGTCATGCCAAATATTGGCTCATTTTGGATTTCATGAGAGCTACACATTCCAAAAAAGTTGGGACAGGGAGCAATAAGAGGCCGGAAAAGTTAAATGTGCATATAAGGAACAGCTGGAGGGCCAATCTGCAACTTATTAGGTCAATTGGCAACATGATTGGGTATAAAAGAGCCTCTCCGAGTGGCAGTGTCTCTCAGAAGTCAAGATGGGCAGAGGATCACCAATTCCCCCAATGCTGCGGCCAAACATACTGGAGCAATATCAGAAAGGAGTTTCTCAGAGAAACACTGCAGAGAGTTTGAAGTTCTCATCATCTACAGTGCATAATATCATCCAAAGAATCAGAGAATCTGGAACAATCTCTGTGCGAAGTGGTCAAGGCCGGAAAACCATACTGGATGCCCGTGATCTCCGGCCCTTAGACGGCACTGCATCACATACAGGAATGCTACTGTAATGGAAATCACAACATAGGCTCAGGAATACTTCCAGAAAACATTGTCATGAACACAATCCACCGTGCCATTGCCGCTGCGGCTAAAACTCTACAGGTCAGAAAAGAAGCCATATCTAAACATGATCCAGAAGCGCAGGCGCTTTCTCTGGGCCAAGGCTCATTTAAAATGGACTGTGGCAAAGTGGAAAACTGTTCTGTGGTCAGACCAATCAAAATTTGAAGTTCTTTTTGGAAAACTGGGACACCATGTCATCCGGACTAAAGAGGACAAGGACAACCCAAGTTGTTGTCAGCGCTCAGTTCAGAAGCCTGCATCTCTGATGGGATGGGGTTCATGAGTGCGTGTGGCATGGGCAGCTTACACATCTGGAAAGGCACCATCAATGCTGAAAGGGATATCCAAGTTCTAGAACAACACATGCTCCCATCCAGACGTCGTCTCTTTCAGGGAAGACCTTGCATTTTCCAACATGACAATGCCAGACCACATACTGCATCAATTACAACATCATGGCTGCGTAGAAGGAGGATCCGGGAACTGAAATGGCCAGCCTGCAGTCCAGATCTTTCACCATAGAAAACATTTGAGCATCATAAAGAGGAAGATGCCACAAAGAAGACCTAAGACAGTTGAGCAACTAGAAGCCTGTATTAGACAAGAATGGGACAACATTCCTATTCCTAAACTTGAGCAGCTTGTCTCCTCAGTCCCC
>CM031955.1:39533519-39543519 GCA_018749465.1 Paracanthobrama guichenoti
GCAGCTCTTATCAGTCGGGCTCCAGTGAGACCTCTAACAAAATGTAGTCGCACCAGCCATTCGATCTCAGTCTGGAGCTCTGATATATATATATAAAAATAGGCTATTGTTTTATGTATTTGAGGAGCGGTTTTACTCCAGTATTTGTTGTCGAGTCACAATCAGAAGCGTCTTAAACAGCCTGTGTGAAGCACTTCATCTTTAATAACATGAGATTTTGGCCAAATAGCAGCAAAAACTGTGTGAGTGCCCATAGCTGCAGTAAACTTTATACGCTGTAAGTTGATGCACTTTCTGACAATAGAGAAAAACACACATCTCCGACCGGTCACTGGTCAGAAACCTCATAACTCCATCCGAGCTTGAAAATTAGCGTTTTTTTTGAGATACAAGGTTTATTTAATGTGTATATATATATATATGTATGTAACCCCTCCTGTTCAAACCACCCCGCTCCAAGCAGGACTCGAACCCGTGTCCGCCTACATGAGAGTCGGGCGCTCTAACACGGAGGCTAAAGGCTGCAACCGCTAGCGTCAGTCGCTGGGGCGTCTCTTCAGATCAGAGGAGTGAGGTTTACTCACACAGCGACTACTGGCTGGCCTCCGTTACATGTTTTTTTTTTTTTTAAGGCTCTGTATATCTATAATGCAACACACAGTTTATTTACAATTTAATTAGTGCATCTTTTTTTTTTTGCATTACACACTTGCTAACCCAAATTTGGGTCAAATATGGACAAACCCAACCGTTGGGTTAAAAATGTAATTAAAAACTGTAACCCGTGTCCATATTTGACCCGAATTCGCATTGAAACAACCCAGCATTTTGTTTTTAGAGTGTAAAATGAGAACTGGATGTTTTTGCATTGCAGATATTCAGAGTTTGGGGGTCAAATGTAAAATGTGTTATTACATGTTAATGGTGTTTAAACTAGGCTTAATTTTACTGATGCAAAATATAATTTCTCATTCTTTCCTGAGGAACAGAACATTCTCATTTGCCGGAGAGAAGCGAGAGCGACTGAGACTCAGTGATATTAGCAGGAGTCCCGCGCTGGTTTTCTGGGTGGGCTTTGTCATCCAGTTTTGGCCAATTTTTCATGGCCGCCCCTCTAGCTGTGACCCCTTTATGAAGCTGACAGGCCCGAGCTGAGGAACATGCTGTCGCTCTGATAGCATGAAATCAGGAACAAAAGACTCCCAGGAAGAGGGGCGACGCGTCGCAGGAAGACACGCTGAGCCTCTCTCTCTCTCTCTCTCTCCTATCAGCAGCGGATGAGGCTCTATCAACACTATCCGTGGCCATGAAATCACTTCTGCTCGGCTCTCGGTTTGATGCTTGTACAGTAACACTAATAGAAGCAAGCAGCGTTCGGAGGGTTTAACAGCAGAAAGTGAAGCTTGTCAAACAGGGCCTTTCTTTAGTGTGTGATGTTGCTGTTTGAGCAAATATTTTCTACACCAAATGTTTTTCAAACACACTCGCTCGCTCTCTTTGCACACAGACAGGTGTTTCTCTTCAGCCTCATGAAACATGAGGCAAATATTGGTTTCATCCGGCTCTAAAACAAAAGCCCGGCCTCTTCCTCCGAGATCAGCTGACACAGATAAATCACAGGAGGAATTAAAGACGAGAGGCCATGAATCCTCAATGTGCCACTTAATGGCTCTCTTAAATATGATGGGCGAACGGCAGGAGCTTGTGAACGAGGGCCGGCCGTGTTTAATGTCAGTCAGTGAGAGGAGCCCAAATGCCAGCGCTGACACGAGATCCAGCACAATGAAACACGGACGACATCCCGGAGGATCAGAGGCGACGCTGCTGAACGGATTCTTACAGGATTAATGTTGAGAGAGATGAGAAACACAACAGCTCTGATGGAGCTACACGTCACGACAGCTTAAAATAAACTAAAGGAACTAACAAATGATGCAACATGTAATGAGTGCACAAAAAATGAACAAACACAAAATAAATATAAAAAAATAAGTAAAAGAAAATGAGAAGAAAAAATATACAACAAAATAAAAAGTAATAAACTAAAATAAATAGATAGAAAAAATAAAATAGCACAATAAACTAAAATAAAAATAAAATTGAAATAAACTAAAATATAAATATATATAATATGATATATATATATATATATATATATATATATATATATATATATATTCAATATAAGAGGACTAAATAAATAAATATAAAATAAAATATAATACAAAACAACAATATAAAGTTCAACTAAAACAAAAATAAAATGTAATTAGATCAAATGTAAAATAAACAAATCTAAAAAATAAATAAAAATAAAAACAAAATTAAAACAATTAAAAATAATATAATATAAAAATACAAATTAAATAGAATAAAATAAATATAGAACAACGTAATATAAAATAAAAAGTCAACTAAACTTAGAAATGATATGAGCTATTCAAACTTTAAAATAAAATAAAAACAATCTAAAACAAAATATAACAATTAAAAAAATAAATCAATAGAATAAAATAAATTGAAATGAACAAAAAATACAAAAGTAAATAGAAAAATGAAATAAAAATGTGTACGTAAACTAAATGAAATGTTGGTGAAAAAGTGTATCTAAAGAAGAAAGAAAGAGAGCACATGAAGTAACCGTAAGTGAGCGTCAGCGGCTGGAGGGACACTAGAGGACCCTCGACTGGACTCGTGACGCCATGAGGGCCGATCTCCAGCCTCCGTCCTGTGATGTCTGTGCCAGGCGAAGCCCTCGCGCCCGTCGCTGGTGTCCCGCTCCAGCTGCGCCAACATCAGCCCCAGGGACGCCACACAATGGGCCGGGGCCTTACGGAGCGCGCTCAAACGGCCTGTTGTTAATGAGGCAGTGAGAGGAACAGCCCGTGGCTGTTCTTCATTCTCTCTGTTTTAATTAGGCTCTGATTAAAGGCATGTCGCTCGCTCGCGATGTGTGACGCTCTTTGTTAGCGCTTTTAAAAACACGCGGGAGGGACGGGTGGAGAAAAGAGGTGTTTGTCCGGCCGCCGAGGCCCTCAGAGATCATGTGGGTTTATCTGGAGCTGAGGCTTATTGTGCTGAGAAATGAACACATCATTACGCAACTCTTCCTGATGAACTACAGCACAAACACTGACAGACAAGAGCGAGAAACGCACAGAAAACACTGACTATCCATCCGTCCACCTGTCATCCATCCGTCTGTCCATCCGTCCACCTGTCTGTCCATCCGTCCACCTGTCCATCCATCCGTCCACCTGTCATTCATCCGTCCGTCCATCCGTCCACCTGTCCATCCATCCGTCCACCTGTCATCCATCCGTCTGTCCATCCGTCCACCTGTCCATCCATCCGTCCACCTGTCATTCATCCGTCCATCCATCCGTCCACCTGTCCATCCATCCGTCCACCTGTCATCCATCCGTCTGTCCATCCGTCCACCTGTCCATCCATCCGTCTGTCCATCCGTCCACCTGTCTGTCCATCCGTCCATCCATCCGTCCACCTGTCATTCATCCGTCCGTCCATCCGTCCACCTGTCCATCCATCCGTCCACCTGTCATCCATCCGTCTGTCCATCCGTCCACCTGTCATCCATCCGTCTGTCCAGATCCACCTGTCATTCATCCGTCTGTCCATCCGTCCACCTGTCCATCCATCCGTCCACCTGTCCATCCATCCGTCTGTCCATCCGTCCACCTGTCATCCATCCATCTGTCCATCCATCCACCTGTCCATCCATCCGTCCACCTGTCCATCCATCCGTCCACCTGTCATCCATCAGTCCACCTGTCATCCATCCGTCCACCTGTCCATCCATCCGTCTGTCCATCCATCCGTCCACCTGTCATCCATCCGTCCACCTGTCCATCCATCCATCCGTCCACCTGTCCATCCATCCATCCGTCCACCTGTCATCCATCTATCTGTCCATCCATCCATCCGTCCACCTGTCATCCATCTATCTGTCCATCCGTCCACCTGTCTGTCCATCCGTCCACCTGTCCATCCATCCGTCCACCTGTCATTCATCCGTCCGTCCATCCGTCCACCTGTCCATCCATCCGTCCACCTGTCATCCATCCGTCTGTCCATCCGTCCACCTGTCATTCATCCGTCCATCCATCCGTCCACCTGTCCATCCATCCGTCCACCTGTCATCCATCTATCTGTCCATCCATCCATCCATCCACCTGTCATCTATCTATCTGTCCATCCACCTGTCATCTATCTGTCTGTCCATCCATCCACCTGTCATCTATCTATCTGTCCATCCACCTGTCATCTATCTGTCTGTCCATCCATCCACCTGTCCATCCATCCATCCACCTGTCCATCCATCCATTCATCTGCCCATCCATCCATCTGTCCATCCATCTATCATCCATCCGTCCATCCGTCTGTTCATCCATCTGTCCACCTGTCATCCATCCGTCCATCCGTTCATCCATCCATCAGTCCATCCGTCCGTCTGTCCATCCATCCATCCGTCTGTCCATCCATCCATCCGTCAGTCCATCCATCCATCCATCTGCCCTTCTATTCATCCACTCATCCATCCATCCGACTGTCTGTCCATCCATCCATCCATAATGGATTGTGATATATTCTCCTCTGAAGTTTATTATTTTAATAAATTTAAACTCAAGTCATTTGGTTAATTTTGACACAAAAGAGTAATTACAGCAGGCGTGTGAGTTTATAGTGTGCGCCGTGAGCCGTTCCCTTCTGACGCTGTTGGATCGACATCAGATGTGTGTAAACACGCAGATGTGTTTGCCTGTGTGTGAATATACACTTGTGCGTGTGTGTGTTTTCATGGTTGGTTAGACCGCAGCCGTCAGGGTCTCTCTATCCATCCCAGGAAACGGACGACCACTGACTAATGGATGGATGTGTCCCAAAATTAATTAGCCTGACTAATGTAGTGTGTACTTAATGCCACGGCCGCCTTTGATTTATGACGGGCCAAATGCACAAACGCTGTATGAAATGGAGCTTTATTGTGTAAGAATGAATTGAGACACACACACACACGGCTGCAAGGTCTCTATCCACCACAGATTCTGCCATGTGTGCATGTACACAAGCGCATATGGACAAACACACAAGCCAGCACACACACTCACACACAGACACATGCGCACACACACTCACAAACACACACACACACACGCACCAGCACAAACACACACACGCCTGCACAAACACACACACACACGCGCCAGCACAAACACACACACACACACACACACACACACACACACCTATACAAACACACACACACACACACATACAGACACACACACACACACACAAACACGCAGACTAACACACGCACACACACACACAAACTCCAGCACAAACACACACACACTCACTCACTCACACAAACACACACAATTACACACACACTCACAGTCAAACACTCACTCACACTAACACACACTCATATACAAACAAACACACACACACTCACTCACTCACACAAACACACACAATTACACACACACTCAGTCAAACACTCACTCACACTAACACACACTCATATACAAACAAACACACACACACACACACACGCCTGTACAAACACACACACAAACACGCAGACTAACATGCGCACACACACACAAACTCCAGCACAAACACACACACACACACTCACTCACACACACACACACACACAATTACACACACACTACTCACAGTCAAACACTCACTTACACTAACACACACTCATATACAAACACACACTCGCACTCTCTCAACATAAAAAAAAAAAAAAAAAAAAAAAAAAAAAAAAAACATGCTTTTCCAGTAGTGACTGGTCACAGACGTCCCTGATCGAAGCACATGCACACACACACAGTTTTATAGTTTTTCTCCGTCTCTGTGTAAAAACAAACCGATCTGACACTGGCACTGGCCATCAATTAGAAAGCTCTTCAAATGTTGAAAAATGAAAGTTTTATGAGCCTCTGCCTGCTCATTAACGAGCGCTTACATCACTCATTTACAGCAAGGGCTCGCTCACAGCCCCACCTTTAGTTTCCTGCCGAAAGACGGAGGACAAAAGAACGAGAGATTGATGTTTACACGCGCCGCCCCGCGCGGCAGACAGGGGGCGTCGGAGCGCACTCGTCCGCACATGAACCCGGCCAACACACTCCAATTAAAACCAGCACAAGTTATGTCACGAGCTCAGCGGATCAAGTCAGTAATTAACCCCCCCGTCGGCCCCCATCAATCCTGAGATTGGAACCGCCGCCATTTTCCCACAAATTAAATTTACATTCTATTAAGTTTAATTAGGAGGGATTTTAAATATACTCGAGTCCAGGCGCACGGCCGCGCCGCTGTCACTGCACAAACTGATTCACTACCGGCAGAGCCCTGAGGTCCCGTCCCATCCCAGCATGCACCTCTGCCACAGCGGGGTCGAACGGAGCCCACGGCACACAGGTGGTCACCTCACATCTCTCTCCACGTGTCACGGACACGCTCACGTCATTTCTCTGATTGGTTTAATAACAGACACTAAAATATGTGTGTCCTGAGAGTCCCTAACCTTCAACTCAACCTCATCAAGAGAAAACACACAGCAAACACTCATTTTATGGTCAAAAAAATATATATAATATAATATAATAATATCATTTATGTATTATATCTTTAAGTATATACTGTAATAAAATGCATTTAATTATAAAATATTAAACTAAAAGATATTTTAACAATATATTTATTTATTTATACTTACAATACACTATACTATAAAAGTATAAATAAACTAGTGCAAATATATAAATATCAAAATATAAAATAATTGCTTTATATAATGATTAAAAATACTTTAGTTGTATATTCATACCACTTCATACTTAAATATATTTTATATCTTTATAAAAAACTATAAATACATAAATATATACTTAAATCTAATTATAAAGTAGTAAAAATAAATAAATAAATAAATAAATAAATAAATATATACATATATTTTATGTATATATTTATTTATACATTTTACTACTTTATAATTAAATTTTTAAGTATAAACAAATATATACTTAAAATATCTTTAAGTACATATAGTGTCTATAAATATAAAATATATTTATAAAAACTATAATAACTATAATAAGTGTCTTTAGTATAAAACAACAAGTATAAATAATTATAAGCAAGTTTAAAAGCATTTGTCAGTGCAGTCAGACAAAACAAAATCATTAGCGAGCGCTACAGACGCACATTTGAATAAACTGGTGTGAATGTGTGTGTGTGTGTGTGTGTGTGTGTGTGTGTGTGTGTGTGTGTACTAGTGTAAATCAATCTCTAGTTAAACTGCAGAAAAAAAAAAAAAAAGAAGAAAAAATCAATACAGCGGCGCAATCTGAGCCGAGCTCGGACTCAACACTAATTGTGTGGCTGACATTAATTGTCATTAAAGTGTTGAACTAGTTCCTCACTGCCAGACACACACACACACACACACACACACACACACACTCACTCAAGGCTACCTTGTTTATGTGCACACTTTACTGCACACACACACATCTCTAAATCAGACGTCTATAAGAGCGGCAGATCTATTTTAACGAGTGCTGGCCAGTGATGACATCATACAGACGGCCAGCCAGCCTTCAGGAATAGGTAAAAACTCACATAAACCAGCCTTTACTGTGTGTGTGTGTGTGTGTGTGTGTGTGTGTGTGTGTGTGTGTGTGTGTGTGAGAGAGAGAGCGAGAGAGCGCAGGTAATGAATTGTACTTTAGCGTTTCCATCAGGAGCAGCATATAAACCCAGAACAGCCATGGGAATACGGTTTCAGAACTAAACACCCTATTAAAAGAAATAAACCATTATTTACATTAAGCTCAAAGTGCACTTTTATAGATGAAAACTGAAAGCATTAATCCAGAGGAAGGTACGTTTATTAGACTGAACCCTCAAGGTCAGAAAAAACTCTGTAATCAGGGTCACAAAATAAAAAAAGGATTGATAGATGGATGGATGGATATAGACAGAGATGGATGGATGGATAAAGACAGATGGATGGACGGATGATATAGAAAGAGCTGGATGGATGGATGGATGGATGGATGTAGACAAAGATGGATGATGGATGGATGATAGAGATGGATGGATGATATAGACAGAGATGATGGATGGATGATATAGACAGAGATGGATGGATGGATATAGACAGAGGTGGATGGATGGATGGATATAGACAGAGATGGATGGATGGATGGATGATATAGACAGAGATGATGGATGGATGATATAGACAGAGAGATGGATGGATGGATATAGACAGAGATGGATGGATGGATGGATGTATATAGACAGAGATGGATGGAAGATATAGACAGAGATGGATGATGGATGGATGTAGACAGAGATGATGGATAGATGATATAGACAGATGGTGGATGGATGAATGGATGGATGGATGGATGATATAGACAGAGATGGATGGATGGATGATATAGACAGATGGATGGACGGATGATATAGAAAGAGCTGGATGAATGGATGGATGGATGGATGGATGGATGTAGACAGAGATGGATGGATGGATGATATAGACAGATGGATGGACGGATGATATAGAAAGAGCTGGATGAATGGATGGATGGATGGATGGATGGATGTAGACAGATGGATGGATGGATATAGACAGAGATGGATGAATGGATATAGGCAGAGATGGATGGATGGAGCATATAGAAAGAGATGGATGGATGGATGGATGGAGCTGGATTGATAGAGATGGATGGATGGATGGATGGATGGATGGATATAGACAGATGGATGGATGGATGAGATAGACAGAGATGGATGGATGATGGATGGATATAGACAGATGGATGGATGGATGATATAGACAGGGACGGATGATATAGAAAGAGCTGGATGAATGGATGGATGGATGGATGGATGGATGGATGGATGGATGGATGTAGACAGATGGATGGATGGATATAGACAGAGATGGATGAATGGATATAGGCAGAGATGGATGGATGGAGGATATAGAAAGAGATGGATGGATGGATGGATGGATGGATGGATGGATGGATGGATGGAGCTGGATTGATAGAGATGGATGGATGGATGGATATAGACAGATGGATGGATGGATGAGATAGACAGAGATGGATGGATGATGGATGGATATAGACAGATGGATGGATGGATGATATAGACAGAGATGGATGGATATAGACAGAGATGGGTGGATGATGGATGGATGGATGGATATAGACAGAGATAGATGGATGGATATAGACAGAGATGGTTGGATGGATGGATGGATGGATGGACGGATGGATGGATATAGACAGAGATGGGTGGATGGATATAGACAGAGATGGATGGATGGATGGATGGATGGATGAAGACAGAGATGGATGGTTGGATATAGACAGAGATGGTTGGTTGGATATAGACAGAGATGGTTGGTTGGTTGGTTGGTTGGTTGGTTGGATGGATGGATGGATGGATGGATGATAGACAGAGATGGATGGATGATGGATATAGACAGAGATAGATGATGGATATAGACAGAGATGGTTGGATGGATGGATGATATAGACAGAGATGGATGGATGGATGGATGGATGGATGGATGGATGGATGGATGGATGGATGGATATAGACAGAGATGGGTGGATGGATATAGACAGAGATGGATGGATGGATGGATGGATGGATGGATGGATGGATGGATGGATGGATGGATGGATGTAGACAGAGATGGATGGTTGGAAATAGACAGAGATGGTTGGTTGGTTGGTTGGTTGGTTGGTTGGTTGGTTGGTTGGTTGGATGGATGGATGCATAGATGGATGGATGGATGATATCGACAGAGATGGATGGATGGATGGATATAGACAGAGATGGTTGGATGGATGGATGATATAGGTAGAGATGGTTGAATGGATGGATGGATATAGACAGAGATGGTTGGTTGGTTGGATGGATATAGACA
>CM031955.1:39546019-39553519 GCA_018749465.1 Paracanthobrama guichenoti
GATGGATGGATGATGGTTGAGATGGATGGATGGATATAGACAGAGATGGTTGATGGATGGATGGATGACAGAGAGATGGATGGATGGATGGATGGATGGATGGATGGATGGATGGATGGATGGATGGATATAGACAGAGATGGATGGATGGATATAGACAGATTGGTTGGTTGGTTGGTTGGTTGGTTGGTTGATGGATGGATGGATGGATAGATATAGACAGAGATGGTTGGATGGATGTAGACAGAGATGGATGGATGGATATAGACAGAGATGGTTGGATGGATGGATGGATATAGACAGAGATGGATGGATGGATATAGACAGAGATGGTTGGATGGATGGATGGATATAGACAGAGATGGTTTGATGGATATAGACAGAGATGGTTGGATGGATATAGACAGAGATGGATGGATGGATATAGACAGAGATGGTTGGATGGATATAGACAGAGATGGATGGATGGATGGATGGATGGATGGATATAGACAGAGATGGTTGGATGGATGGATGATATAGACAGAGATGGATGGATGGATGGATATAGACAGAGATGGTTGGATGGATGGATGGATGGATGATATAGACAGAGATGGATGGATGGATGGATGATATAGACAGAGATGGATGGATGGATGGATGATATAGACAGAGATGGATGGATGGATGGATATAGACAGAGAGATGGATGGATGGATGGATGGATGGATATAGACAGAGATGGTTGGATGGATGGATGGATATAGACAGTGTGGACCAGAAATGTATTATTTGAATATTATTTATATTGGATGTATAATGTATTTGTGAAGTTTAAGTGCATGAGTTGAAGTCTGCATGAACATATTAGTATCATACGGCAGACACAGGGAGAAGAGATAGTTTTAGCCATACAAAGAATGAGTGTGCATGCAGGAATGTGCATACATGTATCACTGATGCATACATAGCTTATATTTTCAGCTGATCTATTTGTTCTGTGATATATCTCAACTGATTATACATTCAAACATTCTATTTTCAACAAACCAACATGTTTCGCTACCTTGCAAGGAATTGCAAATCCTTTAGTCAGTGGTATATAATGCTCAACAGTGATGCACTGCCTCAGAGAAACACATACAGCTGGCACAAAGACAATGAGCTTCTCTCCTATGCCTGATACATATAACAATAAAGAGTTTTTGGCAAGGCAATTGCTATCCGGTCCTGTGATTCTACTATAGAGGGGACAAAGCTTAATTTCAGATCAACAACAGAGATGGATGGATGGATGGATGGATGATATAGACAGATGGTTGGATGGATGGATGATATAGACAGATGGTTGGTTGGATGGATGGATGGATATAGACAGAGATGGGTTGGATGGATGGATGGATATAGACAGAGATGGGTTGGATGGATGGATGGATGGATGGATATAGACAGAGATGGGTTGGATGGATGGATGGATGGATGGATATAGACAGAGATGGATGGATGGATGATATAGACAGATGGTTGGTTGGTTGGATGGATGGATGATATAGACAGATGGTTGGTTGGATGGATGGATGGATGGATGGATATAGACAGAGATGGGTTGGTTGGATGGATGGATGATATAGACAGATGGTTGGTTGGTTGGATGGATGATATAGACAGATGGTTGGTTGGATGGATGGATGGATGGATGGATATAGACAGAGATGGATGGATGGATAATGCAACAGTGCATCCGGAAAGTATTCACAGCGCTTCACTTTTTGCACATTTTGTTATGTTACAGCTTTATTCCAAAATGGATTAAATTCATTATTTTCCCCAAAAATTCTACAAACAATCCCCCATAATAACATCGTGAAAGAAGTTTGTCCAGAGCTTTTCCCTCATCTTTCCCTCGATCCTGACTAGTCTCCCAGTTCCTGCCGGTGAGAAACATCCCCACAGATGCTGAAAAATCAGCTTTGCATCACGGGAAAAATACATTTTAAAACAACAACAGAAAATATATTTAAATAGTATATATATACACTCACCTAAAGGATTATTAGGAACACCTGTTCAATTTCTCATTAATGCAATTATCTAATCAACCAATCACATGGCAGTTGCTTCAATGCATTTAGGGGTGTGGTCCTGGTCAAGACAATCTCCTGAACTCCAAACTGAATGTCAGAATGGGAAAGAAAGGTGATTTAAGCAATTTTGAGCGTGGCATGGTTGTTGGTGCCAGACGGGCCGGTCTGAGTATTTCACAATCTGCTCAGTTACTGGGATTTTCACGCACAACCATTTCTAGGGTTTACAAAGAATGGTGTGAAAAGGGAAAAACATCCAGTATGCGGCAGTCCTGTGGGAGAAAATGCCTTGTTGATGCTAGAGGTCAGAGGAGAACGGGCCGACTGATTCAAGCTGATAGAAGAGCAACTTTGACTGAAATAACCACTCATTACAACCGAGGTATGCAGCAAAGCATTTGTGAAGCCACAACACGCACAACCTTGAGGCGGATGGGCTACAACAGCAGAAGACCCCACCGGGTACCACTCATCTCCACTACAAATAGAAAAAAGAGGCTACAATTTGCACAAGCTCACCAAAATTGGACAGTTGAAGACTGGAAAAATGTTGCCTGGTCTGATGAGTCTCGATTTCTGTTGAGACATTCAGATGGTAGAGTCAGAATTTGGCGTAAACAGAATGAGAACATGGATCCATCATGCCTTGTTACCACTGTGCAGGCTGGTGGTGGTGGTGTAATGGTGTGGGGATGTTTTCTTGGCACACTTTAGGCCCTTAGTGCCAATTGGGCATCGTTTAAATGCCACGGCCTACCTGAGCATTGTTTCTGACCATGTCCATCCCTTTATGACCACCATGTACCCATTCTCTGATGGCTACTTCCAGCAGGATAATGCACCATGTCACAAAGCTCGAATCATTTCAAATTGGTTTCTTGAACATGACAATGAGTTCACTGTACTAAAATGGCCCCCACAGTCACCAGATCTCAACCCAATAGAGCATCTTTGGGATGTGGTGGAACGGGAGCTTCGTGCCCTGGATGTGCATCCCACAAATCTCCATCAACTGCAAGATGCTATCCTATCAATATGGGCCAACATTTCTAAAGAATGCTTTCAGCACCTTGTTGAATCAATGCCACGTTGTGTTCCTAATAATCCTTTAGGGGAGTGTATATCACACATGTAAAGAATAGTCTCTGTTCGCATTCAACTTCTCATTAACCTGACGGATGAACTCCTCTACTGTCGCAGCAAGGGATTGTGGGTAACATTAGCCGAACCCATGCACAATCACACTATGTGTAGAGCACTGTGAAAGTTGAGATCTTTTCAGATGCACCACACAGGATGAAACCCGTCCTGCATCATTAGAGCTCCAGCAGCAATTCAACGAGCACCTCCTTCCTGTCACCCCCGACCAACGGCACACAGGACCTGAGTGAGAACAATGGGCCGCGGCTCACACACAGTTTCTGCTGAGGTGGTTTACGGCCCTCAGATATACGACTCATTAGGGTCCTCAGGGGCCCAGCTGTGTTTGCCGAGCGGCCCTCCATGAGCATTGTTATGTGAGGAGGCTTTTCTCCCGCCTCTCACACACACACTCACACTCATTGTGTGCTAATGATGGCTTTTAACACACCCTTCAGCCGGATCTGTGAGATACGCAACACACACTCATCATCTCCTACAGATAGTGTGTGAAACATATCGCTTTCACCCGACGTCACACACAGGAGGGCTTTTCTCCATCGGCCGCCAGTCATGTTTGGAACATGAGATGCACAACAGGGATTGGGATACACTATTTAAATAATAGTCTGCAACTAGTGTTGTCACATGACCTCATTGTGGGCATGTTCAGTTACTTTAGGAAACAATTGTAAGCTATTTTGTGTCAAAATGTCATAACTTTTGTCAATTAAAAACACTTTCAGTTGGTGTTACCCTTTGAAAAAAGATGGTCAACTCGAGCACAATGCATTGTGGGACACATTCTGACTTATTTTAGGGTACACAAGTGGTGTGTTCAGATGCACATTTCAGCAAATTCACACAAGTATTCTATGCAGTAAACTTCAAAAAGAATATGAGCAGTATGGTAGTATGCAACAGCGCTGTCACATGACTTCACATGCATGTTCAGTTCTCTTGGAAATAAACACTTTAACTCGGGCTTGAGTCGTGCAGTGTGTTCTGTGCACATTTCAGCAGATGCAGTCGGTCAAATAAGATCGAGTGCTACTGTGAACACAGCTGGAGTGTGAGAGTAGGACTGCTTCATGCTTGTGTGAGACACTGCGAGTGTTTGACAGAGTGAGTGTGTGTGTGCGTGTGAGACACTGCGAGTGTTTGACAGAGTGAGTGTGTGTGTGTGAGACACTGCGAGTGTTTGACAGAGTGAGAGTGTGTGAGACACTGCGAGTGTTTGACAGAGTGAGTGTGTATGTGTGAGACACTGCGAGTGTTTGACAGAGTGAGAGTGTGTGAGACACTGCGAGTGTTTGACAGAGTGAGTGTGTATGTGTGAGACACTGCGAGTGTTTGACAGAGTGAGAGTGTGTGAGACACTGCGAGTGTTTGAGTGAGAGTGTGTGTGTGAGACACTGCAAGTGTTTGACAGAGTGTGTGTGTGTGACACTGCGAGTGTTTGACAGAGTGAGACACTGTGAGTGTTTGACAGAGTGAGTGTGTGTGTGAGACACTGCGAGTGTTTGACAGAGTGAGTGTGTGTGTGTGTGTGTGAGACACTGCGAGTGTTTGACAGAGTGAGTGTGTGAGACTGCGAGTGTTTGACAGAGTGAGAGTGTGTGAGACACTGCGAGTGTTTGACAGAGTGAGAGTGTGTGTGTGAGACTGCGAGTTTTTGACAGAGTGAGAGTGTGTGAGACACTGCGAGTGTTTGACAGAGTGAGAGTGTGTGTGTGAGACTGCGAGTGTTTGACAGAGTGAGAGTGTGTGTGTGAGACACTACGAGTGTTTGACAGAGTGTGTGTGTGTGTGTGTGTGTGTGTGAGACACTGCGAGTGTTTGACAGAGTGAGAGTGTGTGTGTGAGACACTACGAGTGTTTGACAGAGTGTGTGTGTGTGTGAGACACTGCAAGTGTTTGACAGAGTGAGAGTGTGTGTGAGACACCACGAGTGTTTGACAGAGTGTGTGAGAAACTGCGAGTGTTTGACAGAGTGAGAGTGTGTGAAACACTGCGAGTGTTTGACAGAGTGAGAGTGTGTGTGTGAGACACTACGAGTGTTTGACAGAGTGTGTGTGTGTGAGAAACTGCGAGTGTTTGACAGAGTGAGAGTGTGTGAAACACTGCGAGTGTTTGACAGAGTGAGTGTGTGTGTGTGCGTGTGTGTGTGTGTGAGAGACACTGCGAGTGTTTGACAGAGTGTGTGTGTGTGTGTGTGTGTGAAATACTGCGAGTGTTTGACAGTGTGTGTGTGTGTGTGTGTGCGCGTGAGAGAGAGAGACACTGCGAGTGTTTGACTGAGTGTGTGTGTGTGTGTGTGTGAGAGAGACACTGCGAGTGTTTGACTGAGAGTGAGTGTGTGTGTGTGTGTGAGACACTGCGCGTTTTTGACAGTGTGTGTGTGTGTGTGTGTTTGAGAGACACTGCGAGTGTTTGACAGAGTGTGTGTGTGTGTGTGTGTGTGTGAGAAACACTGCGAGTGTTTGACAGAGTGAGTGTATGTGTGTGTGTGTGAGACACTGCGAGTGTTTGACAGTGTGTGTGTGTGAGAGAGAGACACTGCGAATGTTTGACAGTGTGTGTGTGTGTGTGTGTGTGTATGACACTGCGTGTGTTTGACTGTGTGTGTGTGTGTGTGTGTGTGTGTGTATGACACTGCGTGTGTTTGACTGTGTGTGTGTGTGTGTGTGTGTGTGTATATGACACTGCGTGTGTTTGACTGACCTCAATGACCTGCTTGGAGTCCAACCTGAAGTTAAAGTCACCGAAGATGAAATACGGCAGTCGCTCGAACCGCTGATCTGTGATCCTGCAGAGATTGAGACACACACACACCAGTCAGACATGATCTGTGCAGCAGCCCCACCTAGTGGACGAGTGTGTGTGTGTGTGTGTGTGTGAGACTGACAGATGATTGACAGATGATTGGCAGTGATGTCAAACTCTTTCTGAAAGTGTTCTGCTGCACTCGCTCTCAACTCTGAGAGAGTGTGTGTGAGTGTATAAGTGTGTGTGTGTGTGTGAGAGTGAGAGTGAGTGAGAGAGAGAGAGTGAGAGTGTGAGAGTGTGTGTGTGTGTGTGTGTGTGTGTGTGTGTGTGTGTGTGAGAGAGAGAGTGTGTGTGTGTGTGAGTGTTTAACTCGTTCTCAAATCCCACAGCACGATTCATGAAGTGCAGAACTCGAGGTCTCGGCGATGTCTCTATAGCCGCTTAAAAATACGCACCTTAAACGAGGAATAATTAACTCCCATAGCAAATAATTTACTTGAGAGAGAGTGATGAAGAATTGGAGCTGGAGTGTGTGTGGATTAATGGAAAGAGGATGCTAGGCCGGCTAATCGCCGGGATAAATCTCAGCTCACTCCCAACACCTAATAACAATGTATTTATGGCCCCGTAAAAGAGAAGCCTCTCTGCCTGCGGCCGCGCTCATAAAACACACACTTTTACATCTCTGAAGCTTCACTGGCACTCGAGCTCATGGCACAACTCTCAGGACGAGCCTGACGTGATCTCAACGGGACAGAGATGACGAGATCTGATGCAAGCACACTCGTTCTCTCTCTCTCTCTGTGTGTGTGTGTGAGGGGTGGTTTTATCTCAGTAATAGGCATGTCTAATGCGGTGGCCCGCCGGGTTTTGTCCTCAGACCCGAGTCATGAGCAGCGGGTCAGAAGGTAACACTCTGTTTACACGCTCATTTCCTAAAGCTCTGCCGCTGACCCGCCATGCCGAGCCCTGACTTTTAGCCCGGCCCCTGGGGGCCCCACAGAGTCACGCATTAGACACAGCACAGCGGCCGTGAATGGGGTCAGGTGGGGGGTCCGAGACACATTCAGACTCACTGTAACAGAGACAGACTCGCACACACAGCAGAGGTACCATATTCATATTCTACAGCACTTACTCTAAAATACCACGGTATTACATGTGGCAAAAAAACTCTCTGATTGGAGCCTTTACACACCAGACAGGAAGAAATACCCTAGCAACCATCTAGAGCACACAAGCAACACCCTAGCAACCATCTAGAGCACACAAGCAACACCCTAGCAACCATCCAGAACACACAAGCAACACCCTAGCAACCATCTAGAGCACACAAGCAACACCCTAGCAACCATCCAGAACACACAAGCAACACCCTAGCAACGATAATTCCAATAAATAACGTGATATTTATTATTATTATTAAATGTATTACGGATTAGGTTATATTATTAATTTAGTAACAATTATAAGATATAGTTTGTTTCTCTAGTGAAATGAATATTTGTAATCTTATTTATTTTGA
>CM031955.1:39558519-39571019 GCA_018749465.1 Paracanthobrama guichenoti
CCCAGCACTAACAATGTTCTCAGTCTCTTCTGCTCACCAACGCTAATACTGTGAAATATTATTAAAATGTAAGATAACTGTTTTCTATTTGAATATATTTTAGAATGTCATTTATTTTGTAACATTATAAATGTCTTAACTGTCACTTTTGATCAATTGAATGCGTCCTTGATGAATAAATTTATTAATTTCTTTGAGCGGTAGTACAATGTTGCAAAAGCTTTCTATTCATCAAAGAATCCTGAAAAAATGGACACACAACTATTGATAATAATCATAAACGTTTCATATCAGAATGACCGCTGAAGGATCATGTGACGTGTAATGATGTTGAAAATCACAGGAATAAATCACACTTTACTATATATTCACACAGAGAACAGCTGATCTACACTGGAGGAGTATTACACTGATGTCTGGAGTTATAGTATTTTTTTAATCAAATAAATACTCTTAGTGAGCAGAAGAGACGTCTAAAAAAATACTGTGTGCGCACCACGATGGTGAAAAACAAAAGCAGGAACTTCTTGTTCGGTGTTAAAAACTTTCCACTTATTGACACATTTGGTTCTCTCTCTCTCTGCACACACACACACACACACACACACACACACTCGCTCTCTTTCCCTTTCAGCCTGTTGTTCTGGGAAAAGCCAAAAGGGAAACATTTAGCTGGGAGTCTCTTTGAGTCAGCCTGACAGTTGACTGATGACCATCCATAAAGCCACAAAGAATAGTTGTGTGGCGGCCAGAGCGGCCCGGCGCTTCCCCCTGGGAAACTAATTGCCCTGAATTGTTAACGGCAACATTATTTTTCTGCCAATCACGGCTTTTCAATGGGCCAAAAATGAGCATGAAACAAGCCTTTTGACTGAACAGAAAAGTTAAATGTCTCCAATGTTGATCAAATTAACTTCAGCAGCCTGACAATGGACTATATTTGTGTGAAAATAAAAGCCGGGCACAAAGGGGCTCTTTTAGCCCAGATTTCACAGTTGTGATGTAAAACCGCTGTGCCCTGAACCTGAGCACATCTCCTGAAAGGAAGAGCAAATGGGAACATATCTGAACACACAAAAGACAGCAGGAACTGATCCGTGTCGCGCTCGGATGCGTCACAACCACACAAATATGCTCCTTTTATCACACATGCATGTCCTTTGGGTTTCAATGATTAAATGTTTGTGAAACCAAAATGCTCTTCCTTAAACGTTATTTATACGTCAGTCGTGGAACGTTTCCTCTGAACTGTTACAGCTGGACATTTTTCAAATGTAACAACCTGTTTCGGAAAGTTCAGAGAACATTCAAATGTAACAATTGTTTGCAAAATTCAAAAATGGAATGTTCCCTTAAAGTTCGCATAACTTTTTTTTGTAGACGTCTTGAGCGCTTGAGCTTAACTTGACGCGTTCATGCTCAGCTGTGCATGTCAAACAGTGACCACACAGAACGCCGAGGGTTGTTCTGGAAACGCTCAGAGATACGAGACGCATTATTAGCTCCACCTGGGGAAAAGGTTGGAAACGAGATGAATGCACGAGGAAGAGAGGAGGCGAGTGTAGGGGGAGGCTGGACTTTCTCTCCGGGGTAGAAGTTACAGCGCCACGGACAATGGGCCTGAAAGTCGGTTCCCAACCAGCCGCTGAATGGCGACACTGTTGGAGGTAGCGGCTCAATTCAAAAGGCTGTTCAGCCACATTGTCCTCCCCGATCACAACAGGAGAATAGACTTTACTGGTGGCTGCCAAAAGGTTAGTGGCTGCGCTGAAAAGAGCCCAGCATTATTCACTGCTTTGGGGGAAGGTGTTTCCCACTCGCGCCGGCGGTCCGGATCTGAACACGGTTCCAAACACACTTCAGCCTCAGCGTTTAACTCCATTCCTCCTCTGATCAGTTCATTTTTCTCAATGCCATTTTAATGCTCATTTTAGCCATCAAACGCCAGCAAACGCTTGCTCCAAACTTCATTTCGTTATACTGTACTTGTACATGTGTAATGACGAATAAACTTCAACAACAACAAAACGCTTGTCTACTTAATCATGAAAAAGTTTTAAAACTTGAACAAAAATATCACTTATATTCAGACATTTGAGTAAGTGTACAACCCAACTTTTGAATTATTCACCCAATTTCTGACAAATTCCACTTTTATAACTGGATTCTGTCCACGTTTTCCATATCACAGAAACCAGAGGACCCTATAAATCAAGCCCTAGGTGACAAAAGAGCTAAAGTACAGTTAAAATCCTCAATGTAAGCAACAAGAAAGGTCCTTTTTAAGCGTCATTATGCCGGTAAATCACAGTAAATGATGGCGTAATAACTCTTGAGCCGGGCTGTCCATTAGAGCCGCTCCTGCCTCTCATTGGATAAGAACCCGAAGGCGTGAGTGGAAAAATATGATCTTTGAGACATAAAAGCGGAACATAATTCATGAGACGTCCGATGGCTTGATAACGTATGCAGAGCGTTCGCATGCATTTATTCAAAGTGGATGGACGTCTCGCTGCATGCTTTCAGAAGATTGTCACACACACTCGCACACACTCACACACGGCCCTCACCTGTCCAGCACGAAGCCAAGCGCTTTCTGCCGCGTGCCTGAGTAAACCGAGGGACTCTTCTCCCACGCCACCAGATTAGACGCGTCGTGGAACAGGTGGATGTTCACCAGGTCAAAGGCACTGCGGAGAGAGACACAAGAGTTAACACAACCAACACACTCACGTTCATGTTCACGGGTCCACGATGTTTGTTTATGGTCACATGACATGCAGTAAGTGTTTCATAGTGACTTTTTTTATTATTTATTTATTTTATTTTGATTTATTTTTTGAAAATAATATTTTAGTAAGTGTTTACTTTGTTTTTATTTTCAATCATTTAGTTTATTTTTAATTGTATTTTTATGGAAATGTTATTTTATTTTGATAGTTTATTTAATCCTATTATTTAATTTTTCATTAAAGATTTGTCTCAAACACACACACAGCAACAACAATTGAGCAGGCCATCCTGAGAGACACGATCCCAGCGTGACTAAGCCTGTTACACCTCCATCACCCTTTCATCCCTCGCTCCAGCCTCAAGCGCTCTTGTTCTCGTGTCGTTCTTCGATTAAATCAGCCTCTCTCTCTCTCTCCGTGCTTTGATTCATCCCGCACATGTAATGCTTTGTGTCATCTGTCATATGGCTAACGTGATTATCTGTAATCTAATCGTGCGGTTCAGACGGTAGAAACTCCTGCAGCTGTAGTTCAGGAAGAACCATCGGTCCGCTCAGTCATTTAGCAGAAGAGACTCCCGGAGAGTTATTACAGGTGCAGTTAATGAAGAGGTTTGAGCTTCAGCGTCTGATGAAACACCTGAACACCTGAAGCACCACATGTCGGGGCGTTCACTCTCGCGTGCCACACGTCGATCATTACAAGTGCAGTTAATGAAGAGGTTTGAGCTTAAGCGTTTGATGAAGAAACACCCGAACACCTGAAGCGCCACACATCGGGGCGCTCACACTCGCGCGCTCCACACGTCAGGGCGCTCACACTCGCGCGCGCCACACGTCGGGGCGATCACTCTCGCGCGCCACACGTCGGGGCATTCACTCTCACGCGCCACACGTCAATCATTACAAGTGCAGTTAATGAAGAGGTTTGAGCTTCAGCGTCTGATGAAGAAACACGTCAGGGGGTTCACATCACACTCGCGCGCCACACGTCAGGGGGTTCACATCACACTCACGCGCTCCACACGTCAGGGGGTTCACATCACACTCACGCGCTCCACACGTCAGGGGGTTCACATCACACTCACGCGCTCCACACGCCAGGGGGTTCACATCACACTCGCGCTCCACACGTCAGGGGGTTCACATCACACTCACGCACCACACGTCAGGGGGTTCACATCACACTCACGCGCGCCACACGTCAGGGGGTTCACATCACACTCACGCGCCACACGTCAGGGGGTTCACATCACACTCAGGCGCGCCACACGTCGGGGCGTTCACACTCATGCGCGCCACACGTCGGGGCGTTCACATCACACTCACGCGCCACACGCCAGGGTTCACATCACTCATGCGCGCGCCACACGCCGGGGGTTCACACTCATGCGCGCGCCACACGCCGGGCGTTCACACTCATGCGCGCGCCACACGTCAGGGGGTTCACATCACACTCATGCGCGCCACACGTCGGGGCGTTCACATCACACTCCCGCGCCACACGTCGGGGCGTTCACACTCATGCGCGCCACACGTCGGGGCGTTCACACCGCGCGCGCCACACGCCGGGCGTTCACACTCATGGCGCGCGCCACACGCCGGGCGTTCACACTCGCGCGCGCCACACGCCGGGCATTCACATCACACTCCCCCGCGCCACACGTCGAGGCGTTCACACTCACACACGCCGCCACGCCGGGCGTTCACATCACACTCACGCGCCACACGTCGGGGCGTTCACATCACACTCATGCGCGCCACACGTCGGGGCGTTCACATCACACTCCCGCGCCACACGTCGGGGCGTTCACATCACACTCATGCGCCACACGCCGGGCGTTCACACTCATCGCGCGCCACACGCCGGGCGTTCACACTGGCGCGCCACACGCGGGGCGTTCACATCACACTCCCGCGCCACACGTCGGGGCGTTCACACTCGGCGCGCGCCACACGCCGGGGTTCACACTCATCGCGCCGCCACACGCCGGGCGTTCACACTCATGCGCGCGCCACACGCCGGGGTTCACATCACACTCGCGCGCCACACGTCGGGGGGTTCACATCACACTCGCGCGCCACACGTCGGGGCGTTCACACTTATGCGCGCCACACGTCGGGGCGTTCACACTCATGCGCCACACGCCGGGCGTTCACATCACACTCCCCGCGCCACACGCCGGGCGTTCACACTCTCGCGCGCGCCACACGCCGGGGTTCACACTCGCGCATCACGCGCCACACGTCGGGGCGTTCACACTCATGCGCGCCACACGTCGGGGCGTTCACACTCATGCGCGCCACACGTCGGGGGGTTCACACTCATGCGCACCACACGTCGGGGGGTTCACATCACACTCGCCACACGTCGGGGTTCACATCACACCCGCGCCACACGCCGGGCGTTCACACTCATGCGCGCGCCACACGCCAGGGTTCACATCACACTGGCGCGCGCCACACGCCGGGCGTTCACACTCATGCGGCGCCACACGTCGGGGTTCACACTCATGCGCACTACCACACGCCGGGGTTCACATCACACTCGCGCGCGCGCCACGCGTCCGGGGTTCACATCACACTCATGCGCGCCACACGTCCGGGGGTTCACATCACACTCGCGCGCCACGTCGGGGGTTCACATCACACTCCCGCGCCACACGTCGGGCGTTCACACTCGCGCGCACCACACGTCGGGCGTTCACACTCATGCGCGCGCCACACGTCGGGCGTTCACACTCATCGCGCGCGCCACACGTCGGGGTTCACACTCATGCGCGCCACACGTCGGGGCGTTCACACTCATGCGCGCCACACGTCGGGGGGTTCACATCACACTCGCGCGCCACACGTCGGGGGTTCACATCACACTCATGCGCGCCACACGTCGGGCGTTCACACGCGCGCCACACGTCGGGGCGTTCACACTCATGCGCGCCACACGTCGGGGCGTTCACACTCATGCGCCACACGTCGGGGCGTTCACATCACACTCGCGCGCCACACGTCGCGCACACCGCGCCGGGCGTTCACACTGGGCGCGCGCCACCACACGTTCCGGGGTTCACACTCATGCGCGCCACACGTCGGGGCGTTCACACTGCGCGCGCCACACGCCGGGCGTTCACACTCATGCGCGCCGCCACACGCCGGGGGTTCACACTCATGCGCACCACACGTCGGGGGGTTCACATCACACTCGCGCGCCACACGTCGGGGGGTTCACATCACACTCCCGCGCCACACGTCGGGGCGTTCACACTCATCGCGCGCCACACGCCAGGGGTTCACTCATCACACTCATCGCGCGCCACACGTCGGGGCGTTCACACTCATGCGCGCCACACGTCGGGGGGTTCACACTCATGCGCACCACACGTCCGGGGGTTCACATCACACTCGCGCGCCACACGTCGGGGGGTTCACATCACACTCATGCGCGCCACACGTCGGGGTTCACATCACACTCCCGCGCCACACGTCGGGGCGTTCACACTCATGCGCGCCACACGTCGGGGCGTTCACACTCATGCGCACCACACGTCGGGGCGTTCACATCACACTCGCGCGCCACACGTCGGGGGGTTCACATCACACTCGCGCGCCACACGTCGGGGGGTTCACATCACACTCCCGCGCCACACGTCGGGGCGTTCACACTCATGCGCGCGCCACACGTCGGGCGTTCACACCTCGCGCACCACACGTCGGGGCGTTCACATCACACTCCCGCCACACACGTCGGGGCGTTCACACTCATGCGCACCACACGTCGGGGCGTTCACATCACACTCATGCGTGTGAATTTAGAAAAACCGTGAACATGTGAATGTGTTGTTAATGTCAGTAACTCGACATGCAGGTGAGCAAATTAAACATTTAAACTCTCATATTTCAACTTATTTTATTTTAAATTATTTTATTTTGAGTTTCATATTTTAATTCATTAAAAAGCATATTTTTAGTAAGTACTTTAGTTTAAGTATATTTTTAATTATTATTTTTATTTAAAATATTTTGTTTGTTTAGGGTCTTATTTTGACCGCTTTTGTTTTGCATCATTTCATATTATTTAAAAAAATTACTGTCTTTCATTTTTGTTATTTTAATTATTCAAAATGTATCTATTTTAAATTACTTCTTTTATTTTTCTTTGCTTTTTTTTTTTATATTAATTTATTTTAATACTCATATTTTTAGTAAGTGTTTAAATTTGATTTGTATTTTAAAGAATTAATTTAATTTAAAAATTAATCATGTTTAGTTTTAATTTATAATTATTTTAATTCATTAAAAAGCAGTTTCTTAGTGAGTGCTTTACTTTGATTAAGTTTTTATTTTTAGTTATTTTAATTAATCAAAAAAATCATATTTTTAGCAATTGCGTAATTTTTATTGCTTTTATTTTAAAGAATTTATTTTATAATTTTTTTGTTTTATTTTGAAAATTAAAAAATATTTAATTTTTTGAGTTTAATTTTTATTGTTTTTATTTTAAAAAATATTTTAATTCAGTGTTTTATTTATTATTATTGATTCTTATTTTAAAATAATTTATTCTATTTTAATTTTAAAAAAATCATATTTTTTAATAAGCATTTTATTTTATTTGCAATGATTTATTTTGGCTTTGCACATGCCCGGAAGGTGTTCAGATCATGCATCCGCCCTCGTTGTGTCCTGATTCCCGCTCTCTCTCGTGCTGTTGTGCTGATGAACCTGTGTGTTAAAGGGTCAGAGGTGAAGAACCTCTCGGATCTGAACTCACCAGTCACCCAGGGCCCATCGGGTTCGGATGAAGCCTTTTCTGGACCACTTGCACTGCAGGAAGAGAAAACAACATCAAACCTGGTCCAATCAGGAGGCTGATCTCACTCACATGACTTTGAACGTTATTAAATGAGACACAAATTGATGCTGCGAGTGTCCTCATTACCAATGCACAGAAACATAAATAAATGAGCGCTCAGACGTCTAATGGGGAGTTAACTGCAGCGATGAATAAACTAATTACCGGCCGGGTCACATAATTACAAATGGACTGATTTTATTTAAAAACTCTGATGCAAATGAAAGGCCTGAGAGAGATTTGATTGCTCCTCACATCTTTCAGCCGCATTAGGACAAGATTAACTGGATCAAATTCAATCGCATTTGCATACTTGAATTAATCTGAGCTACAGCGAGACCGAGCGCATGAGGTCAATAACAGACGATTCTCCAGAGGAAATCTTTTCCATATCTTACAGCGGGTCAGATCACAGCACAACACACACACACACACACACACACACACACACACTACATACAACTCACACACACTCACACTCACACACTCTCCATCACACTCACTCTCACTCTCTCTCTCACACACACACACACACTCACACTACATACAACTCACACACACTCACACACTCACACACTCTCCATCACACTCACTCTCACTCTCTCACTCACACACACACACACACTCATACTCACTCACTCACTCACACTCACACACACACTCTCCATCACACTCACTCTCACTCTCTCTCTCACACACACACACTACATACAACTCACACACACTCACACACTCACTCTCACTCTCTCTCTCTCACACACACACACACACTACATACACTCACACACACACACTCAATCACACTCACTCTCACACACACACTCTCACTCACACTCGTGAACGTGCACTCACACTCACACACTCTCACTCTCAATCACACACACTCAGACACTCTCAATCACACACACACTCACTCACTCACTCTCACACACACACACACACTCAGACACTCTCAATCACACACTCACTCACTCTCACACTCACTCTCACACACACACACACTCTCAATCACACACTCACACACACACACACACACTCACTCATTCACTCACTCTCACTCACTCACTCGCACACACTCACTCGCACACACTCACTCGCACACACTCACTCAATCACACACTCACACACTCTCAATCTCACACTCTCAATCACACACTCACACACACACACTCACTCACACACTCACATACGCATGCACGCACTCACACACACTCACTCTCAATCACACACACACACACACACACTCACTCTCACTCTCAATCACACACTCACTCTCACTCACTCTCACACACACTCACTCGCAATCACACACACACACTCACTCTCAATCACACACTCACTCTCACACACACTCACTCTCAATCACACACTCACTCTCAATCACACACTCTCACTCTCACACACTCTCACTCTCAATCACACTCACTCTCACACACTCTCACTCTCAATCACACACTCACTCTCAATCACACTCTCACTCTCAATCACACACTCACTCTCACACACACTCACTCGCAATCACACACACACACTCACTCTCAATCACACACTCACTCTCACTCTCAATCACACACTCTCACTCTCAATCACACACTCACTCTCACACACTCTCACTCTCAATCACACTCTCACTCTCACACACACTCACTCTCACTCACACACTCTCACTCTCAATCACACACTCTCACTCTCAATCACACACTCTCACTCTCACACACTCTCACTCTCAATCACACACTCACTCTCAATCACACACTCTCACTCTCACACACACTCACTCTCACTCACACTCTCTCTCTCACACACACTCACTCTCACTCACACACTCTCACTCTCACTCACACACTCTCACTCTCACTCACACACTCTCACTCTCACACACACTCACTCTCACTCACACACTCTCACTCACACACACACTCACTCTCACTCACACACTCTCACTCTCAATCACACACTCTCACTCTCACTCTCACTCACACACACTCACTCTCAATCACACACTCTCACACGCATACATAATGTATAATAAGCTAGTCCTTTAAATTGGACAGAAAATTATAACTCAATAAAATAAAAATAAAAATAAATAAATAAAAATAATAAAATTGGGTAAATAAAAAAATTATTCATTTAAATGTGGACAAAAACTAAAACCTAAAAAATAAGACTAACTTATATATTTTTTTAAATCTAAATAAAATGAAAATAAAAATTATAAAATTATAAATTTATATATGGGTAAAAAACAATAGTCAATAATAAATAAAATATATTTTAAAAATCTAATAAAAGCAAATAAAATAATTTTCCTTTAAATGTGGACAGAAGACAATAACCCAATAAAATTAAATTAAAGTAAATAAATAATGAACTGTTCCTTTAAATGTGTCGGGGTCAGTGGCGATGTCCACTGCAAAGGTCAGGTGACAGTGATGAACGGTCAGCAGCGGCGGGTCACTGTGAGCAGCGGCCGAGAGAGGGCCATAATCTCATCTCTGGCGTCCATTGGCCGATTCACCCTCTATCAAAAGCCAGACATGTCACGGGCCGGTGCAGGCGGATCGGGCCGCTTCTCCGGAGCGCTCTTATCCGCTGACCTTTCTGCCACTGCGCTGGAGAGACCGGACCGTCTCATAAATAACAGCCACAGCTGGTGCACGGCCGTACGCGCCCACAGACACAAACGCAGCCTGAGTAATAACTAATAAACACGAGCCGTGATTGATGAACAGCAGCACAGAAACCCCCATCGGTCTCTGTTCCTCCAGCCGCCGCAGATTAAACAAGACATCATCCACTGCGGCTGAAGGACAGCGTGCTCCTGTGGGGCGGCACACGGGACTACAGCAGGGAACTATGGGTAAAACAACCCAACTGAGACTGAGACTGAGTCCGCTTCACGCCAGGGCTGAGCTTCTGTGAATCAGTGACATGCATTAAAAAGACTCACTCTCTCACGCTACTAGAGCAATATAACGCTGAGAGAATTAATGATGCGCTATATATGATACGATATTATGATATGAATTAATGGAAGATACAACTAGAAAATTGTAAGTTAAGAATAAAAAAATTTATAAATTGATACAATAAAAAGATAAAATGAAATAAAAAATATAATTATATTATTATATTATATTAAAATGAAAATAAAATAAAAATAAAATAAATACAATAAAAATAATTTTTGTTTAAAAATAAAAATAAAATAAGTACATAATTAAAATAAAAATAAATGTAAAACAGTAAATTAAGGATAAAAAAGGGTAAATGAATAATAAAAAAATGAAATAAATAAATATAATTATATTATTATATTACAATAAAAATAAAATCAATAAAATAAAATAAAAATTTAATTAATAAATAAAATAATGTTTTTATAAAAAGAAGAAATAAGTAAATAAATAAAATAAATACAATACAATTGTAAAACAGTAAGTTAAGGATAAAAATTTATAAATACAATACATTATATTATGTTACAATAAAAATTAAATATATAAAACAATAAATAAATAAAAATAATAGTTTTTTAAATAATAAAAAATAATATAAAAATATATATAATAAAATTGTCAAACAGTAAGTTCAAATGAAATAAAAATATAATATTATATTACAAAGAAAAAATATAATTTATAATAAGTAATAATAATAATAGTTTTATTTAAATAAAAAAAGAATAATAATAATAATAATAATTATAATTAATTATATATATATATATATATATATATATATATATATATATATATATATATATATATATATATATATATATATATATAATTACACAAACACACACACACCTAAATGAGATCTGAGCTCACTTTATGTTGAAAGAGTTTAGCATGTCTCCCTGTCCCGGTTCTGAAAACACACACACACACCTCACAACTCCTCACACTCCTCACACTCCTCACACTCCTCACACTCCTCACACTCCTCACACTCCACACACTCCACACACTCCACACACTCCACACACTCCACACACTCCACACACTCCACACACACTCCACACACACTCCACACACACTCCACACACACTCCACACACACCCACACACACTCCACACACACTCCACACACTCCACACACACCACCCACACACACTCCACACACTCCACACACTCCACACACACTCCACACACACACACACACACACACACACTCCACACTCTCACACACCACACACCCACACACTCCCACACACTCCCACACACTCCACACACTCTCACACACTCCACACACTCCCACACACTCACACACACACCTCACACACTCACACACTCACACACTCACACACCCACACACTCACACACTCCACACACACACTCCACACACACACTCCACACACACACTCCACACACACACTCCACACACACTCCACACACACACACTCCACACACACACTCCACACACTAGGACTCAGAACTCTTCTCTTCCTGTCCTGGTTCTGAAAACACACACACACTCCACACACACACTCCACACACTAGGACTCAGAACTCTTCTCTTCCTGTCCTGGTTCTGAAAACACACACACACACACACACTCCACACACTCTCTCACACATACACTCCACACACTCTACACACACACACACTAGGACTCAAAACGCTTCTCTCACACTAACAGCCGTTATGAGACAGGAAGCCGTGATGTGCATCCATATATCAGGACACCGGATCAGCTGAACACAACGGGATCTAATCCATCACATGACTGCCCTGTCGGCTTCTCTCTTATTCTGCTTTTCAATTAATATCGTCCCGTCGACTGGACCGCCACTTAAAGCCATAACTCACGAGACGGGGTCACGCGCTACGAGCGGCTGAAATGATCTTTAGTTTAGTAAATGCTGATTAGTCAAGGGCACAAACACACACGACACACACCGGCTCAGGC
>CM031955.1:39578519-39583519 GCA_018749465.1 Paracanthobrama guichenoti
TAACAGTCTCTTCTGCTCACCAAAATACAGTAAAAATTGTGAAATACTTTAAGTTTTCTATGTATACAGTAGTTTTCATCATCATTACTCCAGTCTTCAGTGTCACATGATCCTTCAGAAATCACTCTAATATGACGATTGTTGAAAACACGCATGATTAGAGCACACGCTATGACGCCTGCCTTATCAAAAATATGAACTTTTATCACAATAACGGATCAGTTCAGTGAAGGCAGGTGTGATTTCATAAGTGCACGTGTTTATGAATAACCCAACACCACAAAAGAGCAAAAACTTCCTCTTATGAATATGAAGAAGCAGGACTCTTTTCTTATGTAACGAGTTCCCGCCGCTCAAATGTAACATGTAAATTATAGCGGGAGCCGATTCTGTCAAAGCGCTCGATCTGAGCCGCTCAAAGCAGCACAGTCAGAGTTTAGCATGACCAAAGATTTACTTCAATAGGATTATATTCTTAATTTTTACTGAACAATCAGACAGTTTCTGTGTCTGTCGGCGGCCCAAACAAACGGAGCCTGCTAGGCGTAAGGCGCCGGGGATTTGATGCGGTTCACAGTTCACTAACTGCTTTTCTCAAGGGCTTTTGCACCTCCAGTCCTCAAGTTTGGCCTAAAAAGAGGCAAACCTGCTTCCTGTCCGCTCCGGGCTCAATGCAGCGGCCCAAAACTGTGGGCTAATGCTCTCAATAGTGCCGTAAAGCCCACGTCTAAAGACGGAGAGAGCCGCTGGAGTCATGGGAGACGGACGTCCGAGTGGCAGAGAATACAGTGACACACACAATAGAGGAGAATGGCCATCTGACGCTCTCAGTCCTCTCTGCTTCACTGACCTTCAGACATACGGAAGATCTGGAGCGCAAAAGAAATCAATGAAAAGTGAGTAAATGAACCGAGTTAACTTTATTAGGAGCCGCGACAGAAAACATGCTGCGAGTCCATCTTCTGCTCAGCAAAGCTGCATTTACATGATCAAAAATACAGTAAAAATTGTGAAATTTTTGCAATTTAAACAAACTGTTTTCTGTGTGAATATGCAGTGAAGCGTCATTTATTCCTGTGGTTATCAGCATCATTACTCCAGTCTTCAGGGTCACATCATTCTCGTATGTAAACTCAACTCTAGTAAACTACCGTACAAAGGTTTGGGCTAAGTGTGATTTAAAAACAATAATACTTGTATTCATTAATGACACATTAAACTGATCAAAAGTGATTTATAATGATTCCTTGATGAATATAAAGTTGAAACTTTTGTAACATTATAAATGTCGCTTTTGATCCATTTAATGCACCTTTACTGAATAAAAACAATAATTTGATTCATTCTAAACTTTTGAAAGGTAGTTCATCACAAAAATATGAAGCAGCACGACACTGACTACGTTTACATGTGCAACATATAATATTTCTAATAATCCGAGTAAGGTGTAGATGACACGAACTCTGACATGCAATTATTTCTGATTATTCTCTAATAACTTACATAGGCATACAGTAAGCATGTCACCGGCTGTTTTAATCCACTCACATCAAATTCAAAATGGACGTACTGGATATTATTCTGCGCTGTGATGAACATCGCAATGCCGTGTTTGCCTATGCGCTCCCGCGGCGTTCGTCTCGCGTCTGGATGAAGACACGGAGCAGCGAGTTTAGTGACGTGGAGAAGAGCGGCTATACTGCGATTAAGGTGTTTACATGCCTTTTTAATGCACTTAAAATCAGCGTACATGTGCATTCGCATTATTTTAATCGAATGATTGCGTTTACACGAGGTGACGTTTAATCGCAATATTGCCAAAATTCATTAAGAGGGCGCACGATTGATAATAATCAGAAATGTTAATAACAAAGATTAATGAACACAAATGCATGAAAACACACTCACAACAACTACAAATGAGTGACAAGCAAATATAATCACTTGTCTAACAGGTCAGCCTCTTTTGTTCATATATAATGTGCATTATTGACAGTTAAAACTAAGATATTCAGTGAACGTGTCTGTGAATGAGGATGATGATGAGGAGCTCAAAGTGCTGCACACTTAGTAAGCCATCCCAGGTCTTGTCATATACTATATATAGCAACACTCGATTTCGGACGCAGCGCGTGTCACACATGACGTGTAGACGAGTCTGAGGAAGAGTTACAGAGCGGATTCGGAGCAGCGGAGATCATGCACCGGGGTCTACGGGGTTAAAAGTTCAGACAAATATCAAGGAGCCCAAGCATGCGTCGTAGGCAAGCATGAGAATGAGGAGGTTCTGTTGGACCGGCACTGAAGGACTGTGAGCACCTCCTGCATTATTTATGAGCACCGGCTCATCTTGAGATTAAACATTTGCTGATTTGTCAAAAGCACAAACAGAAGGTCCCGCTCACGTCCTGACGCATCGCAGCGTCCGGCCACGAACCCTCCCGCACATTTAATTGATGAGAACATTCCCTGCGCGACCTGACCGGCCTGACGGAGGAGGAGAAGAAGAGGAGGAGGAGGAGGAGGAGAGCGCAGCGGGATGAAGGTCGGCTTCCAGGAAAGAGTCTGTTTGCTTTAGTTTATGTGCTTTTTCACCTCAAACTGCCAATGAACGAGAGAAGAGAGACGGAGACGCCCATTCTACACATGTACTGTATAAAATCTCCAGACAATCAATAAAAAAACACATTCATTCAGATCGCCATATCGTTTATGGGAGCTATTTTAAATTTCACAGTTTTTTACAGCACATTTATAAAGGTTTTAAAACATTAAAAGTTCTTAATTGTGTGTTGGATTCTCCTACAACAGGTTTACAGGCATCTAAAGTCAAAAACGCTCTCTTCTCTCAGTGTCTGAAACGCTTCGAAGATTCAGTCTCTAAACCCCGCCCCTTTGAGAGCCGCTCTGCTCTGATTGGTCAGATGGCCCAGTCTGTTGTGAGTGGTCTACTCTGCTCTGATATCTTACTACTACTTAATTCTGAAAAAAAAAAACATTCTAACTACTGGACCAAAAAAACTCTGCAGTAGTAACCTAGAATACTGTCTAACACTCGATGGCTGCTCTGTCAAGTCCTCGTCGTCAGTGAGGAACCTGGGTGTGCTCTTTGATACCAATCTTTCATTTGAAAGCCACGTTTCTAACATCTGTAAAACTGCATTCTACCATCTTAAAAATATATCTAAATTACGGCACATCCTTTCAATGCAAAATGCTGAACAGTTAATTCATGCGTTCATGAGCTCAAGGCTAGATTAGTGTAATGCTGTACTGGGTGGTTGCCCTGCTCGCTTAATAAACAAACTCCAGCTGGTCCAAAACGCAGCAGCTCGAGCTCTTACTAGAACCAGGAAGTATGACCATATTAGCCCGGTTCTGTCAACACTGCACTGGCTCCCTATTAAACATTGCATACATTTTAAAATCTTGCTTATTACTTACAAAGCACTAAATGGTTTAGCTCCCCAGTACTTGAGCGAGCTCTTAACGCATTATACTCCATCACGTCTATTGCGGTCTCAAAACTCTGGCCAGTTGATAATCCCTAGAATATCAAAATCAACTGCAGGCGGTCGATCCTTTTCCTATTTAGCTCCTAAACTCTGGAACAGTCTTCCTAGCATTGTTCGGGAAGCAGACACACTCTGTCAGTTTAAATCTAGACTAAAAACGCATCTCTTTACTATGGCTTACACATAAGACATTATCAATCTCTATTACTCAAATCAGTAAATGATTGTTAGGCTGCATTAACTAGGTCAGCCGGAACCGGGAACACTTCCCATAACACCTGATGTACTCGTTACACCATAAGAAGAATGGCATCTACGCTAATGTGAGTCTCTCTGTTTATCCCGAGGTTTACTGCAGTCAGCCGGATCCGGATCAGATGGTGGACACCACATTTGATCTTAAAGATGTATTAGTAAATGCTGAGACTAATAACATGCTTATTTCTCTGAATATAACTAGTGATCAGTTGAGCATTATGAAAGTTATGATCAAGTGTTTATCCTCAGATGATCACCAGGCCAACATTCGCATCAGCTCTAATAAATATTAAACATCAGAGTTCAGGCCTCGTCCTCCCGCACGCTCTTCATGAAGATCCTATTATATTAGCGGCCTGCAATTAATCCATTTGTCCCGCGCAGTGACAGACTCCAAATATTAATTGGAGCCGCGCGGCGCTGACAGGAAACTCTTATCTTTTAAGCGGCGCTTTACAATGGCCAGTGTCAAGCGTATGTTTGTCACGTCCAGAGTTATTGATTACCTGCCAGATTCACTTGAAATAATTAAAAGTGTAGTTTACATATTTATAAAGCGGACTGTCACGGGTGCTACTTAATTTTCCATTAGTAAAATGCACTCTGTAAAGTGCGCGGCACGGGCCGTACGAGGAAATGAGTAATCGCCGTAATTGCAGACAGAAAGACAATAACCGAGCCATAAAGGCAGATTTTATTGGCCGATCTGACAATGCTCGACTTTTGGACCGGACCGGACAGAACCAGTCCTGAAAGTCCATGTGAACGAGTCTCTTCTGCTCTCCAAAGCTGTGTTTATTTGATCATAAATACAGTAAAAACTGTGAAATATTATTATAATGTAGATCATCTGTTCTCTGTGTGAATATATAGTAAAGTGTGATTTATTCCTGTGATCAAAGCTGAGTTTATCATCATTACTCCAGTCTTCAGTGTCACATGATCCTTCACTGATCATTCTCATATGAGGATCTGATGATCAACACACATTTATGATTATGATCAGTGATGAGAACAGTCGTGCTGCTTCAGATTGTAATAATATTTCACAATATTTAGTGAAGATTAGACAAGATTATGGATGCAATAGATAATGTTCCACCATACAGCAGAAGTCATACTTCCAATAAGCGTCATATTATGAAAGTATTTTATGGTATCAAACTTAAAACTTTACTTATATGTAAAGGCCTGTATGAATTATATTAGGAAAAAATGCATGCAATG
>CM031955.1:39591019-39593519 GCA_018749465.1 Paracanthobrama guichenoti
ACATGCGTCTCCGATCATAGATTGGCGGTTGGCTGTCTCTCGTATGATCCGGTTATGAGAAGCTCGCTCTCAAACGTTATTGGACTAATTTCTCGTCTGACTTTCTGCTTTCTGAGACACTAAACGTCTCATTTATATTCTGTTTTGTTAATATAGCAGCGTCTGTCAGAGCGGATAAAAATCAGCGCTTTTCTTACATGCGCTCTGCTCTCGCTCATACTGAGTCGCATGAGGTGAACGCATTTGATTAGTAAAGTGCAGGATGATCTATTTGCTTGAAAAATGAAAGTACATGCAACTTTATTTCCTCACATTCATCAGTGTATTCAAGAAAACATGTTTTTTATTAAAGCCCAAACTATTCAGGCCTCCTGTTTTCCTGGTAAACTCACTCCGATAATCTCTCTCACTTGTACAAAAGCATCGGGAAAAACTCTTAACGGTGATCCGACAACGCTTTGCTAATGTGGAAGTTCAATTTTCACTAAAAAGTCTAGAAATATTCCAAGTCAGCAAATAAACAGACGGTTATGAAAATAAGTGAATAAATCCAGTAAGTAAATTAATAACTAAAAAGGCAATTAATGTATGATTGATTTATAAATTAATGTGCAATGAAATGGTATATAAATAAGTCATTAAATAATGAAATATGAAAATAAACTAATTATTACATACATAAATATCATATATATTAAATAAGTAGTAAGTACATAAATTGAAAAGACAGAAAATAATAGTAAATAAGTAATCAAATACTAAACTAATTAAATAAGTAAATATACCGGGCTGGAGCAGAATATTCAAATATTCGTTTGGGGGTCGTATTCGATTTTCAATTTGGGAATTTGAATATTCAGGGTTTTTTTCTTCTTTTTTTTTCGCACACCTGGCATCCCTCACTTGCATTTGTTTACATCACAAAAGTGCATCCATCCATTATAAAAGTGCATCCATCCATCATAAAAGTGCATCCATCCATCCATCATAAAAGTGCATCCATCCATCATAAAAGTGCATCCATCCATCCATCATAAAAGTGCATCCATCCATCCATCATAAAAGTGCATCTATCCATCATAAAAGAGCATCCATCCATCATAAAAGTGCATCCATCCATCATAAAAGTGCATCCATCCATCCATCATAAAAGTGCATCCATCCATCATAAAAGTGCATCCATCCATCCATCATAAAAGAGCATCCATCCATCATAAAAGTGCATCTATCATCATAAACCTGCATCCATCCATCATAAAAGTGCATCCATCCATCATAAACCTGCATCCATCCATCATAAACCTGCATCCATCCATCATAAAAGTGCATCCATCCATCATAAACCTGCATCCATCCATCATAAACCTGCATCCATCCATCATAAAAGAGCATCCATCCATCATAAAAGTGCATCTATCCGTCATATAACTGCTCCACACGGCTCCGGGGGTTAATAAAGGCCTTCTGAAGCGAATCGATGTGTTATATCTATATATTTAAATATCTATATTTAAAACTTTATTATCTAGCTTCTGGCTGATCGCCTTCCGTATTCAACTCATGGAAAGAGTGTAAGGTGGTTCAAAATGCTTACGCCACGTCTGACGACATTGCACACCAGTTACGCTCGTCAGACGTTAATCGTTTTAAAGCCTTCCTAAAGTACATGCAACTTTTAAACATTTACCCCAAGACTTTATTTTCATAAAAACACACGATTGAAGAGCAAGAGACACATTTCCATGGTTTTCCTCTAAACCTCAGCCGTTTCCTCGTGTGTTTAAGTGCACAATGGGATAATGGGATCATCTTCTGATGGCCACGGACACGATGAGCATTGTCTGCGTTATTAGATTTGCACGAAGGCCGAACAATCCAGGCCTCCATTACTAATTAAAGCCACGCAAGCTCTCGCTCTTCATGCATCATTGAGCCGCTGCAGATGCCTTTAATACACTTACGCTCATTAATGTAAATCATATTCCACTATAGATGTCCAATAATTAAAAAGAATATTTCTCTATTTTAAGGAGGTATCCTCATTAGACAGAGACTCTTTCAGAGCGGATCGCTCTCCGGCGCTATTGATTTTCCTTTATTCCCCGCGCATGAAAATATTGTTAATGCTGACGTTGAATGTTCATCAATCTGGATTATCGTGCTCTTTAATATCTGGCCGGTTCCTCTGATCGTTCCTTATGCTTCTGATTGGATTATGAGCGTATGAGAGGATCTCAGACGGGATTGGATGTGACGGAGTCTTACGGGAGAGCCGCAAGGACACCAAAACTTTCTGTCAATGTAACTTTTGCTACTATAATCTGCTTTAAAGGACAGACAGTACGGTATAGTAGACACATTATTAATAAATCATATAACGGTGAATATTTAACTACATTGAAAAAACCTGACAAAGCTTTGCTGTAGAGTTTTGGGAAAAGTTTTAAAAGTTTTACAAGGAAACAATAGATACATACTACATAAATAAATAAATACATCA
>CM031955.1:39598519-39611019 GCA_018749465.1 Paracanthobrama guichenoti
CTGTAAGCGCACTGCACTCGTAACCAAATCAATCACAGCAGTGTGTGGGCGGAGTCTCTGTAGCGCACTGCATAACCAAATCAATCACAGCCAATCAGAAGAGTGTGTGGGCGGAGTCTCTGTAAGCGCACTGCATTCAACCAAATCAATCACAGCCAATCAGAAGAGTGTGTGGGCGGAGTCTCTGTAAGCGCACTGCACTGCACAAATCAATCACAGCCAATCAGAAGAGTGTGTGGGTGGAGTATCTCTACAAGCGTACTGCACTCGTAACCAAATCAATCACAGCCAATCAGAAGAGAGTGTGGGCGGAGTCTCTCTAAGCGCTGCGCACTGCAACTCAATCAACCCTCTGTAAGCAATCAATCAATCACAGCCAATCAGAAGAGTGTGTGGGCGAGTCTCTGTAAGCGCACTGCACTTAACCAAATCAATCACAGCCAATCAGAAGAGTGTGTGGGCGGAGTCTCTGTAAGCGCACTGCACTCGTAACCAAATCAATCACAGCCAATCAGAAGAGTGTGTGGGCGGAGTCTCTCTACAAGCGCACTGCACTCGTAACCAAATCAATCACAGCCAATCAGAAGAGAGTGTGGGTGGAGTCTCTAGAAGCGCACTGCACTCACAGCCAATCAGAAGAGCGTGTGGGCGGAGTCTCTCTACAAGCGCACTGCATTCAACCAAATCAATAACAGCCAATCAGAAGAGAGTGTGGGCGGAGTCTCTCTACAAGCGCACTGCACTCACAACCAAATCAATCACAGCCAATCAGAAGAGTGTGTGGGAGGAGTCTCTGTAAGCGCACTGCACTCGTAACCAAATCAATCACAGCCAATCAGAAGAGCGTGTGGGCGGAGTCTCTCTACAAGCGCACTGCATTCAACCAAATCAATCACAGCCAATCAGAAGAGAGTGTGGGTGGAGTCTCTACAAGCGCACTGCACTCACAGCCAATCAGAAGAGTGTGTGGGCGGAGTCTCTCTACAAGCGCACTGCATTCAACCAAATCAATCACAGCCAATCAGAAGAGAGTGTGGGTGGAGTCTCTACAAGTGCACTGCACTCGCAACCAAATCAATCACAGCCAATCAGAAGAGAGTGTGGGCGGAGTCTCTCTACAAGCGCACTGCATTCAACCAAATCAATCACAGCCAATCAGAAGAGTGTGTGTCAAGAGTGTTGTCAAGATCACGCAAATGATATTAAACTCACATTAAATAAAGCACATAATCAGTACCTGAGATTATCAGTCATACTGTTCCAGCCTCACCAGCCAGAGTTCAACGTCAGATTCATGAGGGCTTGTTTGAGTCTCCTCTGTGTTTCCACCGACCAGTTCATTTCACAAATAAGTGTCTCAAGATTTGCCTGTGAATGACCCACATCCTGACCATCTCATCCCGAAAATGAAGTTCATGGGAACGACTACAGACGGCCTGAAGCTCTGCTCTGTGTTTGCACAAACGCACAGGAATGTAATTAGACCGTTAACATTAAGAAGCTGAATCTAACTAAAGGAGCATAACGTCCAATCTAATTACAGAGGCCTTTAATGAGTTTCTAATTGGCCGATCGGCCTCCGAACACAAGTGAGGCATTCAGAACGTGGAACATGTGGACTGGAGTTTCCTTTCTATGTGATTGAAGTCCACTTGGACAGAATTAAACACTGAAATATGGTTATGTTTAGCTTATGGCTGTATGAGCATGACTTTCTGAAGGGTTGTGATCTGACCAGGTGCTTTAATGAACCGATAAACAGCGTCCTGTTAGTTCATTAACCCTCCATCACATGATTAATATCGGCTCATTTCTTCCTGCCAAAACCAATATACTGTTATTGTACAAACGGACACTCAAATCATGCTCACTCGCGGTCAAAAGTTTGGATTAAAAATGTCTTTGAAAGAGTCTCTTCTGCTCTCACAGCATGTGTATGTGTGTGTGTGTGTGTGTGTGTGTGTGTGTGTGTGTGTGTGTGTGTGTGTGTGTGTGTGTGAGAGAGAGAGAGAGAGAGAGAGAGAGAGTGTGTGTGTGAGTGTGTGTGTGTGTGCGTGTGCGTGAGAGTGTGTGTGTGTGTGTGTGAGAGAGAGAGAGAGAGAGAGTGAGTGAGTGTGTGTGTGCGTGTGAGTGAGAGAGTGTGTGTGTGTGTGTGAGTGCGCGTGTGTGTGCGCGAGTGTGAGAGAAAGTGTGTGTGCACGAGTGTGAGAGTGTGTGTGTGTGTGTGTGTGTGTGTGTGTGTGTGTGTGTGTGTGTGTGTGTGAGAGAGAGAGAGAGAGTGAGTGAGTGTGTGTATGTGCGTGAGAGAGAGTGTGTGTGTGTGTGTGTGTGTGTGTGTGTGTGTGTGTGTGTGAGAGCGAGAGAGAGATAGTGAGTGTGTGCGTGCGTGAGAGAGAGTGTGTGTGTGAGTGCGTGTGCGCGCGAGTGTGAGAAAGTGTGTGTGCACGAGTGTGAGAAAGTGTGTGTGTGTGTTTGTGTGAGAGAGAGCGAGTGTGAGTGAGTGAGTGAATGTGTGCGTGTGCGTGAGAGAGAGTGTGTGTGAGTACGTGTGTGCGCGAGTGTGAGAAAGTGTGTGTGTGTGCAAGAAAGTGTGTGTGAGTGTTTAGAAACTTTAGGGGAGCAACTTTATGTATTTAAATAAATAAATAAATAAATAAATAAATAAATAGTAAATAAGTAAAATAAACAAAAAAGATATTGTTTATCATAAATTATTATTAAATTTTATTATTTATGTAACCAAATAATACCGGTGGAAATCGGATACATGGCGTGACTTTTATTTTATAAACGAGCCTGAAATACACAGGACTCTTATTTTGAAATGTATGTGCTTTATTATAAATTCAGATGACACCGTACAGTAAACACTACAGCATAAACACTGTACAGCAAACACTGCAGTAAACACTACAGCATAAGCATATGACAAAACACTACAGCATAAACACTGTACAGCAAACACTACAGTAAACACTACAGCATAAACACTGTACAGCAAACACTGCAGCAAACACTACAGCATAAACACTACACTACAGCAAACACTACAGCATAAACACCGTACAGCAAACACTACAGCATAAACGCTGTACAGCAAACACTGCAGTAAACACTACAGCATAAACACTACAGCAAACACTACAGCATAAACACCGTACAGCAAACACTACAGCATAAACACCGTACAGCAAACACTACAGCATAAACGCTGTACAGCAAACACTACAGCATAAACACTGTACAGTAAACACTACAGCATAAACGCCGTACAGCAAACACTACAGCATAAACACTGTACAGCAAACACTACAGCATAAACACTACAGCAAACACTACAGCATAAACACTGTACAGTAAACACTACAGCATAAACACTGTACAGCAAACACTACAGCATAAACACTACAGCAAACACTACAGCATAAACACTGTACAGTAAACACTACAGCATAAACGGCGTACAGCAAACACTACAGCATAAACGCCGTACAGCAAACACTACAGCATAAACACCGTACAGCAAACACTACAGCATAAACACCGTACAGCAAACACTACAGCATAAACACTGTACAGTAAACACTACAGCATAAACACTGTACAGTAAACACTACAGCATAAACACTGTACAGCAAACACTGCAGTAAACACTACAGCATAAACACCGTACAGCAAACACTACAGCATAAACACTGTACAGCAAACACTACAGTAAACACTACAGCATAAACACTGTACAGCATAAACTGCAGCAAACACTACAGCATAAACACTACACTACAGCAAACACTACAGCATAAACACCGTACAGCAAACACTACAGCATAAACGCTGTACAGCAAACACTGCAGTAAACAACAGCATAAACACTACAGCAAACACTACAGCATAAACGCCGTACAGCAAACACTACAGCATAAACACCGTACAGCAAATACTACAGCATAAACGCCGTACAGCAAACACTACAGCATAAACACTGTACAGTAAACACTACAGCATAAACGCCGTACAGCAAACACTACAGCATAAACACTGTACAGCAAACACTACAGCATAAACACTACAGCAAACACTACAGCATAAACACTGTACAGTAAACACTACAGCATAAACACTGTACAGCAAACACTACAGCATAAACACTACAGCAAACACTACAGCATAAACACTGTACAGTAAACACTACAGCATAAACGGCGTACAGCAAACACTACAGCATAAACGCCGTACAGCAAACACTACAGCATAAACACCGTACAGCAAACACTACAGCATAAACACCGTACAGCAAACACTACAGCATAAACACTGTACAGTAAACACTACAGCATAAACACTGTACAGTAAACACTACAGCATAAACACTGTACAGCAAACACTACAGCATAAACGCCGTACAGCAAACACTACAGCATAAACGCCATACAGTAAACACTGCCATGAGTGTCCTTTGGCACAAATGTGTGAGCCTGAACGCACAACAGCACCACCTTCAGGCTCACATTTATGAATGAAATCAGAGCCTTATGAAGTTTAATAAATCACATTAGGCAGTGCCGCCATTTATGTTTGTCCATCCCCACGATATAAGAGCCTTAAGATGATTAAGATGCTTGATATAGCATTTAAGACTTCATGATCTTACATTTTAAAAAAATAGTTCCAAAATACATTGTTCAGTTCGCACACATCTACTTTTAGTCACAAATGCTGTCGAGCCCTGATTATTATTTATATATCATTGTTATGCAGGTGTCACTGAATCTGGACATAGTCCTTTAAAAGCCCAGACCGTGTGTGAAATATCTGTAATCACCCTCATCCTCCTCGGTTTGTGTCTGAACTCGCTGACCCTGAAGGCACTGGATTCATTTTCCTGAAGAAAATCAATGGAGGAAGGTCCAGGGCAGCAGAAGAAGAGCTTCATTATGAGTGTGAGAGATGCCAAAGCCCTCGCGCGAGAAACAAAGAGCGTCTTCATCCTCAGGAGCACTTAAGAGCCGTCTCGAATCAATCGGCCTGTGCATCTTTAATACGGTTAGAGAGTGAAGGCCGAGATCATTTCAGCGGCACGACGAGCATTCACTAAAGCATCATCACAAACCCATACGGGACGAATCTGACCATCAGAGATCATCTGGACACTGTCCACACACATTCATTCTGACGAACACTGAGATCATCTCAATACTAATATGAAAACACAATCGATTATAGATATTATATTACATATGTACAATATCATAATTAAATATTACTATATCAAAAATTCAACAGAATAAAGAAAAACACAAGGTGTATATATATATATATATATATATATATATATATATATATATATATATATATATATATATATAAATTATATTATATTATATTATATTATATTATATTATATTATGTAATGTATTTATTATAAACCGATATCATGGTTTATTTATTGTAATAATTATTATTTAAATATAAATATATAAATATATGAATAATGACTATTTACTTATTTATAAATACTAAAGTCAAAAAACAAAAGAAAAACAGAAAACAATTAATGAATATTATTGTTTATTATAAATAAATAAATAAATAAATAGTAAATAAGTAAAAAACAAAAAGAAAGGAAAAATATTAATATTGTTTATCATAAATAATTATTATTTAAATATAATATTATATTTATTAAAATTACTTAAAAATAAATACATAACTATTATTTAGCATAAATACTTTATTTAATTAATAATAATAATATCTTTAATTTATTGAAAGGACGGACGGACGGTAGGAAGGAAGGAAGGAAGGAAGGAAGAAGTGTTGTCTGTTCATTGAAGTAAGTGGTGGCTCATGTAAATGCGAGGCTGTTTAACTAAACAATGCACGAGTGCCAGAATAAAGCAATGGGAGAACAGCAGCGCCTGCCAACCCCATTATGAGTATTGAACATATCCCACAATCCTGTGCCAGCAGAGCCGGCCCTCACCTCCGACCCAACACAGGTAATGTGATGAAACACAGCCGGCGCTTTCACTCTCACATGCTCACAGAAACACACACCAGACGAAACCACAGAACCACACGAGACGCAAATCATTTAGAGCACAAAAAACGTATTCATCAGTCTCTGTGGCAGAGTCCTGCGTTGTTGACGTTGGTCAGCATCACACGCATGCGTCACGTGATCAGCGTCGGCCAATGGTGAGCCGGCGTTCTGCCATAGAACCCGGAGGCTCTGCACTGTATTTAATGCATCAACAGCGTCAGACGAGAAGAGATTGATGAATAAAGTGTTATTTGTGTGTGTGTGCGCACACTAAAGTATTCTCATCTCTTCATCACATTAAGGCTGAACCGCTGGAGTCACATGGGCTACTGTAACCATGTCTTTACTTCCTTTCTGACCCTTGAAAGTGTTGATTGCATTGCTGTCTATGGAGGGGTCAGAGCGCTCTGGGATCATATCTTCATCTGTGTCTGAAGATGAGCGACGGTCTGACGGGTTTGAACGACATGAGGAATTAATGACAGGATTATCAGTTTTGGGTGAACTGTCCCTTTAAGAATGATTGTTATTGGTGAATCTCTAAATAATAAACACCCCACAGATTCTGTAAGGGGATGTAAACTTATGCATCTTTAGGATGGGATCACCGACCATCACCAGTAAGACCATCCGAGGGCAGGAGAAGAGGCGAGGACACGCCATCATGACTTTTACCTTGTGAGAAATGGCCAGGATTGAGGATAACGATTTCTCTGCCGCATTAACCGCACGTACGTGACTCTCTCTCCTCAGAATCACGGCGATGGACGGGAACACGAACACACTCCCCGTCTGCGGGATGTTTGGATTAGCCTCTGATGGGTCCCTGAAGATGTCGGGCCCGTCCGTCCGCGTCCCTGCAGACGCCGCGTGTGCGGGCGGATATATATACACTTTAACTGGGAAAAGGTCAGGCATGCGGGATGAAGCAGGCAAACACGGAGGCCCTGCGCATGAATCACGGGAGATTTGGTGCATGGCAGCGAATGAGTAACCTGCTGCGGACGGCCAAACCCCATTATTTCCCCTGTTTTCCAGCCGGGCCTAGATTCATGCCGGCGCATGCCGTCAGTTCATTAGCAGGAAATATCACGGCAATGACGAGCCCCCGGAGGCGCCACGGCCCCGGTTTAATTCTACATCGGCCCTTCATCTCTGTCTGTGTGATCAATACTATATCAGTGTAAATTAAAATGACAATCTCCAAGTAATTAAGCCGGTTAATGTTTGATTCAGATGCCATTATTTGCTCATGAGGACGGGCAGAGGTGGGCGGCAGTGCTCTGGTTATGTGTGTTTAAACCAGTGCTTTACTATCGGAAGCAAATGAAGTCTTCATTCCTGACGGACAAGCAACAACTGCAATTCCACAGCAGGATAACACGATCACACTAATCTGATTTACAGAAGCAAACCTGATTACGGCCGCTCTGAACGAGAAGAGGAGGAACACGACTGCACTGGAGTCCACACAGGAGGGACTGAAACCTTGCCTTTCGAGGGTTTCCAGAAGCAGAAGTGAATGCGAGCCACAGCAAATATCATTTTTCGTATTTGCTCCAATAGCAAAAGATCCATTTTAGCATTTCTATGACAAAAGTGCTTTGATTACGCTGGGCAGAAAAGAGACAGGTGTCAAATTTGCCATTAAAACACTCGTTAACGACACGGCTCTAGACAAGAAAAATTATTTAAAGCAGAAATATTATGCAAAATTCACTTTTATAAGATGTTTGAACACAGTGTGTGTGTAAACAGCCAGCCTATAATGATAAAAATCAACCCTATATGTTTTTTATAATCCCTATCAATCATCATCAATCCCTCATATTTCCCTCTACTCCTGCAAGAGTAGGGAAGCCCCGCCCATGCCTGCTGCTGATTGGCCCTTTATCATAGACACGCCCCTGAGTGAGAAGCACAGAGACGCCATTTCTGTTTCTTCGCTGTATCAGCGCTCGAGTATTACAGTGTGTGTGCCACAAACATCACTAATGCTCTGATGAAGCAGCGAACACACGAGTCTCATAGACTGCGGCATCAGAGCCACTGACGGCACCGGGGGTGAAGTTCAGTTATGAAGGAAATGAGCCCAAGAATGACGGGAACATGTGATATATTTGAGCAAATCATTTTACGCATGACTGCTTCAAGCTCTAACTTCATATCAGAACGAGTGAGGATGGCACTTCATATTCTGTGAATGTTTGCAGATGTCCTTCTGAATGAGCTGAACGCTGTACGCTAATGTGGCTAAAGCTAGCAGCGTCTCTGACTGTATTCACAGAGACTAGAGCTGTGGCATTAGTTTGATCCTGAAAACACTCACCGTCTGCGGGATTCAGAAACGCACATTTATTATGCATTGTATAGTCGGGTGACGGACATGTTGCGTTTCCACACGAGCACCGTTACAACATTCTATAGATGAACACGACGTCACATGCTAGTCCATGAGCTGAATCAACGCATCATCCACTAACCATTCAGAAATGTCCATGTGCGTCTAAAAGTCTCTCGTCTGTCGACTCTGGCTCAAACATATATACGGCTGCTCCACAACTGCTTATCTCTGACATTTGCCTGAGTGAGATTGGCCTGTTTTGTTGTTGACTGAGTATCTGAAGTTTGTGTAAAGGCTCCGCCCACTTCTGGAAGGGGGCGGGGAACAGCAGCTCAGTTGTATTTAAAGGGACACACACATAAACACTGTTTTTGCTCACACCCAAATACAGGCAAATTTGACAAGCGATAATAAATGATCTGAGGGTATTTTGAGCTGAAACTTCACACACACATTCTGGGGACACCAGAGATTTATATTTTGTGAAAAGGGGCATGATGAGGAGGCATTGGCATCTATAAGAGCTCCTTTTAAGTGCCACAAAAGAATAAATGTCAACCAGATGATGTTCGCATCGCTGCCTGCCTGACAGACATTTCTGACTGGATGAAGGAGCATCACCTTTAACTCAATCTTGCAAAGACAGAACTGAATGGTGTCAACCAACCCAGCACTTCATCACAACTTCTCCATTCAGCTTGGCTCATCAACCATAACTCTGTCCAGGATAGCCAGGAACCTCGGAGTTGTGATTGACGATCAGTCAAACTTCACTGCCGATTTGCTTTATACAACATTAGGAAGATTAGACCCTTCCTATCAGAGCAGGCCACACAACTCCTGATCCAAGCTCTTGTTCTCTCCAGACTGGACTACTGTAATGCTCTTCTAGCGGGCCTTCCAGCATGCACTATCAAACCCTTGCAACTGATCCAGAATGCAGCGGCGAGAGTGGTCTTTAATGAGCCGAAGAGAGTGCACGTCACGCCTCTCTTCATCAGTCTGCACTGGCTGCCGATAGCGGCTCACATTAAATTCAAGGCACTGGTGCTCGCCTACAAGGCAAACAACTGGCTCTGCACCAACATACCTAAACTCGCTTGTTCAGACTTACACACCCTCCAGAAGCTTGCGTTCTGCAAGTGAACGACGCCTCGTGGTGCCATGCCAAAGAGGCATGAAATCCCTCTCAAGGACCTTTTCCGGGACCGTTCCCACCTGGTGGAATGACCTGCCTGTCTCAATACGAGCAGCTGAGTCGGCAGCCATTTTCAAAAATCTTTTCCAGCAGCACCTGACCAATAAAGAATAGCACTTCATTATTCTAATCGTTTTTCTGTTTGTTTGTTTATTTTATAAAAAATAAGATAAAGTGTATGTGCTAGAGTCACTGAGACCTGTTACAGCACTTCACGCTGATGCCCGTGTTTGTTTAGCTGCTTCTATTGCTCTCCTCATTCGCTTTGTAAGTAGCTGTGGATAAAAGCGTCTGCTAAATGATTAAATGTAAATGTAAGTAAATGTGTTTTAATTTTGTCCTGTGTTGTCACGTCTGCCCTTCTTTTCATTTACATTCTATTGCATCTTCGTCCATCACTGAGTTTGGCCTCGTCCTAATGCATCCTATAAGCGCTGTCGTATGTCTTGCACACACCTAATTCATGTTTCTTCATTAGTAATATCTGAGAGGTCTTCACATGTAATAACAATAAGGTCAGTGCAGAATTTTAATTTTTAGCTCCTTCCATTCTCATGTAGAGAACAGAATGCTGGGCAATCCAACGCTCTCCATAGACTTTGTGTGAAGCGGTCGCCTTGTCTTGAAAGCTGAAAGTTTACACATTAAACACATTAAAGTGACGGTTGAGTGCAAATCTCACTGTGATTATGGACGGCTGTGCTACAAATAATGTGAAAACGCCACAGATTAAAAGATATTGAAGATAATTCATCATTAACTATTATATGATTATTAACGATTAGTTGGCGTCCACACAGCTGACATGTTATTAACAACAGATGTGATGGGCTACTCATCACAGAACATGCCGGTAAAAACACACACAATTTTTAAACATAACATGTAAATTTATATGGTCGTCAGTGGCGATATCAGCAAAAATATCACTCGCAACTTAATGTTTTTGGTCGCAAATGCGCCCGTTTCAATCTGGAGCCCTGAACTAGTTCTGTAATTTAATACATCACAAAGTATAGTTTTAAAAATGTATATGAGTCTGTGAAAAGCGTTCATCATTAAACATTATTATAACTAATAACAAGCAGTTGTCAAATCTCTGCTAAACGCATAACCGGTTCAGGACTCGTCCTCTCGTGTATCTTCACATCACTCTGAGTTTCTGCTTCAGTCTTCTGAGTAATAACCTCACACGGCCCTGCTCACTGATGCACACAGATAATACATCTACTGCAGTTTATGCAGAACAGCAGAACGTGTGTGAGATTCTCACGCTGCACTCTCTCGTGTGTTTGAAGGCCTTTTGATGGTTTGAAGCGTCACTGATCTAAATTTAAATGATCAAATCTCATTCATTAAACGATATCATCAAACCTCCATCCACACACACACACACACACACACACCCTGTGACGTGAACTAACTAAAGTCTTTTTCTCTCCTCATGAGCATTTACTGCCCCCATTTAGATTTGGTGCCAAAATTACACTCAATAAATACATAAATAAAAATCACCATCATTGGGCAAAAACTCAGAATTTAAGAATTTTCTCCCGTTCATAAGTGTGAATTGTAATGAAAGGAAGAATAATACACTGAAATGCAATTAAAATAAGCATCCATCCACCCATCCACCTACCCAAACCCACCATCCATCCACCCATCCACCTACCCCCACCTCCATCCACCCTCCACCCACCTACCCATCATCCACCTACCCCCATCCATCTACCCACCCATCCATCCACCATCCATCCATCCATCCATCCATCCTCCATCCATCCATCCATCTACCCATCCATCCACCTACCCATCCATCCATCCACCTACCCATCCATCCATCCATCCATCCATCCATCCATCCCATCCATCCCCATCCATCCATCCACCCACCCATCCATCCACCCATCCACCCATCCATCCATCCATCCATCCACCATCCATCCATCCATCCACCTACCCATCCATCCACCTACCCATCCATCTACCCATCCACCTACCCATCCATCCACCTACCCATCCATCCATCCACCTACCCATCCATCCATCCACCTACCCATCCATCCATCCATCCATCCACCCATCCATCCACCCATCCATCCATCCATACCCCATCCATCCATCCACCCACCCATCCATCCATCCATCCATCCATCCACCCATCCACCATCCATCCACCCCATCCATCCATCCACCATCCATCCACTCCATCCACCCACCCATCCCACCCACCCATCCATCCATCCATCCATCCATCCATCCATCCATCCATCCATCCATCCATCCACATCCACTCCACCCATCCATCCCCATCCATCCATCCCCATCCACCCACCCATCCATCCATCCACCTACCCATCCATCCACCCACCCATCCATCCATCCATCCATCCATCCATCCACCCATCCATCCATCCATCCACCTACCCATCCATCCATCCATCCATCCACCTACCCATCCATCCATCCATCCACCCATCCATCCATCCATCCATCCACCCATCCATCCATCCATCCATCCATCCATCCATCCATCCATCCACCCATCCATCCATCCATCCATCCACCCATCATCCATCCATCCATCCATCCATCCATCCATCCATCCTAGTTACATTAACCTATTTTAATATCAAATGATTGTAATTCTGCTTCCTTGTATTCAAATTGCAGGTGTTTGCTGCCTCAATTTCAACACCAGATCCGACAGTCAGATGTGAACGGAGCACAAGCCCGACACAAACCTGAGAGCCCGCAGGACGGGCTCAGATTACAACATTATCAGATCACATGCGGCCGGTCTGTGTGAGAAACACGATGGCTAGCGCAGTCTGAGAGGCACATTCAGCTGCTAAACGTTACAGGACTCGATTGACATGTTAAAGAGCCTCTCGCATGCATCACTAAAATCGCTT
>CM031955.1:39618519-39621019 GCA_018749465.1 Paracanthobrama guichenoti
TCCAACAGTTATTTAAAGAGCGCCATATCTCTGCTGTAATTAAGACTTCTTTTAATTAAACAATCATTTTTATTATTTAATAATCCTTTCATTCATCAAGGAAGCATTAAACTGATCAGAAGTGACATTTATAATGTTACAAAAGATTCTATTTTTAAATGCTGTTCTTTTGAACTTTATATCCATCAAAGAATCCTGAGAAATAAAATGTATCAGTTTCCTCAGAAATATGAGCTGATAATAATCATAACTGTGTGTTGATCATCAGATCCTCATATGAGAGTGATTAGTGAAGGATCATGTGACACTGAAGACTGGAGTAATGATGATAAACTCAGCTTTGATCACAGGAATAAATCACACTTTACTATATATTCACATAGAGAACAGCTGATCTACACTGGAGGAGTATTACACTGATCTACTGGAGTTATGAGCAGATTCATGAGCAGGAGAGACTCTCTCAGAAACATTAACAAAATCATATTACCAACCTAAAACTTAAATTAAATTAACCACAATTAATTTTGTAATTCCTGAAGATACGAGATTCTGCTCCGTTATGTTATTCAATAAAAGCAAAATGACATAAGTCTTGTTAATTAACACACTCTCACTCACACACACTCACACACACACACACACACACATGCACACACACTCACTCACACACTCACTCACTCACACACACTCACACACTCACACACACACTCACACACACACACACACTCACACACACACACGCAAGCATGCACACTCACTCACTCACTCACACACACACACTCACTCACTCACACGCAAGCATGCACACACACTCACTCACTCACACACTCACACACTCACACACTCACACACTCACACACACTCACACACTCACTCACACACACACTCACTCACACACTCACTCACACACTCACTCACACACTCACTCACACACTCACACACTCACACACACTCACATGCACACTCACTCACACACTCACTCACACACTCACACACACACACTCTCACTCACACACTCACTCACACACACACTCACTCACATCACAACATGCACACTCACTCACTCACTCACACACTCACATGCAAGCATGCACACTCACTCACTCACACACTCACTCACACACACACACACACACACACACACACACACACACACACACACACACTCACTCACACACTCACACACTCACACACACACACACTCACACACACTCACCTCACACTCACACTCTCACACTCTCACACTCTCACTCTCACACACTCACACACTCACACTCACACGCTCACTCACATGCAAGCATGCTCACTCACACACACACACACACACACACTCACACACACACACACACACTCACACACTCACACACTCACACACTCACACACTCACACACTCACACACTCACATGCAAGCATGCACACTCACTCACACACTCACACACTCACACTCTCACCTCTCACACACTCACTCACATGCAAGCACTCACACTCACTCACTCACTCACACACCACACTCACTCACTCATGCACACTCACACTCACACACTCACACACTCACACACAAGCATGCATGCACACTCACTCACTCACTCACACTCACACACTCACACACTCACACACTCACACACTCACACACACTCACACTCACACACTCACACACTCACTCACTCACACACTCACACACATGCAAGCATGCACACTCACTCACACACTCACACACTCACTCACTCACTCACTCACTCACTCACTCACTCACTCACACACACTCACACACTCACTCACACATGCACACTCACAAGCATGCACACTCACACACACACACACTCACTCACACACTCACACTCTCACACACTCACACTCACACTCACACTCACTCACTCACTCACACACTCACACAAGCATGCACACTCACTCACACACTCACTCACACACACACACTCTCACACTCTCACTCACACGCAAGCATGCACACTCACTCACTCACTCACACACACACACTCACTCACACGCAAGCATGCACACTCACTCACTCACTCACACACACACACACACACCTCTCCATCTGTATCCCCTCAGATGTTCTTCCTCTCAATGTAAGCGCTCATGTACGGCGGCGGTGCGATTGCATCTGACACATCTGTAATCTGTCCCGGGACAGGGATAACAGCGCGTGTTATCAGCCGTCAGCGCGAGACAGAGCCGGGCGGCCCGTGCCATCACAGAGAACGATACAAACACTGATGCTTTTTCTGTTTGTTTTGTGTTTTAAGCATAAACTCACCTCACATTATTATAAAAATTTATCTCAATTAAATGCATCTTGATTTAATAACATTTAGATATTAGATGCAGTGTTGGACATATGATATTTAAAATATTGTACAGTATATTGATATTTGGATGCACATGAATGGCCCTTAGCGTATAGATCACTGTCGCGTCTCTCTCGCGGTCCTGATTACAGCTGCAGGTCGCGCGGGAGTCGTCGTGTTTTAGCAGA
>CM031955.1:39626019-39627230 GCA_018749465.1 Paracanthobrama guichenoti
TCAATCGCTGCCAAATGTCGGTACCTGAGAACACGTCTGGTGATATAAACGAGTGTCTGTGAATATTAAACAGCAAAAACACTATTTAAATACAGATCCTGCGTGTCTCTGTGCGAATGAATGGCGCTGACAAGTGGTTTAAATTACCTCGCACACACGCGTCACGTGTTTCCATCTCATACGAGGATATGAATGCATGAACTTCATCTCCAGAGCCGCTCTGAGAGTCACTTCATGAGCATTTCACAGTTTCATTTGAGAGAAACTACCGTCATAAACACACACGCGCGCACACGCGCACACGCACGCGCACGCACTCACACATGATGGTCGCGTGTTTCCATCTCATACGAGGATATGAACGCATGAACTTCATCTCCAGAGCCGCTCTGAGAGTCACTTCATGAGCATTTCACAGTTTCATTTGAGAGAAACTACCATTATAAACACACACGCCAAGACGCATAAACACACACAGCGCACGCACTCACACATGATGGTCGCGTGTTTCCATCTCATACGAGGATATGAACGCATGAACTTCATCTCCAGAGCCGCTCTGAGAGTCACTTCATGAGCATTTCACAGTTTCATTTGAGAGAAACTACCGTCATAAACACACACAGACACACACACACACACACGCACAAAGCATTTATTAATGGATTTTGAGAATCTTATTATCAAGTGTACACCATTTCAACATTAACTGATGTGCTAACATTTGTAGGTTCATTAGCAGTAAATAATAATAAATGCTTCATTAATGGAAAGTCATGTTAATAAAAGTCTAGAAATGTTAGTAACACATCAGGAAATGTTGAAATATGTACAGAAATGTACAATTTACAATAAGGGTCACAAAATCCATTAATAAATGCTCTGTTGAATGTTAGTAATGACAGTAAAGTGCATATAAACATTGTGGCGAGGCGGGGGACCGTGAGAGCCTCGCCTCATGGAGGAGTGACGGGAGTATAAAAGGAGGAGCGACGACATGGCAAGAGGAGAGAGGACCAGGCCTGGATTTTCTCTCCTCTTGCCACCCGCCACCCGCCACCCGCTCTCACGGTCCCCCCGCCTCGCCACAAACATGAACAACCTATCCGTTGATGTTCAGTTTCCACTGTAGGATTATGTTTACCAACAGCCCAAAATCAATGTCTTATTAAATAATGTTGATAAGGTACACAAAAGCATTTCTACCTTTA
>CM031955.1:39654386-39659386 GCA_018749465.1 Paracanthobrama guichenoti
TGCTGAAACTGAACAAAAACAGTCAATATTGCGTCTAAAATAACTTGAAGTGAATCGTTAACTGGATACTCGCTCTGACCAAATCATTTGAATCAGATTTGAATTAATTCAGCGAATCGTTAACTGGAGACTCACTCTGACCGAATCATTTGAATCAGTGAGTTGCTGAAAATTCAAGTGAATCGTTCAGGGGTGCGTTTCAAGTCCCGTCTTTACCAACACAATTCAACGGATCTGATGGCCACAGTTGGCGAACAATGCTTTTTGGGAATATTTTAAGAAGAATAAATGAAGATTACGAAAGATTAAGAAAAAAGCTCAACTTTTCAGAATGCCGCAAGCACGCCGCAGGTCATGTGACAAGAACCAATCATCTTCACCCATTCAACAAGCTGCTGATCCTCAAAAGGGGCGTGGCTACAGAAACTCATTTAGAGACTCAGTTAGAGATAAAGGAGTGGATGGATGTTTAAACACACACGGGCACACACATACGCACACGCACGCACACACACACACACACGGCCGTTCCTGAGATCTGAGCCTGCGGTAAACGAGAGTGACTGACAGTAGTCAAGCGAGCTAAAGTAGGACTGAGCTCAACCTACATACGCCACGCACACGTCCGTCCTCCCTCAGCTTATCAAAAGTTAATTTGCAGTTAATTAGAGAGGGATCTCCAGCGGAGCCTGATAAAAATACCAGTGTGTGTCCATGCGGTTCTCCACCAGATCCGGCCTAGTTCTCACTCCCTCCAGGGATTCAGAGCGCTCAGATTTAGCCAAACATATTTCAGGAGCGCCGTGAGAATGCCTTTAAAAGGACTGTGGCTAAACACGGCAGAACAACAGCGCTCTGGGATAACAGGTGGGAGATGACGGACGCATGCGGATTCCACAGGAAAACACAGGCTCAGCTCTTTCCCTTCAAACGGCTCTAAAATCCCTCACTGTTTAATTATTACAGTCATAAACCTATGAATCAGAAACACATGAAACGCACACACATGACCCTCAGTCCGAACACCGCATCGGGGCCGAACACCGCGTCGGGGCCGAACACCGCGTCCGGGCCGAACACCGCGTCGGGTCGAACACAGCGTCGGGAACTGAACACAGCGTCGGGTACGAACAAGCGCGTCGGGCCGAACACAGCGTCGGGTACGAACACCGCGTCGGGTCTAACACTGGCGTCGGGTCGAACACAGCGTCGGGGCCGAACACAGCGTCGGTACGAACACTGGCGTCGGGTACTGAACACAGCGTCGGGTCTGAACACAGCGCGGGGCCGAACACAGCGTCGGGCCGAACACAGCGTCCGGGGCCGAACACAGCGTCGGGGCCGAACACAGCGTCGGGGCCGAACACAGCGTCGGGGCCGAACACAGCGTCGGGTACGAACACAGCGTCGGGGCCGAACACAGCGTCGGGGCCGAACACAGCGTCGGGTACGAACACAGCGTCGGGTCTGAACACAGCGTCGGGGCCGAACACAGCGCCGGGCGAACACAGCGTGGTACGAACACAGCGTCGGGGCCGACACAGCAAGCGTCGGGCCTGGTACGAACACAGCGCCGGGCGAACAGCGGCGTCGGGTCGAACACAGCGTCGGGGCGAACACAGCGTCGGTCTGAACACAGCGTCGGTCTGAACACAGCGTCGGGGCGAACACTGCGCTGGGTCGGGGGCGAACACAGCGTCGGGTACGAACACAGCGTCGGGGCCGAACACAGCGTCGGGGCCGAACACAGCGTCGGGTACGAACACCGCGTCGGGTATTTATTATTCATTATTTCTGAATGTAATAATTCAGATTTATTGATTTACAGAAACTTTTTAAAAATGTTTATTTTTGTATAATTGTATTAATAATAGATTTTTTATGAAATTCGACCAGTTTAACGATACTGCATTAAAAAAAATAAAATGCACACTGTCGTTGAAAAGTTTGGGATTGATAAGATTTATGTGTTTAAAATAAGCCTCTTCTGCTCACCTGCATTTCATTAAAAATACAAAAACTGTAATAGTGTGAAATATTATTACAATTTAAAATAACTGTTTTCTGTTTAAATGCATTTAAAAATGTAATTTATTCTTGTGATGGTGAAGCTGAATTTTCAGCATCATTACGTTTTATATATATAAATAAATAAAAACAACAACAATGCCAATATAATGATCTTAGTTGATAAGACTTTGATTATGGTCAGAAGTGCATTAACGTAGGGCTGTCGCGGTAATTATGAGGGGCTCAATAGCGTGATATGTGGTATTACCGCCATATATAAAATCTGTGTGTTACGATATAACGAGGTCATGTTCAGAAACCGAAAATAGAGCGTTGAAACAGGAAGTGAAGTAAACCAATGTCAAATAAGGGTCCACACAGCAGAACATAACCCTGACAATACAACTGTAGGGCTTAGGGCTGGGCGATAAAACGATAACGATATGTATCGCGATAGACACGTAATCAATATCAATAAAAAATGTGTTCGATACAACGTTAATTTTTTTTTCTTCGTCGGAAGAAACCAGAGGTTGCAAAGCAAGTTTGGTTACATGAACAAAGGCACTCGCTCTCTGGTAACCTAGCAACGTAGGGAGTGACACGCTAACAGCCAATCATGTAACAGTATCGCCAGTAAGGCAGTTTTTGGGATTTTATAAGTCTGACCGTAGTCAGACCAACGTCGTCTGCAAATTATGCAAGACCGTCGTCCCGACCAAGACTGGTAATACCACAAACTTGTTTTACCACCTTGGGGTTTCGTCTCACACTCTCAGCGTGCACAACCGGCCACCGCGCGGACGCGTCGAGTATAAACATTTACATTTGAATTATTTGAGAGTTTTCTGTGGCTGTGTTGGCATTTCTGCCTTTATACCTGAGGATTATAATCAGAGGAAAGAAACTTTCCAGTTTTAAGGAAACTTAAAACTTTATTTTAAGTTTAAAATAAAAAGGTTTAAATGGAATGTATTTTTCTCCTGATTTTTATTTTAAATGCGTCATAAAAAAGAAAATAAAAATCAATAATTATCGATATCGACCGATATGAAACGCTCCTATCGTGACCAGCCATATCGCCCAGCCCTAGCAGGGCTATTGTTATGTGTATAACCGTTAGTTCTGCTAATCGAATCTGACTGGACAAGAGACTCATATTTCACCAGTACCAGCAGAACTACTCATCTCTGCGCGTTCTAGACGGGATGCCAGTCAGTGCCGTTACGAGGTGGCGGCAAGGGATTGTCTTTGAGTCTTTAAGCCGCTCGTTCAACTGCAGGTTCAGAAACGCTGATTTCTTCAAAGAGAGATGTAATGAAATGGCTGTATTGCGGTTATCGCGACAGCCCTACATTAATGTAGACCCTGTTAAATGTTATTGCATTAAGTTATGAACATTGTGTTTCTCATGGTTGGAATAAGGCGTCTGAGCATGAGAGAAGCAGAAGTGGAAAAACAGTCATTATGATTCAGTCTCTGTTATTGTGGATGTATATCAGGAACAAACAAATCTCTGAACTGATGCTGTAAACTACAGGAGTCGGTCGGTGCTACTGTAATACTGAAGGTAAAAATTAACTGATTTATGCAAACACTTAATTATTTTACTAATACAGTTATATGAACTTTATAGTTACATAATCATATTTCTACTCCAATTCGTTTTTTTGAAACATTGAAATGGTGGCTGTCATAAAAACATGCTAGATTTATTCAAACATGCATTAATACTGAAGCACATTAAATATTATAATACAGAATATGTAATGTGGTGCATATATTTATCATCTCTAGGGTTAATTTCACTAGCTGCCTGATGAGTTTATGGACACTGGATGTGGTTTTTCTGAGGCAAATGTGACGTTACTGCTTTACTGACGTCTAAACACGGACTGAGCGAGTCCATGTGACGTGATACGGATCCGGTATTCATGTTTATTTCGCTGTAACTGATATTAAAGCGGAGGAGATGATCCGTTCATCTCTTGAGCTGAGCTCACGCCACAGCGCCAGAACAGTGTTTGTGTTTCTGAATTATGTAATAAAATGGACGTAATTTGCAATCTGAGATTTTGTTTCATATGAAAAGTAACAAAGCACAATTACTGTGATTTATGGGATGGAAAGCGCTAACATTTCCCATTCATTCAACATCTGGAAACAGGATAGACTAATCGATTATTGGGAATTAAGAATCGATATCGATCCATAAAAATGAGAATGAGTGAGTGAGTTACTACCTACCTACCTTTACTAGATTGTGATGGTTTGACTACATGTTACTCTTTCGGTTTATTATTATCAGTATTATTATTAGATTATTTACGTTACACTACAGTTGTAAAATTACAATACTTGTGACTTAAACGCTGAACTCTTGCAAGTGAAGATTATGGTGAAAAACTGCAGAAAAGCCTTGCGTTGAACATTTGCTGGTTACTGCAAATGAAGCGTAACCGGCGCACACTGCCTTCCCTCGCAGCGCATGCAGAGACTGAGTTGTTGTATTTATTCTATTCAAATTTTAGCACATTTGGTATATATTTCAGTGTGGATGTTTGAGTCTCAGGTGGTGCGATCACAGATCAGCGTATAACATCTTCACCTTTAACGCTTACATGCATTCACTGAGGAATACAGAGGAAACTTCAGTGATGCGTTACGGCAAACACAGCCGAACCTTCTGCAAACGACCCGAGCTCATCTGGAGACACGGATGGACGTCTGCATCAGGAGCGCGCCTTCCTTTACACAAACATCCCTACTTACTGTAGGAACGTCCTGCTGAACTACACACACTCACTCACACACTCACTCACTCACACACACACTCACACACTCACTCACGCACACACACTAACACACTCACACACTCACGCGCACAGACACACACTCGCACACTCACACACACTCACTCACACTCACACACACTCACGCACACACACACACAGACACACAGACACACAGACACACAGACACACAGACAC
>CM031955.1:39664386-39671886 GCA_018749465.1 Paracanthobrama guichenoti
ATCCCTCACTGAATCCCTCACTCACTGACCGAATCGCTCGCTGACTGGATCCCTCACTGAATCCCTCACTCACTGACCGGATCGCTCGCTGACTGAATCGCTCGCTGACTGGATCCCTCACTGAATCCCTCACTCACTGACTGAATCACTCGCTGACTGGATCCCTCACTGAATCCCTCACTCACTGACTGAATCGCGCGCTGACTGGATCCCTCACTCACTGGATCGCTCGCTGACTGGATCCCTCACTCACTGGATCGCTCGCTGACTGGACTGGATCGCTGACTGGATCACTCACTGGATCGCTCACTCACTGACTGGATCCCTCACTGAATCGCTCGCTGACTGGATCCCTCACTGAATCGCTCGCTGACTGGATCACTCAGACTGAATCACTCACTCACTGACTGGATCGCTCACTGAATCCCTCACTCACTGGCTGAATCGCTCTCTGACTGGATCGCTCGCTGACTGGATCGCTCACTGACTGAATCACTCACTGACTGACTGGATCACTCACTGAATCCCTCACTCACCTCACTGAATCCCTAACTCACTGACTGGATCGCTCGCTGGCTGACTGACTGGCTGACTGGATCGCACACACTGACTGGATCGCTCGCTGGCTGACTGGATCGCTCGCTGGCTGACTGGATCGCTCGCTGGCTGACTGGATCGCTCGCTGACTGGATCGCTCGCTGACTGGATCACTCACTCACTGACTGGATCGCTCGCTGGCTGACTGGATCGGCTCGCTGGCTGACTGGATCGCTCGCTGGCTGACTGGATCGCTGCTGGCTGACTGGATCGGCGCTGACTGGATCGCCGCTGGCTGACTGGATCGCTCGCTGGCTGACTGGATCGCTCGCTGGCTGCTGATCGCTCGCTGGCTGACTGGATCGCTCGCTGGCTGACTGGATCGCTCGCTGGCTGACTGGATCACTCACTGACTGACTGGATCGCTGCTCGCTGGCTGACTGGATCGCTCGCTGACTGGATCGCGCTGGCTGACTGGATCGCTCGCTGGCTGACTGGATCGCTCGCTGGCTGACTGGATCGCTCGCTGGCTGACTGGATCGCTCGCTGGCTGACTGGATCGCTCGCTGGCTGACTGGATCGCTCGCTGGCTGACTGGATCGCTCGCTGGATCCCTCACTCGCTGACTGAATCACTCGCTGACTGAATCACTCGCTGACTGGATCGCTCGCTGACTAGATCGCTCACTGGATCCCTCACTCACTGACTGAATTGCTCGCTGGCTGACTGGATCGCTCGCTGAATCGCTCTCGCTGAATAGCTCGCTGAATCCACAGCTTGGTGTTTCTAATGAATATTTGTTATGAATTAAGATATTATTGTGGAGTGAGGGATACTAAAATACATGTTTACAGTGTTTACAATGTTTGTAAATGTTTCTGAAACATTATTTGTGAATGTAAAATAAAAACAATGCGATTATGACCCGATGCAGGTTATTTTAAGTGGTAGCATGTTTCAGACGATAAATGCGTGACTTGTCTCCTGTACAATCCGGCGTTATGAATAAATATTGGGTGGAGGCTTCTGCAAATGAGCTTCTATTGTAAAAGCAGAAATGTTGAATTCCTCACAATCACACAAGTGTGTGTCACTTCTCTCTCCTCGGACACACACGGATCTTCCCGGCTCTCTTATCTCCCGCACACAGCTTCCTGTTTGCAGTGGAGCGGGAAAACACGGAAAACATTTCACAGTCCATCACGTTTGCAGCATGAGCCTGATAGAGATATCATTTGAGTTTTCCAGTGACAGACAGAGAGAGAGAGAGAGAGAGAGAGAGAGAGATTGAGGAAGAACTCCAGTCAATCACCTGAGGTTACATTGAGACACTTACACTGGAAAACCAGTATGACAGCACATTTAGAAAAGATAGTGAGAGTGAAAGATATTATCACTGACGTCTAAAGCTGTTTCAATCTATAGCATGCATGTTTGATTGACACACACACACACACACACACACACACACACACACACGCGCACACACACACACACATCACATCTCATCTCATCCTCATTTTAGAGCAATAACACAAACACTGAATTACTCCAACCACACGAATCCCTCACTCACTGACTGAATCGCTCGCTGACTGGATCCCTCACTGAATCCCTCACTCACTGACTGGATCGCTCACTGAATCACTCACTCACTGACTAGATCACTCACTGAAACCCTCACTCACTGACTGGATCGCTCACTGAATCCCTCACTCACTGACTGAATCGCTCACTGAATCCCTCACTCACTGACTGAATCGCTCTCTGACTGGATCGCTCGCTGACTGGATCACTCACTCACTGACTGGATCGCTCACTGAATCCCTCACTCACTGACTGGATCGCTCGCTGGATCCCTCACTCACTGACTGGATCGCTCGCTGACTGGATCGCTCACTGAATCCCTCACTCACTGACTGGATCACTCACTGACTGGATCGCTCGCTGGATCCCTCACTCACTGACTGGATCACTCACTGACTGGATCGCTCGCTGAATCACTCACTCACTGACTGGATCGCTCACTGAATCACTCACTCACTGACTAGATCGCTCACTGAAACCCTCACTCACTGACTGGATCGCTCACTGAATCCCTCACTCACTGACTGAATCGCTCTCTGACTGGATCGCTCGCTGACTGGATCGCTCGCTGACTGGATCACTCACTCACTGACTGGATCGCTCACTGAATCCCTCACTCACTGACTGGATCACTCGCTGACTGGATCGCTCGCTGGATCCCTCACTCACTGACTGGATCGCTCGCTGACTGGATCCCTCACTGAATCCCTCACTCACTGACTGAATCGCTCGCTGACTGGATCGCTCACTGGATCCCTCACTCGCTGACTGGATCCCTCACTGGATCCCTCACTCGCTGACTGGATCGCTCAATGGATCCCTCACTCGCTGACTGAATCACTCGCTGACTGGATCGCTCACTGGATCCCTCACTCGCTGACTGAATCGCTCGCTGACTGGATCGCTCACTGGATCCCTCACTCGCTGACTGAATCACTCGCTGACTGGATCGCTCGCTGGATCCCTCACTCACTGACTGGATCGCTCGCTCACTGGATCCCTCACTGGATCCCTCACTGGATCCCTCACTGGATCCCTCACTCACTGACTGAATCGCTCGCTGACTGGATCGCTCACTGGATCCCTCACTCGCTGACTGGATCGCTCACTGGATCCCTCACTCGCTGACTGGATCCCTCACTGGATCCCTCACTCGCTGACTGGATCGCTCACTGGATCCCTCACTCGCTGACAATCACTCGCTGACTGGATCGCTCACTGGATCCCTCACTCGCTGACTGGATCGCTCGGTGACTAGATCACTCACTGGATCCCTCACTCACTGACTGAATCGCTTGCTGAATTGCTCGCTGGTTGACTGGATCGCTCACTGACTAGATCACTCACTGGATCCCTCACTCGCTGACTGGATCGCTCACTCACTGACTGGATCGCTCACTGAATCCCTCATGAATCCCTCACTCACTGACTGGATCGCTCACTGGATCCCTCACTCGCTGACTGGATCGCTCGCTGACTGGATCGCTCACTGACCAGATCACTCACTGATCCCCTCATTCGCTCACTGGATCCTCACTCACTGACTGGCTGACTGAATCCCTCACTCGCTGACCGAATCGCTCGCTGACTGGATCACTCACTGGATCCCTCACTCGCTGACTGGATCGCTCACTCACTGACTGGATCGCTCACTGAATCCCTCACTCACTGACTGGATCGCTCACTGGATCCCTCACTCGCTGACTGGATCGCTCTGACTGGATCCCCTCACTGGATCCGCTGACCTCAATCTGACTGGATCGCTGACTGGATCGCTCACTGGATCCCTCACTCGCTGACTGAATCGCTCGCTGACTGGATCGCTCACTGGATCCCTCACTCGCTGACTGGATCGCTCGGTGACTAGATCACTCACTGGATCCCTCACTCACTGACTGAATCGCTTGCTGAATTGCTCGCTGGTTGACTGGATCGCTCACTGACTAGATCACTCACTGGATCCCTCACTCGCTGACTGGATCGCGCTGGATCCCTCACGCTCACTCACTGACTGGATCACTCACTGGCTCACTGGATCCCTCATGAATCCCTCACTCACTGACTGGATCGCTCACTGACTAGATCACCTCACTGGATCCCTCACTCGCTGACTGGATCGCTGGCTGGATCGCTCACTGCGCTGAATTGCTCGCTGGATCCCTTGACTGCTGATCGCTCACTGACTAGATCACTCACTGGATCCCTCACTCGCTGACTGGATCGCTCACTCACTGACTGGATCGCTCACTCACTGACTGGATCGCTCACTGAATCCCTCACTGACTCCCGGATCGCTGACCGAATCCTTCGCTGACTGGATCGCTCACTGGATCCTCACTCGCTCGCTGACTGACTGGATCACTCACTGGATCCTCACTCGCTGACTGGATCGCTCACACTGACCGGATCGGCTCATGGATCCCTCACTCACTGACTGGATCGCCACTGGATCCTCACTCGCTGACTGGATCGCTCACTGGACCCTCATCGCTGACTGGATCGCTCACTGGATCCTCACTGCTGACGCTGCTGATCCGATCGCCGCTGACTGGATCGCTCACTGGATCCCTCACTCACTGACTGGATCGCTCACTCACTGGCCGGATCGCTCACTGAATCCCCTCACTCGCTGACTGGATCGCTCACTGGATCACCGCTCGGATCGCTCGGCTGACTGGATCGCTCACTGGATCCCTCACTCGCTGACTGGATCGCTCACTGGATCCCTCACTGAATCACTCGCTGACTGGATCGCTCACTGGATCCCTCACTCGCTGACTGGATCGCTCACTGGATGACCCTCATCGCTCACTGACGCTTCACTGACGGATCACTCCCTCGCTGCTGACTGGATCGCTCACTGGATCCCTCACTCGCTGACCGGATCGCTCACTGGATCGGCTCGCTGACTGGATCACTCACTGGATCGCTCACTGGATCCCTCACTGCGCCCTGACCCGGATCGCCACTGGATCGCTGACTGATCGCTCACTGGATCCCTCGCTCGCTGACTGGATCGCTGACTGGATCCCTCGCTCGCTGACTGGATCGCTCACTGGATCCCTCGCTCGCTGACTGGATCGCTCACTGGACTATCGCTTCGCTGACTGGATCGCTCACTGGATCCCTCACTCGCTGACTGGATCGCTCACTGGATCCCTCACTCGCTGACTGGATCGCTCACTGGATCCCTCACTACCGCTGACTGGATCGCTCACTGATCCCTCACGCCGCTGACTGGATCGCTCACTGGATCCCTCACTCGCTGACTGGATCGCTCACTGGATCCCTCACTCGCTGACTGGATCGCTCACTGGATCCCTCACTCGCTGACTGGATCGCTCACTGGATCCCTCACTCGCTGACCTGGATCGCTCACTGGATCCCTCACTCGCTGACTGGATCGCTCACTGGATCCCTCACTCGCTGACTGGATCGCTCACTGGATCCCTCACTCGCTGACTGGATCGCTCACTGGATCCCTCACTCGCTGACCGAATCGCTCGCTGACTGGATCGCTCACTGGATCCCTCACTCGCTGACTGGATCGCTCACTGGATCCTCACTCGCTGACTGGATCGCTCACTGGATCCTCTTTCGCTGACTGGATCGCTCACTGGATCCCTCACTCGCTGACTGGATCGCTCACTGGATCCCCTCACTCGCTGACTGGATCGCTCACTGGATGACTGACGGATCGCTCACTGGATCCCTCACTCGCTGACTGGATCGCTCACTCACTGACCGGATCGCTCACTGGATCCCTCACTCGCTGACCGGATCGCTCACTGGATCCCTCACTCGCTGACCGGATCGCTCACTGGATCCCTCACTACCGCTGACGGATCGCTCACTGGATCCCTCACTCACTCGCTGACCGGATCGACTGGATCCCCTCACTCGCTGCTCACTGGATCCCTCACTCACGCTGATCGAATGGATCGCTCACTGGATCCCTCACTCGCTGACCGGATCGCTCACTGGATCCCTCACTCGCTGACCGGATCGCTCACTGGATCCCTCACTCGCTGACCGGATCGCTCACTGGATCCCTCTGACTGGATCGCTCGCTCGCTGACTGGATCGCTGACTGGATCCCTCGCTCGCTGACTGGATCGCTCACTGGATCCCTCGCTCGCTGACTGGATCGCTCACTGGATCCCTGACTCGGACGGATCGCTCACTGGATCCCTCACTCGCTGACGGATCGCTCACTGGATCCTCACTCGCTGACTGGATCGCTCACTGGATCCCTCACTCGCTGATCGCTCACTGGATCGCGGATCGCACTGGATCCCTCACTCGCTGACCGGATCGCTCACTGGATCCCTCACGCCGCTGACCGGATCGCTCACTGGATCCCCTCACTCGCTGACTGGATCGCTCACTGGATCCCTCGCTCGCTGACTGGATCGCTCACTGGATCCCTCGCTCGCTGACTGGATCGCTCACTGGATCCCTCGCTCGCTGACTGGATCGCTCACTGGATCCTCACTCGCTGACCGGATCGCTCACTGGATCTCGATCGCTGACTGGATCGCTCACTGGATCCTCGGCTCGCTGACTGGATCGCTCACTGGATCCCTCGCTCGCTGACTGGATCGCTCTGGATCCCTGGACTCCTCACTGGATCGCTCGCTGGATCCCTCGCTCGCTGACTGGATCGCTCACTGGATCCCTCACTGCTGACTGGATCGCTCACTGGATCCTCACTCGCTGACTGGATCGCTCACTGGATCCCTCACTGCTGACTGGATGGCTGGCTGATCCTCACGCTGACTGGATCCTCACTGGACACTCGCTGACTGGATCGCTCACTGGATCCCTCACTCGCTGACTGGATCGCTCACTGGATCCCTCACTCGCTGACTGGATCGCTCACTGGATCCCTCACTCGCTGACTGGATCGCTGACTGGATCCTCACTCGCTGACTGGATCGCTCACTGGATCCCTCACTGCGCTGACTGGATCGCTCACTGGATCCCTCACTCGCTGACTGGATCGCTCACTGGATCCCTCACTCGCTGACTGGATCGCTCACTGGATCCCTCACTCGCTGACTGGATCGCTCACTGGATCCCTCACTCGCTGACTGGATCGCTCGCTGGATCCCTCACTCGCTGACTGGATCGCTCACTGGATCCCTCACTCGACTGACTCACTGGATCGCTCACTGGACTGGATCACTCGCTGACTGGATCGCTCACTGGATCCTCACTGCTGCTGACTGGATCGCTCACTGGATCCTCACTCGCTGACTGGATCGCTCGCTGGATCCCTCACTCGCTGACTGGATCGCTCGCTGAATCGCTCGCTGGCTGGCTGACTGACCGGATCGCTCGCTGAATCGCTCGCTGGCTGGCTGACAGACTGGA
>CM031955.1:39684386-39694386 GCA_018749465.1 Paracanthobrama guichenoti
CATCCATCCATTTATCTCTCCATTCATTCATCCATCCATCATTTATCTCTCCATCCATCCATCTCTCCATCCATCCATTTATCTCTCCATTCATTCATCCATCCATCATTTATCTCTCCATCCATCCATTTATCTCCATTCATTCATCCTCTCCACCCATTTATCTCTCCATTCATTCATTCATCCATCCATCCATCCATTTATCTCTCCATTCATTCATCCATCCATCCATTTATCTCTCCATTCATTCATTCATCCATCCATCCATCCATTTATCTCTCCATTCATTCATCCATCCATCCATTTATCTCTCCATTCATTCATCCATCCATCCATTTATCTCTCCATCCATCCATTTATCTCCATTCATTCATCCACCCACCCATTTATCTCTCCATTCATTCATCCATCCATCCATTTATCTCTCCATCCATCCATTTATCTCCATTCATTCATCCACCCACCCATTTATCTCTCCATTCATTCATCCATCCATCCATTTATCTCTCCATTCATTCATCCATCCACCCATTTATCTCTCCATTCATTCATCCACCACCCATTTATCCATCCATTCATTCATTCCATTCATTCATTCATTCATCCATCCATCCATCCATCCATTTATCTCTCCATTCATTCATCCATCCATCCATTTATCTCTCCATTCATTCATCCATCCACCCATTTATCTCTCCATTCATTCATCCACCCACCCATCTCTCCATTCATTCATTCATCCATCCATCCATCCATCCATCCATCCATCCATTTATCTCTCCATTCATCCATCCATCCATCCATTTATCTCTCCATTCATTCATCCATCCATCCATCCATTTATCTCTCCATTCATTCATTCATTCATCCATCCATCCATCCATTTATCTCTCCATTCATTCATCCATCCACCCATTTATCTCTCCATTCATTCATCCACCCACCCATTTATCTCTCCATTCATTCATTCATTCATTCATTCATCCATCCATCCATCCATTTATCTCTCCATTCATTCATCCATCCATCCATCCATTTATCTCTCCATTCATTCATCCATCCATCCATCCATTTAGCTCTCCATTCATTCATTCATCCATCCATCCATTTATCTCTCCATTCATTCATCCATCCATCCATCCATTTAGCTCTCCATTCATTCATCCATCCATCCATCCATTTATCTCTCCATTCATTCATCCATCCACCCATTTATCTCTCCATTCATTCATCCACCCACCCATCTCTCCATTCATTCATTCATCCATCCATCCATCCATCCATCCATCCATTTATCTCTCCATTCATCCATCCATCCATCCATTTATCTCTCCATTCATTCATCCATCCATCCATTTATCTCTCCATTCATTCATTCATTCATTCATTCATTCATCCATCCATCCATCCATCCATCCATTTATCTCTCCATTCATTCATCCATCCACCCATTTATCTCTCCATTCATTCATCCACCCACCCATTTATCTCTTCATTCATTCATTCATTCATTCATTCATTCATCCATCCATCCATTTATCTCTCCATTCATTCATCCATCCATCCATTTATCTCTCCATTCATTCATCCATCCATCCATTTATCTCTCCATTCATTCATCCATCCATCCATCCATTTAGCTCTCCATTCATTCATCCATCCATCCATCCATTTATCTCTCCATTCATTCATTCATCCATCCATCTCCCCATCCATGCATTTATCTCTCCATTCATTCATTCATCCATCCATCCATCCATTTATCTCTCCATTCATTCATCCATCCATCCTTTTATCTCTCCATTCATTCATCCATCCATCCATCCATCCATCTCTCCATCCATCCATTTATCTCTCCATTCATTCATCCATCCATCCATCCACCCACCCATTTATCTCTCCATTCATCTCTCCATGCATCCACCCACCCATTTATCTCTTCATTCATTCATTCATTCATTCATTCATTCATCCATCCATCCATTTATCTCTCCATTCATTCATCCATCCATCCATTTATCTCTCCATTCATTCATCCATCCATCCATTTATCTCTCCATTCATTCATCCATCCATCCATCCATTTAGCTCTCCATTCATTCATCCATCCATCCATCCATTTATCTCTCCATTCATTCATTCATCCATCCATCTCCCCATCCATGCATTTATCTCTCCATTCATTCATTCATCCATCCATCCATCCATTTATCTCTCCATTCATTCATCCATCCATCCTTTTATCTCTCCATTCATTCATCCATCCATCCATCTCTCCATCCATCCATTTATCTCTCCATTCATTCATCCATCCATGTATTTCTCTCTCCATTCATCCAGCCATCCATCCATCCACCCACCCATTTATCTCTCCATTCATCTCTCCATGCATTCATCCATCCATTTATCTCTCCATTCAGCTCTCCATGCATTCATCCATCCATTTATCTCTCCATCCATCCACCCATTCATCTCTCCATCCATCCATCCATCCATTTATCTCTCCATTCATTCATCCATCCATCCATCTCTCCATCCATCCATTTATCTCTCCATTCATTCATCCATCCATGTATTTCTCTCTCCATTCATCCATCCATCCATCCACCCACCCACCCATTTATCTCTCCATTCATCTCTCCATGCATTCATCCATCCATTTATCTCTCCATTCAGCTCTCCATGCATTCATCCATCCATTTATCTCTCCATCCATCCACCCATTCATCTCTCCATCCATCCATCCATCCATTTATCTCTCATTCATTCATCCATCCATCCATCCATCCATCCATTTACTCTCCATTCATTCATCCATCCATCCATTTATCTCTCCATTCATTCATCCATCCATCCATCCACCCATTCATCTCTCCATTCATTCATCCATCCATCCATTTATCTCTCCATTCATTCATTCATTCATTCATTCATCCATCCATCCATCTCTCTCCATCCATCCATCTCTCATTCATTCATCCATCCACCCATTTATCTCTCCATTCATTCATCCATCCATCCATTTATCTCTCCATCCATCCATTCATCTCTCATCCATCATCCATCTCTCATCCATCCATCCATCCATCCATCCATCCATCTCTCTCTCCATCCATCCAGGTATACATCCATCCATTTATCTCTCCATTCATTCATCCATCTCTCCATTCATCCATCCATTTATCTCTCCATTCATCCATCCATTTATCTCTCCATCCATCTCTCCATTCATCCTGCTCTCTGGCATCAGCCATCGGTTGACCACTGCCAGTAACTACATAGAGTACAATTGTTTTGTCGAGATAACCTGAGATCACAAAAGCCCGACTGAAACATAGTAACAGAGCATTCGATTAGCCGTTTCCAGAAGTCTCCATCTCTCGCTCAACACAACCCACACACAGCTTTGGTTAATGAGCCACTTCAGCTAATGGCTCGTTTACAATGCGGCTCATGATCATCTAAAGTCCATTATCAATAATCAGACGTGCTCTGAGATGAGAGGTCTTTATTCTTAATTCAGATCCTGCTTTTCAACATCTCATTGTCTGTGTCTGAGTGATGAAGGGGAAAGCTTCTTCAGCAGCATCACGTTTCAGGACTGATAAAACACTCGGATCTCTCATCACGGGCCGAAGGAGCCTCAGATCCGTCCACTCATGAACGGGCCTCCTGGAGAACTCTGAGCTGTGAATGTGCAGATGAAGAGAGGGAACACAGAGGAACTCGAGAGGAGTTATTTATGGCAGGAATCGTGATCTAGATCTGTTCTGAGGTGCAGTAACTGTTTTATGATGCATGTCTGAAAGTGCAGCGAATCACAAGCAGAACTAATGAGCTGTCGAGAGACGGTGGAGACCCGCACAGATCTCCAGTCATCAGCTCGACTTCATCACACAATAACACAGCACTCTGATCTCAGATCATCCACAGGTGACATTACAGTGTGTGAGAACAACAGCTCACAGGCTCTGGAACTGAGCTATCAAGAGCCATCCATCTCTCCATCCATCCATCCATCCATCTCTCCATAATCCATCCATATCTATCTATCTATCTATCTATCTATCTATCTATCTATATCTATCTATCATCCATCCTATCCATCTATCCATCCATCCATAAATAATCCATCTCTCCATAATCCATCCATCCTTAATCCATCCATCTCTCCATAATCCATCTCTCCATAATCCATCCATCTATAATCCATCTCTCCATAATCCATCCATCATCCATCTCTCCATAATCCATCTCTCCATAATCCATCCATCTATAATCCATCTCTCCATAATCCATCCATCATCCATCTCTCCATAATCCATCTCTCCATAATCCATCCATCTATAATCCATCTCTCCATAATCCATCCATAATCCATCTCTCATAATCCATCCATCTATAATTCATCCATCCATAATCCATCTCTTCATAATCCATCTCTCCATAATCAATCCATCTCTCCATAATCCATCCATCATCCATCCATCTATAATCCATCATCCATCCATCCATCCTCCATAATCCATCCATCCATCTCTCCATAATCCACCCATCATCCATCCCTCCATCTCTCCATAATCCATCCATCCATCCATCCATCCATCCAACCATCTCTCCATAATCAATCCATAATCCATATCTTCATAATCCATCATCCATCCATCCCTCCATAATCCATCCATCCATCTCTCCATAATCCATCCATCTATAATCCATCCATAATCCATCTCTCCATAATCCATCCATCTCTTCATAATCCATCCATAATCCATCTCTCCATAATCCATCCATAATCCATCTCTCCATAATCCATCCATTCATCCATAATCCATCTCTCCATAATCAAACTTATAATCCATCCATAATCCATCCATCTCTCCATAATCCATCCAGCCATCCAACCATAATCCATATCATCATAATCCATCCAGCCATCCAACCATAATCAATCCATATCATCATAATCCATCCAGCCATCCAACCATAATCCATCTCTCCATAATCCATCCATCTCTCCATAAATCCATCCATCCATAATCCATCCATCCATCCCTCCATAATCCATCCATCCATAATACATCTCTCCATAATCCATCATCCATCTCTCCATAAATCCATCCATCCATAATCCATCCATCCATCTCTCCATAATCCATCCATCTCTCCATAATCCATCCATAATCCATATCGTCATAATTATCCATCCATCCAACCATAATCCATCTCTCCATAATCCATCCATCTCTCCATGAATCCATCCATCCATAATACATCTCTCCATAATCCATCCATCCATAATCCATCTCTCCATAATCCATCCATCCATCCATAATCCATCCATCCATCTCTCCATAATCCACCCATCCATCCATCCCTCCATAATCAATCCATCATCCATCTCTCCATAATCCATCCATCTCTCCATGAATCCATCCATCCATAATCCATCCACATCTCTCCATAATCCATCCATCCATCCATAATCCATCCATCCATCTCTCCATAATCCACCCATCCATCCATCCCTCCATAATCAATCCATCATCCATCTTTCCATAATCCATCCATCCATCTCTCCATAATCCATATCTTCATAATCCATACATCCATCCATAATCCATCTCTCCATCCATAATCCATATCTTCATAATCCATCCATCCATCCCTCCATAATCCATCTCTCCATCATCCATTCATCCCTCCATAATCTATCCATCCATCTCTCCATAATCCACCTCTCCATAATCCATCCATCCATCTCTTCATAATCCATCCATCTCTCCATAATCCATCCATCTCTTCATAATCCATCCATCCATCCATCCATAATCCATATCTTCATAATCCATCCATCCATCCCCTCCATAATCCATCTCTCCATCATCCATTCATCCCTCCATAACCTATCCATCCATCTCTCCATAATCCATCTCTCCATAATCCATCCATCCATCTCTCCATAATCCATATCTTCATAAACCATACATCCATCCATAATCCATCCATACATAATGCATCTCTCCATAATCCATCCATCCATCTCTTCATAATCCATCCATCCATCTCTTCTCTTCATAATCCATCTCTCCATAATCCATCCATCTCTTCATAATCCATCCATCCATCCATAATCCATATCTTCATAATCCATCCATCCATCCTCCATAATCCATCCATCTCTCCATCATCCATTCATCCCTCCATAATCTATCCATCCATCTCTCCATAATCCATCTCTCCATAATCCGTCCATCCATCGCTCCATAAACCATATCTTCATAAACCATACATCCATAATCCATCCATCCATCCATAATCCATATCTTCATAATCCATCCATCCATCCATAATCCATATCTTCATAATCCATCCATCCATCTCTCCACAATCCATCCATCCATCTCTCCACAATCCATCCATCTCTCCATAATCCATCCATCCATCAATCAATAATCCATCCATAATCCATCTCTCCATAATCCATCCATCTATAATCCATCCATAATCCATATCTTCATAATCCATAATACATCTCCCCATCCATCTATCCATAATCCATCCATCCAATCCAATCCATCAATCCATCCCTCCATCAATCAATCCATCCATCCATCCATCCATCCATAATTCATCTCTCCATCCATCTTTCCATCCATCCCTCCATCTATCTCTCCATCCCTTCAGTCAGTCTCCTCACTTAACAACACTAGGTTCTTACACAGAGAAAGAGAAACCTCATGAGGCCGTCAGCACACGTGTGTATTCACGAACACGCTCGAACCCATGACCTTCATGTCTGGATAAATCTCACAACAGCTGTCAAGAACATGCTGGGTCACATCTCACTCCAAAATCAGAAAGAAGAAATCATCATTTCACTTGAATTTACAATCAATTGTAATATTACACTGTAAAACTATTTTTTAAGCTGTAAATAAAACGAAAAAAAAATTCAAGAAACTTGAAAACTTCACATTAATCGAATGTTACTTTCCATTTCTTTGCAATCGTTTGCACAATTTTCAAGTGAAATTTACTACCATTTTACATTTAGACCATTTTAAATGTCAGGATAATTCAGTTTGACATATATTGAATTACTATAATAATAATAATAACAATGAAACCATTACAATTATTAGTTAAATAAACAATAATTTTATAATTTTCCCCAAAGGTGTAATAGTGTAATGTTATAAAATAATGATACAGTATTGAAGTGTTTTACTGCCTTTATACACATCCAGACAAAATTTAAAAAAAAAACTCATGAATTACAGAATTTTTATTGCAATGTAAAAATAATATTCAACAATATTATAGCTCTGACTATAAAGACACTACTGGATGAGGGCTGAAAGCAGCTGGGCGGTCATATTTTACAGAACACTCAATAATTAATGACGGTTACAAGCGAACTGAACAACAGCCGGAACGCATCTGCTTTGAAACGAGGCACAGGATAAAGCTATAGACATAAAGACTATCACTACATCTCAGTACGGCAGACGCTTACAGCAGTGAAGTGGTTTCATGCTAGTGACATCTGCACATGGTCCTAGAACAGACTTCTCTTCACGCTGTTATTATTTACATTTCTATTTTCTTCTGAGATTGTGGCGAAACGTGGCTTTCCTTTCAGCACACAATGCTCTGATGCCAGTGTTTGCCCATATCCAGAAAAAAACACGTTTTATGGGCGTAATTTGGCACCTGTGGGGTCGGTTCACCTGGACGCCAGCCAGACCAGCTGATTTCCATAAAGGGAAGTCGTTCATATGTCCTGAAGAGCATCCATTAGCAAAGGTTTTTACGCCTCGCAGCTTCCCAGAAGACGGTAGACGGAGTCAAGCGCTTTATAACAGCACTCAGTGGAAGCCGTCCAGCCCTAAACACCTCATCTTGTGATTGCTGACAAAGGCCTCATTTACTTCATTCATGCAATTTGGAAAATCCTTGTATTTGCGGCTTATGCTGCACAAAAGGCCCATTGAGGGACGAGACGAGACGGCTGAACATGCTAAATATTTAGGTGTAATTGCACATGCAGGACTCTATAAGCGGCGTGCTGGTTTTGGCCACACAATTCATGGATAAACAGTGATATTCATAAGACGGCAGTTCAGCGGTCAACTATTTATAACTCTAAAGATAGTACGGGAGAGTTCCCTGTCACGCACAGAAGACAGGAGCTCTTCGCCATCAAATAAACAGATCTGGAATAACCCGTAAACTAAAGACCTGATTACCAAGGACTGACATTTATTGAAGAGCTTTAAATCGCTTCTAAAACATCCTTCATAATAACTAATAGCTTTACTATTGTTTATTCAAGAGGAACTGATTTGCCTAAACCTCAACTCACCCTGATCTACCACAAGTTTGCATAATCATTTCCATGAACACAAGAACAGGTGAGATTGATGGAACCACAGAGTCAGGAGTGATTCCAGGGAGTTAGTCTTCTCGTCGTTGGAAAGTAAACATAACTGATGGTGATGGCCACAGTCACGCTGGATCAGGCGTGGAAGAGCGTCGCGGATCGTCTGCCTGCTCCAGTGTGAGAGTTCACCTGTTAGTGCATAACAAACGGTCCGCAATGGCATTAAAGGGATAGTGAACGCACACTCAAGCTTTGGAGAATTTCTTTGTTGTTTGGAACATAAAAGAAGATATTTTGAAGAATGTCAGTAACCAAACAGCTGTTGGGCACCATTGACTTCCATAGTAGGACGAGAAAACGCACAGATCTTCTTCAGTGTTCAGCAGAAGAAAGAAACTTGGTTTGGAACAACTTGAGGGACAGTAAATGACGACAGAATTTTCATTTTTGCGTGAACCATCCCTTTAAATCAAGGCACCTTTTGGCCAATTTATTTCTAGAGCACAAAGCCAAAAATATATATATATATATATATGCGTGTCTGAACCATTGTGTGTGGGCGGGACAAGACCCACCCACTTTTTACAACCAATGATATTGGACCCACTCACTTTTAGGTATATTTGTAGTTAAAATAGCATCTACGCCAGTAAAAATTCTGGAAGAGGACAACCCACTTTTTTTTTTTTGCCTATGTGTATGTATATATGTGTGTGTAATTATATATATATATATATATATATATATATATATATATATATATATATATATATATATATATATATATATATATATATATATAAGTGGACAAGTGGATTTTGAAGAAGGCAAGTTAAAGAAAATTGTAGCCTTTAAACATTCTAAAACTTTGAAACCCTAGTAAAGCGATTGAGGCTATTTTCTGCCTATTTTTGAGACTTTCAACGGCACACAAAGAAACTCACAGATGAAACATACTGGGGTAAAAATTCAAAATGTTGAGATTTTTTATTTATTTATAACATGTGATAAGTAACACAACACGACCAAGGAGCCGTTTTGCGAATATTATCACGATTGACAATGTTATATTGATTTTATTGTAGTTAATATTAAGTTGCTTACATTTTAGACACGATACTGACTGTTTCTTGTTCTATTTCACCAACAAAAATAGTTCCAAACAAACGTTCTCAAGCGCCGTTTTGAACGAATCGGCTGAATGAATGATTCAATGACTCGCTGACGGTTTAGTTTCATGTTTAATTAAAAGTATAACTGCGCTTTTTTTCCTAACATTTCTCATTTATATATTTAATACAATTATTTATAAACATTAATCTCATAACATTATTTATTGCAGTTGTAATTTTGCAGTGCAAATTTATTGGTAACAGCCCTATAGTGTCTTATTATAATTGCATTTATTGATCAAATGTAAGACTATGAAAGATAACATTAAAAAAATGGCCTTAAAGTTAAATAATGGTGTAAATATTAAAATATAAATATATATGTATATATATGCATGCATGTAAAAGCTAATAGCACACTGATGAAAATATTGCCTCAGTTAAATGTTTACGCCACCAAAAATATTTTTTCCAACCGGACAAGCACATGACAAGGCTTAAT
>CM031955.1:39699386-39706886 GCA_018749465.1 Paracanthobrama guichenoti
CTTAAATCAAGCCACATTTACTGGAGAAGAGAAATTACTTAAGATATTAAGTCTTGTTTACTGAAAAATGTATTAAATTAAGTTATAATAAGATCAATAACATTAAGAAAGCTGATTGTACTGTAATGCACACTGTAACTTTCAAAACTTCAAACCAGACCAAACATTAACATTTATTGAAATAAAAAAAATAAAAACACTTATTTAAAAGTTGTTCAGAATTTTTTATTATATATAATATGGTACTTCAGATTTCAGACTCATATTTCTTTATGTGTTTTGTCTGTGACATGCAATGAAGTTTGATAATCATAAGGCTGTAGAAACCATCAAGGCATCACAGCAAAAACATAAAGCATAATGTTTCATATAATGCAACGTGCACCATAGACACCACTTCCTTGAGAATAAGCACAAGCACAACAACCATAATGAAATGATCTTCATAATAGATAATGCTTCACAGTGAACTCTGTTAGAGAGCTACATATGGCAGTTTATCTGTTCAATAAAACACCTTACTCAACACCTGTTGAGTAATAAAAACACCATCATCTCCACGTCACTTTTACAGCATTTCAAATCCCTTAGTCCTCTCCATCTCATAAAGCCACGTCTATGTTGATTCTTGTTTTATTACAAGCTCTGTCGCATTCTCTTTTCTCTTTTCTCCAGCAGACTCTGTTTGGCGTTTGTTTAAAAAAGGTGATTCCCCGGAGGGTGGAGATTTAGTGGCTCCATGTCAACCTTTCTCACTCGTTGTCACAACTAACCCCTGCCACTAACTAACCCCTGTCACTAACTAACTTCAGCCACTAAATAACCCCTGCCACTAACTAACCTCTGCCACTAACTAACCTCAGCCACTAACTAACCCCTGCCTCTAACTAACCTCAGCCACTAACTAACCCCTGCCACTAACTAACCTCTGTCACTAACTAACCTCTGTCACTAACTAACCCCTGCCACTAACTAACCTCGGTCACTAACCCGTCACTAACTAACCTCTGTCACTAACTAAATAACCTCTGCCACTAATTAACCCCGCCTCTAACTAACCTCTGCCACTAACTAACCTGTCACTAACCCCTGTCACTAACCTCTGCCACTAACTAACCCATCACTAACCCCTGCCACTAACTAACCTTTGTCACTAACCTCTGCCACTAACCCCTGCCACTAACTAACCCCTGTCACTAACCTCTGCCACTAACTAACCTCTGTCACTAACCTCTGCCACTAACTAACCCGTCACTAACCTCTGCCACTAACTCACCCCTGTCACTAACCTCTGCCACTAACCCCTGTCACTAACCTCTGCCACTAACTAACCCGTCACTAACCCTGTCACTAACCTCTGCCACTAACCCGTCACTAACCCCTGTCACTAACACCTGTCACTAACCTCTGCCACTAACTAACCCATCACTAACCTCTGCTTCTAAGTAACCTCTGCCACTAATTAACCCCCGCCTCTAACTAACCTCTGCCACTAACTAACCTGTCACTAACCTCTGCCACTAACTAACCCCTGTCACTAACCCCTGCCACTAACTAACCCCTGTCACTAACCTCTGCCACTAACTAACCTCTGTCACTAACCTCTGCCACTAACTAACCCGTCACTAACCTCAGCCACGAACTAACCCCTGTCACTAACTAACCTCTGCCATTAACTAACCTCTGCCACTAACTAACCTCAGCCACTAATTAACCCCTGCCTCTAACTAACCTCTGCCACTAACTAACCTCTGCCACTGACTAACCCCTGTCACTAACCTCTGCCACTAACTAACCAGTCACTAACCTCTGCCACTAACTAACCTCTGTCACTAACCTCTGTCACTAACTAACCTCTGCCACTAACCTCTGCCATTAACTAACCCGTCACTAACCTCTGTCACTAACTAACCCGTCACTAACCTCTGCCACTAACTAACCCCTGTCACTAACCTGTCACTAACTAACCTCTGTCAATAACTAAATAACCTCTGCCACTACTTAACCCCGCCTCTAACTAACCTCTGCCACTAACTAACCTGTCACTAACCTCTGCCACTAACTAACCCGTCACTAACCTCTGCCACTAACCCGTCACTAACCCTTGTCACTAACACATGTCACTAACCTCTGTCTCTAACCCGTCACTAACCTCTGCCTCTAAGTAACCTCTGCCACTAATTAACCCCGCCTCTAACTAACCTCTGCCACTAACTAACCTGTCACTAACCTCTGCCACTAACTAACCCCTGTCACTAACCTCTGCCACTAACTAACCCCTGTCACTAACCCCTGCCACTAACTAACCCCTGTCACTAACCTCTGCCACTAACTAAGCCCTGTCACTAACCTCTGCCACTAACTAACCCCTGTCACTAACCTCTGCCACTAACTCACCCCTGTCACTAACCTCTGCCACTAACTAACCCGTCACTAACCTCTGCCACTAACTAACCTGTCACTAACCTCTGCCACTAACTAACCCGTCACTAACATCTGCCACTAACTAACCCCTGTCACTAACCTCTGCCTCTAAGTAACCTCTGCCACTAACCTGTCACTAACCCCTGTCACTAACACCTGTCACTAACCTCTGCCACTAACTAACCCCTGTCACTAACCTCTGCCACTAACTAACCCCTGTCACTAACCTCTGCCACTAACTAACCTGTCACTAACCTCTGCCACTAACTAACCCCCGCCACTAACCTCTGCCACTAACTAACCCGTCACTAAGCTCTGCCTCTAACTAACCCGTCACTAACCTCTGCCACTAACTAACCCGTCACTAACCTCTGCCACTAACTAACCTCTGTCACTAACCCCTGCCACTAACTAACCCCTGTCACTAACCTCTGCCACTAACTAACCCGTCACTAACCTCTGCCTCTAACTAACCTGTCACTAACTAACCCCTGCCACTAACTAACCCGTCACTAAACTCTGCCACTAACTAACCCGTCACTAACCCCTGCCACTAACTAACCCCTGTCACTAACCTCTGCCACTAACTAACCCATCACTAACCTCTGCCACTAACTAACCTGTCACTAACCTCTGCCACTAACTAACCCCTGCCACTAACTAACCTCTGCCACTAACTAACCCGTCACTAACCTCTGCCACTAACTAACCCGTCACTAACCTCTGCCACTAAAACCTCTGCCACTAACTAACCTCTGTCACTAACTAACCCCTGCCACTAAACTCTGCCACTAACTAACCCCTGTCACTAACCCCTGCCACTAACTAACCTGTCACTAACCTCTGCCACTAACTAATCCCTGTCACAAACCCCTGCCACTAACTAACCTCTGTCACTAACCTCTGCCACTAACTAACCTCTGTCATTAACACCTGCCACTAACTAACCTCTGTCACTAACCCCTGCCACTAACTAAGCTCTGCCTCTAACTAACCTCTGTCACTAACCCCTGCCACTAACTAACCTCTGTCACTAACTAACCTCTGTCACTAACCTCTGCCACTAAGCTCTGCCTCTAACCAACCTGTCACTAACCTCTGCCACTAACTAACCTCTGCCACTAACTAACCTCTGTCACTAACCCCTGCCACTAACTAACCTCTGTCACTAACCTCTGCCACTAACTAAGCTCTGCCTCTAACTAACCTCTGTCACTAACCCCTGTCACTAACCCGTCACTAACCCCTGCCACTAACTAACCTCTGTCACTAACCCCTGTCACTAACCTGTCACTAACCCCTGCCACTAACTAACCTATAGTTATAGCTATGTTATTTTTTTGGTTCAAACTAACCAAATTTAAATAATATTACATTTTTGAATGTTTAGATATTTGTACTGGAGAACAGAACAAAAATGCTGAGGAAGAAATAATTTTCAGCGGTGTTTAAAGTGAAATCTTTATTTCGAAGCATCTGTAATCGTGGAAATACAGCGAGTCAGACTGAGAACAGAGCAGCTTTTCCTCTCAGGGAAACACTTGTGCATAATTCTTTGAGCATGTGTTGAATAAAGCTGAACAGACTCGCTCGTGTTCAGCTCTGCGTCTATTTTCTGACACTGGAGGCTCCAATTAACCTCGCATGTGATTTTAATTTGGCCGATGCACAAAGTCTCTGTTTCCAGCTTTAGCTGAGCCATAAATCGGTGACATATTTCTGCTATTCCTGCGGGTTTGAGTGACTGTCCTATTTCAGCTCTCGCGGGACTCCAGTAATATCAGCTCGCCCCCACCTGAGATTATTTTGGAAAGAAAATTAATAGTGTGGCCTACATTTCACCTATAAATATAAACTTATAAATGTAACACTGAGATATGCCACAATACATTGATTGAGGTTAGATGTCTTTATGGGTGAAGCTCATGAAACCTGAACATCATATTTCACCCCAAAATCAAAGCAAATAAATAACAGTTATGCATTTTGCATAAAGAAAATTAAGATTTTTGTATTCTGACATTCAGGAAAAATGAAAAACACTGACAAGAAAAAACATCTGTGCATTACAGTAATGGAAATTTGGGTGTACTTAAATAATGAAAAATAATATCACACCATATACACCACTGGTCAAAAGTTTAGAATAATTTGATTTATAAATGTTTTTCAACATTATTCTGCTTATTAATCTGATCATAACTCCAGTAGATCAGTGAAATATTCCTCCAGTGTAAATCAGCTGTTCTCTGTGTGAATATACAGTAAAGTGTGATTTATTCCTGTGATCAAAGCTGAATTTATCATCATCATTGTGAACTCCATTAAGGCTGTAAGGCTATTATGTAACTTATTAATAAATTAGAAACAAAAAATTATGATAACCAATGTATTTTTCCATGAGTCCGATATGTTGGCGATTATTTTTTGGTAACTTATTGTAAGTCTCAAAGCTAGATTAGTGTAATGCTGTACTGGGTGGTTGCCCTGCTCGCTTAATAAACAAACTCCAGCTGGTCCAAAACGCAGCAGCTCGAGCTCTTACTAGAACCAGGAAGTGTGACCATATTAGCCCGGTTCTGTCAACACTGCACTGGCTCCCTATTAAACATTGTATACATTTTAAAATCTTGCTTATTACTTACAAAGCACTAAATGGTTTAGCTCCCCAGTACTTGAGCGAACTCTTAACGCATTATACTCCATCACGTCTATTGCGGTCTCAAAACTCTGGCCAGTTGATAATCCCTAGAATATCAAAATCAACTGCAGGCGGCCGATCCTTTTCCTATTTAGCGCCTAAACTTTGGAACAGTCTTCCTAGCATTGTTCGGGAAGCAGACACACTCTGTCAGTTTAAATCTAGACTAAAAACGCATCTCTTTACTATGGCTTACACATAAAACATTATCAATCTCTATTATTCAAATCAGTAAATGATTGTTAGGCTGCATTAACTAGGTCAGCCGGAACCGGGAACACTTCCCATAACACCTGATGTACTCGTTACATCATAAGAAGAATGGCATCTACGCTAATGTTAGTCTCTCTGTTTATCCCGAGGTTTACTGCAGTCAGCCGGATCCGGGCCGTATCCAGATCAGATGGTGGACCAGCGCCTGGACATGACCAACTCATCCCTGAAGTGTCTGCAGAGAACATGTCAAATAAACTCCCGCTGTAAATGCTGCATCGACACAACATCATTAAACCCGTCTCCGGCGTGACGACTCAAATCTTTCGAATAATCTTACGAATATCAATTTGCCTAATATGAATTAAGACCTGCTATGTTGCCAGAATTATAATCATACACTGTTTGCTCGTCGGCCAGAGGAGAACTGGCACCCCGACTGAGCCTGGTTTCTCCCAAGGTTTTTTTCTCCATTCTGATCCTGAAGGAGTTTTGGTTCCTTGCCACCGTTGCCTCTGGCTTTTGGCTTGCTCAGTTGGGGACTCCTAAATCTCATCTATATTCCCGATCTGCCCGCATTGACACTATATGATACTGAAATGATCTGGATAACATCACCGTTTCACCAGAGCGGCTGTACAAATTCTGTTGCATTATTTTCCTGTTAACACTGTGAAGCTGCTTTGAAACAATCGGCATTGTAAAAAGTGCTGTATAAATAAAGGTGACTTGATTTGACTTGACTTAAGTCACCCACTACAACTAAGTCCATGTGTTTCAGTGCACCAAAACGCCACACACATCCCTACCAGTAGAATTTTGGCTGTATTATTTGTGTCTCCTTCAAAAATTGCCCTTGAGAAATTTTATGTTTATTGTCCCCCAGTAAAAAATGATCGTGATTTTAACGGTGAAAGACTGTAGAAAGGCTACGGTTAAAGGCAGTTAACTGGTTAACAGATAGTTTCCGTGCTATATACAGTGAATAACTGTAACCGTACATTTAATGTCATTTTACAGTAAAATACCGTTAAAGTTACAGTTTTTGGAAATGAAAAAGAACAGGTCGTTGTGTAATTTACAGTGAAAAAAACATAAATTGACATTCCCAGAATTCCCTGCGTGACGCTTCACATTTGATGTTTCTTCTTAGTTTTATTGTTATTTTATTGTCGTCTTAGTTTATTGACAGTTTTTCTTCGTTTTTTCTAATCAGTTATGTACATTAGGGTTTTATGTTACATTTACTGTTGATAAATGAATGTTTATTGCCTTTTTGTGTTACCGTGATGATGTTTAGTGTTTGTTTGTGTGAATGGCTATATATGAGTATTGTCCTGCTCAAAGCTTTGCTTCATCATGTGACTCTCATCTCCACTGTGATTGGTGGTTGTCAGTATATATCAAAGGCACATAACAGATATTAGCATTTCAATAGGTTGGTAATTTAACATTATTTCAGTTAATGAAATACAGTTATTTACTGTAAATTTAACTTAAATCTGTAAAACCTAAAATGTTGCTACCGTATTTTTTACAGTAATGTTCCGGCAACCACAGCTGCTGATTTTTTTACCTGTAAATTTTAAGGGGATTTTTTAATTTTTTTACGCCCGTAAGTCTGTAACTTTTTTTGTTTAAAAATTATCCAAAATCAAATTTTGAGCAAATACATAACCAGCCAGTGTTCAAATTCACACACAGCGCTCAAAGGAGATAGTTGTGAACTTAAAAATGATCTCCTTACTGTACCCTGATTCACAACGGTAAGCTTGTGTGTAAGCTAATGTGTTATAATTTGAGCGGTACTGGTGGATTTCCGCAGGAAAGCGTGTCTTTGTGCGATCACGTCACGTCTGTATACATAAAGAAGGAGTCCAGCTATCGGATGCGAGGATGCTGCAGGTGGCGGATCATTTACAGCCTTTTCTCACAGCCGCTGGAATAATTCAATGATTTGATGGTGGACTGTAATCCGGAAAGGTCCAAACGACAGTCATCAGTGACGACTGGAGATTCACCCGGAGTCAAAAGCAGAAGATTCGCCCGTACGGAAACTGAAATCTACAGGTAACGCTAACACACACTAAATACAAATAGTCACGCAATGCTGATGTTGTTAATATTAACAATTTGAGAACAAAGCATAACAATAATAATAA
>CM031955.1:39714386-39726886 GCA_018749465.1 Paracanthobrama guichenoti
GAATGTGTTTTTTGAAAGCGTTGTCATTCCCTCTGTAGACTGCACTTGCTGCATTTCATCGGCCCTGTATTTGTACTCTCCACAACGGCAATAAAGTTAAATCTAATATAGAAAAAAAATTAAAAACCAGAACAAATATCTGCCAGTGTGTTCATAAACATCAGCTTAATTCAAATGCAAGTCACGTGCATACCCAACGACAGATACGTGTTCTTGTTTTAAGGATAAACTCATTCAGTTTTGTTCAATTCTTCTTTTTCATGTCACTAAATGTCTCTTGATTTGCGTTTGTGCTGAAAGACAAGCTCATTTTTTGCAGTGCATGCGATTTCATTTTAGGGCCCTGTGAAATGGGGAAAATGTTTTATTCATGTTTTATATTATTAATTAATTTAAGCTTTAATGGTGAAAATCAGAGATTTCGGTCCTCCATTGACAGGTTAAGCAACTTCCACCGACGCTTCAGAGAGCTCATAAAGAGAAACTGATCCCTACGGATCGAGCGGATTATTCCAGACGTTCTGAAGAGACTCCATGGCTTTATATGAGGAAGGAAAGTCTGCCGGGTTTGAGCGACATTAGGCTGAGGAAATGATCCCAGGATTCTCATTAATGGGTGACCTGGCCCTTTAAGAGTCTGACCTGCTGTTGATTTATTCATATTAAAATGACAAACACTGTGACATAAATAGTCGCAGAAATCACAGGGCCCTAATTTAATGCCATGATACTGAATTTAAGACTTTCTGCTCCAAATTAAGACATTAAGACCTTAAAGGTCAAATTAAGACCTGCGGAAACCCTGTAAACCCAGCGAGTGTTTGAGGCGTTGCAGACGCGTCTTCTCTCCACACACGAGTGTTTTTAGATCAACAATGCCAGAGGGAATCTCAGGAAACTCAATAACACCTGGAGACACACTGAACACACACTCTGGAGAGCAGCATTAAGCCTGTGCAGATGGCCGGGCGTCTGTGGGGAACCGGCTCCGCTTTCAGTCTGTACACACACACACACACACACACACACACACACACACACACACACACACACACACACCTCCAGACTAGCTCACACCACACCTGATACACTGACATTACTCATGTCATGTAAGTGCTGCTGTCTGAGGGACAATGCTTCGTATTTTCACTGGTTCTGGTCTTCTCTGGTGTTTCACAGAAGACAGTTGTTCATGTTTAGAATGACATGGAAAATTATAAATGTAATTTTAACTGTATATTAAAGTTTAGTTACTCTGAAGTTACACTTAAATACAGTTAGTGAGTATCCGTTACACTTCACAATCCGGTGTCATCTGATCAAAAGTCAGCGTTAACTTCATTTAGAGGGGAAACGGGTATATTCTCCGACTCCATTGGCTGATATTTGTTCTTGTTTTCACACCGTCTCTTTAATATCTTCAGTCATTTCTCTTCTCCAGTCTTGACTTAAGAATGTTTAGATATTTGTGACAGAAACGGAGGAAGGAGATGATTTTATGCAATGCTTAAATAGCATTTGAGTCATAAGAAAAGCTTCACACTGGACCCAGTGGTGTTTTGAAGCGAAACCGTTTGCCGTGCCCGTGTGCAAAAGAACATTGCAGAAAGGACATTGCTTTTATATTTTATTCTATTTACAGTACAATAAAAAACCCAGCGTGTTGAGCAGATATAAAGTGCTCGACGCCTGCAGAGAGTCCATAAACATGAGCCAGCCGGAGAAATGCACCAAAACCTGTGCCTTAAAACACACGTGGAGCGGCGCGGGGTCCTGAGCGTGACCTCTCGTCAGTCCGTCACCGCACACACACTGATACTCATTCAGCAAACACACGACCGAACACGCTGCTTTTGATGCTTTAATGAAAGAGACGGTGCATAGGAGCGTACAGTTCTGTCCATATCTCCAGTGGAACATTTCATAAGGAGGAAAGCAACGGTGTCTAACGTAAACCGGGCGAAACGCGAGAATACAGTGTACACAACTTCCTGAAAGCGTCCTTTAAATCGAAATCGGTCTCATAAAATTAAAATCACTTCAAAAGCGATGGGTTGGCTCCTCCGAGAGTCTGCAAACAACAGTTCACAGCAGGCCACCAAGGTATGGATAAAGTGCTTCTCTTAACGTGACATTAAATAATTAAAGCAAAGGAAAACATCACATAATGGAGGACAGGAGATATATTCCTCAAGAGGACAGAACACTAGCTGAGAGAGAGAGAGAGAGAGAGTGAAGCGACGGACAAACTGACATACTGCATGGTGTAAGACCTACATGATGCAAAAGGGAATTTCACATTTTCATAATCTGAAGAAACAGACACAGTAAGACTTGTCGTTTAGTATCATAACACGGATATCCGTCGGTCCGCTCCGGTCGGGCGTCCTACGAGGACCGAGAAGCAAACCGTCAGTCATAAGAAACAGCAGCAGTGTGATCTTACAGGATTATTTCCAGGCCAGTCACCGGTCGAGTGTTTTTCGTGAATAAATACATTCGGATTTAGTGTCAAGCTACTTGTTCTAATATAATGTACGTCCTAAGAAACAAACAAACAAACGAAAGATGGAGAGACAAACGAAGAGGAGATTTGTTCGGGGAATTGTTCGCTCCGAGTCGTCTTTAAAGATGTTCCCACGTTCTCCTCGTGGCCCCTCGAACTCAGTCCGCTCATCACGGCAGACATTTTCTTCCAACAGTCGAGTGTGTGTGTGTGTGGGAGGAAAAAAGCACCTTCCCTCATGGTATCCGTGGCAAATGAAGGCGCTCTCCGTCCTGGGAGGATGGCACACACTGGGAGCGCCTGCAGACCCCTGAATGCCAGCCAGTCCACTGCCGCCCTCGTCCTCTACGCAGAGAAAACAAACATGAACAGACAGAACAGAACCGGAGGGGTTATACATATACTTTTAATTCATCTATTCAGTACTGACAAAAATTAAGCAATTCATTAAAACACAATATTTGTGTGCAATGTGCGTTTCTATGCTGATTAGAGCATCCCGATAACAAGCTAGCTTCAAACCACAGAGATTGTTGCGAGTTGAGGACTTTACGTAAAGAGTATACAGTTTATTTATTGTTAATGATGATGCAGAAAAATACATGCATATTAATGCTTAAATACATGCAAAAAATGCATTAATAAAAATGCAATGATGCATAAAAACAATGCATGAAAATGCATAAAATGCATGCATAACAAATGCATGTATAATTTTTTTATTTATTTCTATAGCACTTCATACAATACAGATTGTTTCAAAGCAGCTTCACAGTAATAAACAGGAAAAATAATTCAGTGATGCGCATTTCCTCAAATACAAGACAATGCTTCACTGAAGTTTGGATCCACAGGCATGCCGTCAGTCTTGATGTGACTAAATATGGCTGCAGGGGAATTCAGGAGTCCAAACACTGGCAGTGGGAGCGGCTTGTGAACTACAGCCAATATTGAACCAAGACAGCATCTGATCCTCAATAAACATGAGGTGACCCAGCAATCTCCAAAAGAAACCAAGGCCATGGGAACCAACCAGGAAGTTAAAGACGATTCTATGATCAACTAATCTGTTTTCAGTCTAATAGTCTTTGGGATCACTGCTTCATGAAATTCAGAGGAAATGTGCAGCTAAAAGAAAAAAGAAGTCACATACCCCCCCTTCATGTCATCCCAAACCGTATGAATCTCTTTCTCCTGTGGAACACAAAAGGAGAAGTTCAGCCGTATGTTCATGCTGCTCTTTATAACTCAGGGAAAGGGAAAATCACAATGTGCCATGTTTATGGAGAAACAGAAATGAGATGCAAGAGCTGGAGAAAGCCCAGGCATGTGCAGCAACGTCTACATGTGTGCAAAACATTTACTTTCGTGTCCCACAGAAGAAAAAGAAGTCATTCGGACTTTTAGAAAATTGTGAAGAAAAAGCAAAGTTAAGTAAAGCCCAGAGAGAAAAGTTCAATTAAGATATGAACAGTAAAAAAGGACGCCTGAAGAAACTAATACAAGGCCTCTGATCTGATCCAGACGTCAGGAGTTTTCCAAACGGTTCGACTTACAGAGCGGTTCAATAAACAGGGTACTCAAAGGTGGAAGTCTAAAACCAGATAAGCGAAACAACAACAGATGCCCGTGTTGGTGAGCGCTTGTGTGAAGAAGGGGTTCAGAGAGTCACACACCTCAGGTTGAGCGAGCACGCTTGCTTCTGCAGAGAAAGGACGAAAGTCTCTAGCCGCACGAGTCGAGCAAATGAAGTACTCTTTGGGCTTAAAGGGTTAGATCACGCAAAAATTAAAACGCTCATCAATTCCTAAACCTCACGTCATTCAAACCCATAAGACTAAAAAACTGAATTATTTTAGAATCTCTTTATGAGCGTTTTGAAGTTGGGTGAACAGACTTTCAATGGAAGGATTAAAAATATCTTTATTTGTTCTGAAGATGAATAAAAGTCTTTTGGGTTTGGAACGACATGAGGACGAGTAAATGACAGAATTTACTACGATCCCTTTAACATTAGCCAAGTTTCCAGCCACTTTCTCCACTGTCTGCTATCGACAAAGTGAATATGTGTACAGAAGCAGATCGTGAAACGTGCCGTCTCCATCCAATGGGCCTTTACCGATAAAATGATGTCATCCCTAAAAAAGATGAGCAGACTGCTGACCAAACATCAACCAGAGAATATCGCAAATTAGATCACATCCCTAATCATTTGTGAGACGCAGAGAGTAATGAGACGATTGAAATTCACTAGTTTACTGCTTACTATTTTCACGAATAATCGGCTATTACTACATTACGAAACATTAATCAGAAGATCACGGCGAAGTGTCTGACGGGACGGCATGTCTTTATGTGACGAAGCCCATGGGTTTGGACACAGAGCAGGGCATTTGTCAAAGATCGGTACAGTAAAACCAAGCGGCTCCTCGCCCAGTTTCTGCTGAAGCCAATACGGAAGTGACTTAAACTGCACTTCGAGCAGAATCTCATTGAGCTCCATGTTAAAATGCCCAACTTTACAGCAGAATAAAACACGTTTACAGTCTGGAACAAACTGCGGTTTTGGTCTATACGGCTAATTTAGCCCTTCATGACAACTGTGCGGGGGTGAATGTTTTTATAACTCATTTGTTTACATTATATAAAGCCTTGAACTTCTGCATAATTAAGGGCGTGGCCACTTTCAGTGACAGGTGGATTGCCGTTTGTCTGCTGTCTGTTAGTCATCACCTCAGCTCCGCCCACATCCCACCTCTTTACCCATTGTCAGTTATCCGGGCATGACCCGCGGCAAAGATGGCAACGGCCAGCTCGACCCTAGTACGCTTCAGAATCCTACGGGTGACGTCACGGACACTACATCCTTATATTTTTTTTACAGTCTATGAGTAAACCGTTCGGTCAACAATCTTTACCGTAAGCCTTGAACATGCAGTTTGACATGACGAGAACACATTTAGATCATTCAAAGCCAAAACAGATATTCGTTCTGGTTTCAGTCAATAATATCAAAAACATCAAATCTCTGCTCATTTTTGTAACCTAAACTCTTTATTTGTGTCGGCTATATTTAACCGTTTTAAGTGCTCTATATGTGTCATCTGAACAATCCTAACATTCGTTTAGAGCTTATTGACTTCAACACACTTTAGTTTTTCTAATTAGTTTGAGATAAAATTATTTTACATATTAATAACTTACATATTCATATTTTGTGGCCCCCTACTTGACATCTAAGTTTAGTGATAGTACGGCCCGCGCATTACCACATTTTTATTTTAAGAAATGCAAGCTGCCTCACTTTGTGTCATCACAATTTGACACAAACTGAATATCTCTTCATCCCGGCACCTGTTAGTGGGTGGGATATATTAGGCAGTAAGTGAAGAGTGTGTGTGTGTGTGCGTGTGTGTGTGTGTGTGTGGGCTCAGCCCTCCCTCTTGCAGTATAATTGGTTGACACTGCGTGATTGACAGGAACAGAATGTGAGGCTGATCAGACAGTGGAAACAAATGCGGCGCTCGTCAATGTCAAAATGATTGAGATGGCCAATCAAATCAAAGTAGGCGGGGTTTACGTTCTCTTTTGTCTTCACACAGACGAGCGCGTCAATCTAATCGCTTAATGCCGTTGCGGGGACTCCAAACTGCACACAAACGTGTCCCTGCTCTTAATATACAATCATTGATGAACATCTTTGATTTTAATGAAGAAGAAAAAAACTATATGAGGGCGGATTAGGAACCGTGTCAAAATTCGGATTAGGAATGTTTTCAAAACGTCTACCACTAGACCACTAGGACGAATTCAAATATTAACAGCGGATCGATGTATTTACTCAATCTCGGGACTAATAATATATTTGACGATATTATTTGCAAACAGTCCCAAAAGGATTATTTCCCAACTAGAATTAGACCTAGAATTTTGTTCACTCTTCTGTTTCTTTATGCTTTATAAAAATAAAAAAATTGGTCCTCTCCCCAAATGTTCAAGACATGGTTACGGCCTTGCTTTGAATTAGTCTATTATTTTAAATAAAATTAAAAGAATTCATTATTTCATTATTGCATGATTTAATTTCTATAGGCTATATTTAAAAAAAATAGAAAAAAAGAGCTTTTTTTAGTGGAATAAGCCTGACCCAGCCTGACCCAGACTCTACCTCTAACGGTCCCCAGATAAGCTGAGTTTGAGACCCCTGATTCAGATCAATAATTATCAATGTTCAGAAACGGTTAGCTATTATTTTTCTGATTCACTTTTATTAGATTGTAAAAAACAGATAAAAATAAGGATGAACAACGGTTGACACGTCTTATTCTTACCAATAGTAATAAAATCATGTAATATACACTTTAATAATATGAATATAATAGATTTAATGCGCAGGGAAGCGGTGCTTTAATGTCGCGGACGCTATAGGCTAATTCTGTCATGTGACGGCACATTTATTTGCGTTAAAGCCTTTCTCTCGACATGTATCGACATTTATACACTAAAGTTAAACGGAAAAAGATTGACATTGGCATTTCCATCACCGATATCTGATATCGGTAAACATTTTTCTGCAAAAAATGGATGTAAACCTGGCTAGTGTAATGTCAAGCAAAGAAAGACTCACCTAAGTTTCGCAGTGAGCCAGTAGAGATGTGATTTCGGCGCTCATGTGTCCCACCGCCTTGGCGGCCTCCATGATGGCACGGCGGTACATCCCTTTCTTTTTGCGGTTGAAGCGTGACCTGAAGAATTCGCGGAACGGCGACAGTTTGGCAACCGAGAGTTGGGAGGTGGTGGGGGAACCGAACCAGGACACTTTTGCCTCGGGCCAAGGAGCATCAACCTCGCCTTCTTCCCTACGAGTACCGCTAATACTGAGTATCCGAGCAGGCCACCAAGGGAAGCCGTGAATCTTCCCCCAAACAACATCACCCACTGTCACGGCGTGACCTTCCTCGGTCACGCACTTAGTCATGCTGCGAGTGTGCAGCCGTACGGTTAGAGGCGGAACGGTCTTGCTATCCCCTTGAGAGGAAGACGACACAGAGATGTCGTCGCCCGGAGCGAGATCGCACAGTTCTGGCGATGTGCCGTCCGAGCTGAACGACTTGGACTCGTCTAGGCTGTCGCTACTGCACACGGAGAGGCTTGAAGAGTCTGCTTTCCTCTTCCGGAAGTTAATGAGTAAGGTCAGGTCGCCGTGCCGTTCAACTTCCTCACCTGACCAAAGTTCCAGCGTGTTCTTCTCCGCACCGTCCTCGGATTGAGAGTTGGGAACTCTGGGACTTCTTCTCCGGGCACCGCCGACCAGTTCTGCCTCGTACACGGACACCTGCTCTGCTCCGTCGGCCCGGGATCTTAAGCGTATCTTGGGCGACGTGGCCTCCGGACTAGCCAACTTTGGGAGCTTGAGTTTGGGAATGGAAATGGTAAGACCAGTTCGAATGGTGTCCATTGGCGGTTGTACGACTTTCTGCGATTCCTTGGAGGAGTCTCTTTGTCCGTGGCCGTTCTGCAACAACTGTTTTGGACAGAAGGGTTTGACAGAGCCGTGTACTCTCGAGGGGATCTTCATTACCTCGCCTTTCCCTTGTGGAGTGCTATAGGAGATCTTAATCACAGGACTGTGGGGAATGATGGCCCCTCCGGGAAACTTCTCATCGTCTTTCTTGTCCTTTCGAAAGCGTTTGCTGTCGTAGACCATTGAGTCCTCTCTCCTCTTCGACTCTTTGTTGTTGCTGTCCCCGTCGTCCTTCCTCTTGGCCGGAGTTGCTTTAGTGTCCTCATCTTCTTGAGGTGCGTTCTCTTTCCTGGATGTCTTGGGCACCGTTGGTCCATCTTTGCTGTCCTCGTCACTGTTTAGTGTGTTCTTACATTTCTCGCACAGCACCTGCCGAGGTCTCAGTCGGATTGTGCTCATGGTCATCCGCCCAGGCTCTCGACTTCGTCTTTTCTTCCTCTTGATTGGACGAGGTGGTGGTTGAGGAACCCACTGATTGTACGTGTGCCGGACCCACACGGGCTGCGGGAATGGGGCGCCCTCAAAGTACGGAGGGTACGTCGGCTGGCCCGGCTGTAGCGGGATGGGCACGGGGGCTGGAGGTGCCTCCGCTGGCTCCGTGTTCTCATCTTTTGGTCGCGGTGAAGGCTGACTAACGGGTTTAGAAGAAGCCTCTTCATTCGAGACTTCACAGTCCGGTCTCAATACGAGGCTCTCCTCTGATTTTCCAACAACGTCTGGAAGGCAAAACAGCCCAGTCCTACGGAAGAGAACCAAGAGGGAAACATAAGAGCCAAGCACCTTCACATTAACAGAATCAGAGTAATGGGATGTTAAATCAATATTAGTGAAATCTGTTGCCTTTATCAGTCTGTGTTGCATTATAAGCCAATGGTGACCGCTCAAACACTCAAGCACTTATGTTTTTTGCCCCAAGTTTGCATGCCTGTAACTCAAGAAGTGTTAAAGATATCTGAATATCCTTTTAGATTCTGATTCTTAACTAACATTTCTTTGGGTATCTTCATTTTAACGTCTCTATGCGGTTCAGTCCCAGAGATATGGAGATCTTAATGTGGCTCCATGAGTAATTTGGTCAATTGTCGGTACTTCCTCCTATGTCACATGACCTTTCCGATGTGATGATGTCACACGCCGTGAAGAACAACAACACCAAAGTCGAGCGTTTGAGGTTAAAAGTATATAAATGTTTATTTTTCTTTAGTAAATGTCCGATGGTTTGTCTGGATCAGACCCTGTTCCTCTGGGATCGGTCAGAGCCTCTGAAGCCCTTCCTCTGAAACTGCATTGATCTGGACCTTCAGCCGTTTGTTCCCACTGAAGTCCATTATGTGCAGAAAAATCCTGGAATGTTTTCCTCAAAAAAACTTGACTGAAGAAAGAAAGACACGAACATCTGGGATGAGATGGGGCATTTTCATTTTGAAGTGAACTCATCCTTTAAGTATTAAATGTCAATAAAGTGTTTTTCGGTACAATCAAAATGATAAAATGAGCAGATGAATCAGATGTTTATTTTATTTCAAGTAACGTAAATTATGTTTACAATAACAATCCTGCTAACTTTAACGTCACTGTTAAATGTCCTTATTTTTAACACTCTCTCTGTTGCAAAACGTTTGAACGCTTGTGAAATGAAAGACACGGTTAATCATTTCTAATGGCAAGCTGACTCTTGACCGGAAAAACGAGTTAGTGAAGCAGTCATATCGTGCAACATAACCACACCTATGTTTTTATAATCTTTCAAATACCGCAGAAATCATTTCATCTGCCAGAACTCTTAACGGTGCATTAATCTTAGAGACTCTGTTATGTGAGGAATTTAAAAGTCGTCTGAATTTCACAGAAACATGGTCACAATTTAAGAACACGCAAATTTTAGGACAGCCGTTATTATTTGTATTGTGTATTACAATTATTATTTCACTACTACAATTACTAGACACTGAGATTTGCATGTAGCAAAGCAACTGCTACACAAAATCAAGACAAGTTTTGTGTTTAAAATCCCACTGGAGTCTTAAGGTGAGTCTGTGAAAGCCACAGCACTGTCAGAAAGCACAGACAAAGAGACCAACGGGACGGGCCCGGAACACCCCCCCCCTCCACTTCACTGAACAAAAACAATCCCATAAACCACCGGGGACGCAGGGAGAGGGCCAAGAGATTTGGTTGTTTTCACATGCAGCCCTGAAATCTGATTGTGCCGGGATTATCAATTAAACCTTCGAAGGAAGTCCTACGGGTAACAGAGGTGAAGCCCTCCGGCAATAAACACCAATCATCTGAGAGATGTTTGATGAAAAATAAAACGCCCACCCCTGAAGCCACAATAGCTACAGCGTCTACTATCAGCATCCAGAGTAGGAAACATTTCACTGCGTAATTACAAATATATACACATATATCCAGCTGGGACGACGGACGATGCCATTTAAACTCTCCCAGACGGTTCAGAGGAAACACCAGCTCACTACTCTCTGACACAATGGGCATGAGTCTATAAACGCTTCAAACTGTAGCATAGAAGCTATTTCCCCTCAGAAATTCATAGTTAACATAATTACAAAGACACGGTGAGTAACACACTGAATTTGAGTTAACTTCCAAGCATCATTTTGTACACTGTACGCTTATTTTCGTATGAGGTCTTACTGGTTAATATTAGTTTATGCATTAACGAAACAATGCGCAATGTATGAGTGAATGTTGAAATGCACATTAACTAAGATTATAAATGTTCATTTTAGTTCATGTTAGCCACGGGCGATTCTATGATTTCTATATTAGCGCGGCTCCGCCCCCAATGAGGCTATGATTTAAAAAAAATAATAATCTAAGATATTGTTTGTATGCTAGGGTAGGCATGAACAATATTTAATTAATTTATAATCATTTAAATAAGCAGCTAATATTCATTAAGAATAGACAACTAGATTTAGGCTATTATCAAATGAATATTATAACACATTTTTAGCAATTTTATTGCAGTGAAGTTTGAAGTATAGCACAAGTAGGGAAAGTCAGTCTCATGCCCTTTAGATGAAAGCAATTTCATAAAAATAAATGGGAATTATGTGGATCTTGATTTGCTCCTGCATCATATTATGTCAGCTGCATTTATGACAAAGAACTACACAGATGCAGATATCATAACCTATCAATAAATGCACATGTTGTCCTCCACGTTTGAATTTGATTCGGCTGTACAGCCGTTCTGGTGAAACGGTGATGTTCTCCAGCTCATGTCAATGCGGGCAGATCGGGAATATAGATGAGCTTTAGGAGTCCCCAACTGAGCAAGCCAAAAGCCAGAGGCGACGGTATAGGCAATATATAGTGCACATATTACAGAGTTAATCAGTTTTTAGGGGGCTGGGTGGAAATGTAGGGGGCTAAAGCCGTCCTATGGGCCTAGTGATGTTAACTAATATAACCTATTATAAAGTATTAACGCTTATTTTCCATTTATAAATGAGGTGGTAGTTTTGGTAGTACAATAAAACACTACGTGTTCATTTGTCACACTGGAAATGAAAGGTTAAATGCAGTGCATTGTGGGACACAGTACATAGTGTGCTCAGCAAGTGCACTACATCAGGGGTTTTCAAAATGGGGCCCGGGAAAAGTCTAGGGAAAACAATCTGTTAAAAAAAAATAATAATAATAATAATAATAACAACAACAACTTGAATAAAATAAAATAGTAAAGCAATAAATTAGATCTAACAAAATGTGATTAAAAAAATATTAGTTATTAATCTTAAATAAATTAAATTAGGTTAAAATAAATCAAATATTAATATAAATAATAAAAATTAGAGAAGAATTAAATAAATAAGCAAGAAATAAATAATGCATAAACTCTAAAAAATGCTGGGTTAAAAACAACCCAAGTTGGGTTACAAATGGACAAAGTGATTGGGTTTAATGTTTGTCCAACGTGCTGGCAGTTAAATTTAACCCAACTATTGTTTATAAATGACTATATGTCTGGCTTAAAATTAACCCAAAATAGGTTGGAAATTAAAAATCAAACACATAATTACCAGAGGCAACCATAACAATCAAAAGGTGAACATTTATTAATAAGCCATTTAATACATGTTTATTGTTTAAATATTATTCATGAAACTTATTAGTTCATTTATTAAACAGCCCACGGCCCGACCGCTGAGTCAAAACGGCCCGACCGCTGAGTCAAAACGGCCCGACCGCTGGGTCAAAACGGCCCGACCGCTGGGTCAAAACGGCCCGACCGCTGGGTCAAAACGGCCCGACCGCTGGGTCAAAACGGCCCGACCGCTGGGTCAAAACAGCCCCCGATGGCTGGGTCAAAACGGCCCACGGCCCGACCGCTGGGTCAAAACGGCCCACGGCCTGACCGCTGGGTCAAAACGGCCCGACAGCTGGGTCAAAACGGCCCCCGACGGCTGGGTCAAAAACGGCCCCGACGGCTGGGTCAAA
>CM031955.1:39739386-39791886 GCA_018749465.1 Paracanthobrama guichenoti
GGTCCAGATCACTGCAGCTTCAGAGGCTCTGCACGATCCCAGAGGAAACGTGTGGAACTTTGGAAAAAAGCAGGACATTTTCATTCTGAAGTGAACTAGTCCTTTGACTGTCATATAATATAATGTTAAGATGAAGAAACTTTAGCTTGACTTCGGTTTAATATGTGATGTTCTGTGCGACTGATCCTAAGCATGAACTGCACAGCTCATTATGTGTGTGATGTTCTGGAACTTATGGAAGCTCGTTTCCACCACGGAATAAAAATGAAATAAAAATAATGGCAACTTTCTATCTCACAATTTGACTTTTTCTCTCACAGTTGCAGGCTTACAGAGAAGAGTCAGAGCTGTGGGATAGAAAGTTGATGTGATGTACTTGATGTGTGTGTTGTTCAGGGGCAGAGAGAAGCTCCAGGAGCCGACACAGACTGAGCTCAGCACTGGTTGTGTGTGACCGGACTAACCACATGATGTCAGTAAAGCACACGCGTTCTCCTGCGCTCCATCAGTCGCGCGTCTCCGAGGATCTGGAGCTCTTCACACACTGAAACGCACCAGCCTCTCAGATCGGGAAACCTCTGGAAACAAGCTGTCGTGTCTTGAGTTATTGTTTGTGATATTAAACTGCTTTCTTGTAACTTGCATTGATAGTTTGAAACCCTGTGACACTTTCAGAACATTGACAATCTGACTCAGCCAATCACACGAGTTGGGGGCGGGGCTATCTGCTCGACTGACCAATGACAGGGCAGTAGGATTATTTTATAAATAACTTTTGTTAGTCATTATGACACTGGTGGCACAGAAATAACACACAGCAGCTTCACTGCACACACTGGTGTTCCTCCAGCACAGATCTAAACATTCTTAAATCACGACACATTTACTCAAATAATCATTCAGATCTATCAGAACGAAGAGAGTTTGTGCTGAGAGCAAATATCTGCCAGTGGGGTCGCAGAAATAAACCTGTTTCCCCTTTAAATGAAGATTATTTGTCCATATTTGTTCAGGTTTTAAGGCCTAACTCACTTCACTTTGAGATATTCAGTGTCAGAACACGACAATAAGACCTTTCCATATGAAATCATAGAACACTCTTCTGTATTTATGAATACACTGATATGATCTTTAAAGGGTTGATCTCATGCAACTTTTTATTATAATTTGTTTTCCCTTATAATGTTAGCTGTTTCACGTGTGTGTGTGTGTGTGTGTGTGTGTGTGTGTGTGAGAGAGTGTGTCTGTGTGTGTGTGTGTGTGTGTGTGTGTGTGTGTGTGTGTGTGTGTGTGTGAGAGTGTCTGTGTGTGTCTGTGTGTGTGTGTGTGTGTGTGTGTGTGTGTGTGTGTGTGTGTGTGTGTGTCTGTGTGTGTGTGTGTGTCTGTGTGTGTGTGTGTGTGTGTGTGTGTGTCTGTCTGTGTGTGTGTGTGTGTGTGTGTGTGTCTGTGTGTGTGTGTGTGTGTGTCTGTGTGTGTGTGTGTGTGTGTGTGTGTGTCTGTGTGTGTGTGTGTGTGTGTGTGTGTGTGTGTGTGTGTGTCTGTTGTGTGTCTGTGTGTGTGTGTGTGTGTGTGTGTGTGTCTGTGTGTGTGTCTGTCTGTGTGTGTGTGTGTGTGTCTGTGTGTGTGTGTATGTGTGGTGTGTGTCTGTGTGTCTGTGTGTGTGTGTGTGTCTGTGTGTGTGTCTGTGTGTGTGTGTGTGTCTGTGTGTGTGTCTGTGTGTGTGTGTGTGTGTGTGTGTGTGTGTGTGTGTGTGTGTGTGTGTGTGTGTGTGTGTGTGTGTGTCTGTGTGTGTGTGTGTGTGTGTGTGTGTGTGTGTGTGTGTGTGTCTGTGTGTGTGTGTGTGTGTGTGTGTGTGTGTGTGTGTGGTGTGTGTGTGTGTGTGTGTGTGTGTGTGTGTGTGTGTGTGTGTGTGTGTGTGTGTGTGTGTGTGTCTGTGTGTGTGTGTGTGTGTGTGTGTGTGTGTGTGTGTGTGTCTGTGTGTGTGTGTGTGTGTGTGTGTGTGTGTGTGTGTGTCTGTCTGTTTGTGTCTGTCTGTGTGTGTGTCTGTCTGTGTGTCTCTGTATGTGTGTGTGAGTGTGTGTGTGTGTGTGTGTTGTGTGTGTGTGTGTGTGTGTGTGTGTGTGTGTGTGTGTGTGTGTGTGTGTGTCTGTGTGTGTGTGTGTGTGTGTGTGTCTTGTGTGTGTGTGTGTGTGTGTGTGTGTGTGTCTGTGTGTATCTGTGTGTGTGTCTGTGTGTGCGTGCGTGCGTGTGTGTGTGTGTGTTTATCTCAGAGATGAAGGGAAAGATGCGAAACCTCGTCTCTTCTCCTCGGCTGATCTTCCAGATCTTTCCGTGCGACTCTGGCCTGATTTCTCTGCTCCCGCAGCAGCTCCTGGACACACACACACACACACACACACACACACACACACACACACACACACACACACACACAGTGCAAAACAAAATCACTAACATTTAAAATTATTTTTTTTAAATTTAATTATGGAAATAAGATTCAGACGTTTGAGGAAAAAGTTCAAACTAAAAATAAATACAGCTAAATAAATTAAATACATAAATATTTAAAGAACTATTTTCAGTACACACTCAGTAAAGGTCTAAACATATCTAATTTATTTAAATTTAATTACTAAAAATAATTAAATTAAAATCAGGGCTTGTTCTCAATGCCTGTCTCTGGCTCAGCACCTGCTTCTGCTCGGCCCGTCCAACTCTTCCCTCTCCATCTGGATGATCCTGTGCCGGAGATCCTGAATGTGCCGGATGTCTGGATCGTCCTCCTCGCATACGTCCAGACTCGGGAGACGCGACGCAGCTTCTCCGCCTCGGACTCTGAACCGGACACACATCAGATCAGACTCAGGCACACATCAACATGCGCACATACGTTTACTAATGCTTTAACCACTAAATGACATCTCACACTCTCAATATCTGCAGTATCCTGAATGATGAGAGATATTTGTGCTGGATGTTTTGCGGTGTAATAAACTTGAGTTTTTAGGCCAGCGCTCCTGCTGATCGTCTGATTTTCATCTTCAGCCTCATTAAGATCTCAGCATCATTCCCCAATATTAATGCGTAATCAGATGAGAGCACTTGTTAGTGTAATGAGCGTCAGATTATCTTGAGTGTGTATGGGGTTATTGATCATCTTCACCGGACTCAGAGCGCCAGAATCCAGCCGAGCGGCTCGAGCGTCTCCAAGGGAACAGAACTCACACCAGTCAGGCAGAACCAGGGCAAGGAGCTATTTTTGAGGCAGGCCATCCTTTTTATGCAAAGCCACAGATGGCAAAGCACACACACACACACATCTACACCTCGCTCTCAGGTTGTTTTCACCTTCACCTAGTTGAAAGCGGCGCAGGTAGTGGAGGATGATCGGCAGGCCGCGGTCCAGGACGTCCCGGGGAGGGAATGTGAGAGGACAGTTCCTCAGACTCAAGGCCTTCAGCGAGATCAGATTACCTGCAGGAGAAGACAAGCGTCACATCAACCAAACACATCTTCATCTTCATCACGTCCTCTAGTCTGTATGATATGAGACACACCCAGCTCTGGAGGAAGCGCTGTGAGTGGATTGCCCTCCAAGAGTAACGTCTTCAAGCACCTTCAACACAGGAATTCATCAGCTCTTCAGGAAACATGCATCATTTCATATCTTAAGACTTAATATCCTAATTTTGAGTTAAGAATGTTTAGATGCTTGTGCTGGAAAACAAGACAAAACACTGAGGAAGAACATCATTTTTACAGCAACATCAATGTATTGTATCAAAGGCTATGGAAATAAAATAATGCATTAATATGTGTTTTTAGCCATGCATTTTTATGTATTTTATACATGCATAAAACTGCAAATGTTTAATTTTTTTATTTTTTTATGCATCATCATTCACAATAAATACATTGTAAGCTCTTTATGTAAATTCCTCAACTCACAGCAATCTCTCAGTGGTTTGACAGCTTTTCACGCACAACCATTTCTAGGGTTTACAAAGAATGGTGTGAAAAGGGAAAAACATCCAGTATGCGGCAGTCCTGTGGGAGAAAATGCCTTGTTGATGCTAGAGGTCAGAGGAGAATGGTCCGACTGATTCAAGCTGATAGAAGAGCAACTTTGGCTGAAATAACCACTCGTTACAGCCGAGGTATGCAGCAAAGCATTTGTGAAGCCACAACACGCACAACCTTGAGGCGGATGGGCTACAACAGCAGAAGACCCCACCGGGTACCACTCATCTCCACTACAAACAGGAAAAAGTGCTACAATTTGCACGAGCTCACCAAAATTGGACAGTTGAAGACTGGAAAAATGTTGCCTGGTCTGATGAGTCTCGATTTCTGTTGAGACATTCAGATGGTAGAGTCAGAATTTGGCGTAAACAGAATGAGAACATGGATCCATCATGCCTTGTTACCACTGTGCAGGCTGGTGGTGGTGGTGTAATGGTGTGGGGGATGTTTTTTTGGCACACTTTAGGCCCCTTAGTGCCAATTGGGCATCGTTTAAATGCCACGGCCTACCTGAGCATTGTTTCTGACCATGTCCATCCCTTTATGACCACCATGTACCCATTCTCTGATGGCTACTTCCAGCAGGATAATGCACCATGTCACAAAGCTGGAATCATTTCAAATTGGTTTCTTGAACATGACAATGAGTTCACTGTACTAAAATGGCCCCCACAGTCACCAGATCTCAACCCAATAGAGCATCTTTGGGATGTGGTGGAACGGGAGCTTCGTGCCCTGGATGTGCATCCCACAAATCTCCATCAACTGCAAGATGCTATCCTATCAATATGGGCCAACATTTCTAAAGAATGCTTTCAGCACCTTGTTGAATCAATGCCACGTAGAATTAAGGCAGTTCTGAAGGCGAAAGGGGGTCAAACACAGTATTAGTATGTGTTCCTAATAATCCTTTAGGGGAGTGTATTATAATGCATTATATCTTTTCATAAATAATTGTAACCAAAGCTAAAATGCATTATAATATTTGCAGACTCCATGTTACATCTGAAATGGGATGTGCTTTAATGCATTACTTTCTAAAGGTATGACAAAAGAATTATAATGTGTTAAAACTGTGGCTATAATTATTCATGAGATCATAAGAAGGTATAATGAATGCATTCAAAATCTTTTATAATGCATTATATATAAAGGCTTTAAGTAATTTTTCTGACCTCTTTGGCAGATAATTTTTCAGAAAACGAGTAATTTTCCTTCTCAAGTAAATGCAAATTGATATAAGATTAATTTTATACTGGAATATGAGACAAAACTACAGAGGAAGATTATGATTTCCTTGTTTCTTTCATATCACTCTCTTGTCGTTGTTTTGTATTTACAGTATTTGGTAAGCAGCTGTGGAATGAGCAGGAATGAGCGTGTAGCGTGAGCCGGTCAGAATCATTACAGTCGGGGTTCTGATCACGTGTGTGATAACCAGGAGACTGAATGTTATGTTTTACCTGTTCATTATATTCATTCATAAACATAAAGGTTCAAAAGGGTGTTTTCCCAGGGATACCATAGAAGAACCATTTCTGATTCCCAAAAGAACTTTTCACTGATCAGTTCTTAAAGAACACTTATTCTTAGTGTGAAGAACATTTTAATAATCTAAAGAACCCTATTCCACTATAAAGAAGCTTTGGTGCAATGGAGAGATTGTTAAAGGTTCTTCATGGAACTATCGATAGGGTCCGTTCCCACAGAACGCGTCTTTCCATTCCACTGCTCTGTTTTTCCATTGTTTTCCAACGTCTTTAAAAGTTGCACTTATGTCTCAGGTCTTTCGCACCATCTCACACATGACACAGCATTCTAAAAGGATTAGAGGATAGTTTGTTAGTGACAGGGGTTAGTTAATGGCAGGGGTTAGTTAGTGACAGGGGTTAGTTAATGGCAGGGGTTAGTTAGTGACAGAGGTTAGTTAGAGGCAGGGGTTAGTTAGTGACAGAGGTTAGTTAGTGACAGAGGTTAGTTAGAGGCAGGGGTTAGTTAGTGACAGAGGTTAGTTAGTGACAGAGGTTAGTTAGTGGCAGAGGTTAGTTAGTGGCAGAGGTTAATTAGAGGCAGGGGTTAGTTAGTGGCAGAGGTTAGTTAATGGCAGGGGTTAGTTAGTGACAGAGGTTAGTTAGTGGCAGAGGTTAGTTAATGGCAGAGGTTAGTTAGTGTCAGGGGTTAGTTAGTGGCAGAGGTTAGTTAGTGTCAGGGGTTAGTTAGTGGCAGAGGTTAGTTAATGGCAGAGGTTAGTTAGTGTCAGGGGTTAGTTAGTGGCAGAGGTTAGTTAGTGTCAGGGGTTAGTTAGTGACAGAGGTTAGTTAGTGTCAGGGGTTAGTTAATGGCAGGGGTTAGTTAGTGGGAGGGGTTAGTTAGTGACAGAGGTTAATTAGTGGCAGAGGTTAGTTAGTGGCAGGGGTTAGTTAGTGACAGAGGTTAATTAGAGGCAGAGGTTAGTTAATGGCAGAGGTTAGTTAATGGCAGAGGTTATTTACTGACAGAGGTTAGTTAATGGCAGAGGTTAGTTAGTGTCAGGGGTTAGTTAATGGCAGAGGTTAGTTAGTGTCAGGGGTTAGTTAGTGACAGGGGTTAGTTAGTGGCAGGGGTTAGTTAGTGACAGAGGTTAATTAGTGGCAGAGGTTAGTTAGTGGCAGGGGTTAGTTAGTGACAGGGGTTAATTAGAGGCAGAGGTTAGTTAATGGCAGAGGTTAGTTAATGGCAGAGGTTATTTACTGACAGAGGTTAGTTAATGGCAGAGGTTAGTTAGTGGCAGGGGTTAGTTAGTGACAGAGGTTAGTTAGTGGCAGAGGTTAATTAGAGGCAGAGGTTAGTTAATGGCAGAGGTTAGTTAATGGCAGAGGTTATTTACTGACAGAGGTTAGTTAATGGCAGAGGTTATTTAGTGACAGAGGTTAGTTAATGGCAGAGGTTAGTTAGTGGCAGGGGTTAGTTAGTGACAGAGGTTAATTAGTGGCAGAGGTTAGTTAGTGGCAGGGGTTAGTTAGTGACAGAGGTTAATTAGAGGCAGAGGTTAGTTAATGGCAGAGGTTAGTTAATGGCAGAGGTTAGTTAGTGGCAGGGGTTAGTTAGTGACAGAGGTTAATTAGTGGCAGAGGTTAGTTAGTGGCAGGGGTTAGTTAGTGGCAGGGGTTAGTTAGTGGCAGGGGTGAGCAAGGTGTTTTATTTAACAGATTAACTGTCATATGTATCTCTCTACCAGAGTTCACTGTAAAGCATTATTGTGATGATCATGTCATTATGGTTATTGTAGCTGTGCTGGAGTTTATTCTCAAGGAAGTGGCGTGTCTATTTTTGGGTAAAGCTGCAGTAACAGCTAGTCTTCAGCTAGTCTTCAGCTATACTGCTTATATTATGAGCGGTAGGATAATCAAATTCAAAACAAAACAATGTTCTTCAGTAAAATGCATCCAGTTTTGTTTTTAACCGATAGAGGGCAAAATGTACAAACTTTTAGATCATGAGCGCAACGTGTTTACATAGAAAATGAAAAAGTAGCGCAGCGGAGTGGAAACGCGCGATCTGTCTGTGTGAACTATTTAACATGGACTGTTCCTTTAAACAGCTTGTTTGACTCACGTGTGCTGTCCGACAGCGACTGGAAGAGCTGTGATCTGATTGTTCCTCACATCCAACCAGACCAGAGACGGGAAGCTGCCGAAGAAACGCTCAGGAAGCGCGCTGATCTCATGACCCTCCAGATACAAACTCTACAGCAGCGCGTGCATTACAGAATACCAGCAACACTGTACCAGCCATGACGTCACGCGATCAGACTGAAGCAGCGCATGATCACCTGTAGACGCGTCATCTGTAACACCTTCAGTCCTCTTCTGCGCATGACCAGGGACGCACACTCTACACAGAGGTGATCACCCATCTTTCCTGTCACTATCCGCGGCTGCTCAAAGGTTATGGTGTACGCTAATATTTACATCTCACTGTCAGCTGGGTTGCTGGGAGTCGTTGCTATGGTGACGACGCATGAAAGCGAAACCAAAAACTACGGCGAGCGTCGGAGGACAAACATCCACACGCATTTCAAAAATACAGAGAAGGAATCAAAACTTAGTACCGCATTTCTTAATTAATTAATTTGTGAAACAGCGAAGAAGAACAGTTAATTAAACCAAAATATGAAAGTAAAAATGAAAGAAAATAAAGAGAGGGTGTTCAGTATGAAGTAAAAATGTCTATATTTCATAAAGTATTAATTGCGTGGTTTTATTTATGTCAAATATATTATGCTATTATATTATAAATGTATTTTTTTTTTTTTATCAGCAGGGTTATTGTACTAGTTAACTAATAATTTAAATAAATATATTAAAAACGTTTTTAATTTAAGCTAGTTGCCATGGCAACATTTCTCATTTTAATTTAGCCTGCTAAAATATCTAAAACTAAAAAGAAATGTATAAAAACTATTGTATAAAAAATTAAAATCATATTTTATACAACTATTAAAAATTACACCCCCAACACACAAAATCGCAACTTCACCTAAAATTAAAATGTGAAACATCAAATTAAAAACTGAAATGTGAATAAAAACTGTAATAGTATCTCAGAATCTTAAAAACATTTTTTATATCGCTATGTTACGCTTTCAACAAAAAACAAACAACTTTTAATGCATTTTTTTATGCATTCATTTACACGACAACGGCTTTTGAAAATGTTTCAAAGTGACAGTGGGAAACGACACCGTTATCGTCTCCGTGCAAACTACAAAAACGGTGACGTCACGCGCATGCCAACAGGAAAACTTTCCCGTTATTAGTGCATCATTGTCGTGTAAACGCACCCTATATGTGTGCCTTAAATATGATTTTCTCTTCGGAGGACACCTTTGCTGCACCTGGCGCACATTGGTAAGTCACCTGACAAAACCTTTTGTACAGTTCAGTGTGGCGAGCGAGCGTGCGTGCGTGCGTGCGTGCGCGCGTGCGTGCTCGAGTCGCGCGCAGGGGAGGTTCATATGCGCGCTGCAGCTGAAGCCCGCCGTCAGTCCGAGCAGGAGCGGATCATCGGCGGCTGGCGCTCAGAGATGCTCGTGTTTTAGAGGCATCAGCATCAGTTTCAGTCGCGCTGAAAGGAATGAGATCAGAGCATCAATGTTTCACTGGGGCAAGTGGAAGAAGAGGATGGGAGCGAACAGTTCATCCAAGAGACCCGTGTTCGACGACAAAGAGGATGGTGAGGAGGCTCAAACACCACATTATAACACTCACAACAGCACCAGACCTCTGTGATGCGAGCGTTTGGGTGATGCTGCGGACGGCGTTCAGTGTAGCAGCAGTGATCCACAGAATGCGTGCTTCTATAAAAACTATAGCAATGATCTGAAAGAAAGGCAGACTTAGAGTTGCTCAATGCATGCACAGTCTGTGTGTATTTCTCATATTTCTTGGTGCATTTATTCATGGTTATTGATAGTAAAACAGGCATTATTCTTCATTTAAGTTCACTTTTACTGAATACCGTTTGTTGAAAAGGGCATGCCATGACTTCTCATATACATACAGTAGACGGACCATACTGAGGTCATGGCTGGTCAGAATTAATGTGCAGTTGTGAGATTTTACGCAATGCAAATGTTCCACTTTTGGTTTTCTGCCTCATTAATGGGTATTACATTTCAAATGCAATTCCTGCAACAGTGTGCCTGTAGAGAGCAGAACCTGCCAATTACATCATTTGCTGTTTAATTGCTTAATTAGCGAGGATTATGGAAATCCAGGGAAATGATGCCGCTTTATCAGAGCATTGTGCTGGAACTGAATGTGTCGCATTGAAAGACGAGACCTGAAGTCTGCTGTAGGTCAGAATGTGTCACAAAAGCCAGAAACGAGGTCAGTTCACTGTGGGTTTATAATCATGGAGCGGGACGCGGAATGACCCATTTACTTACAGTGTGGACTCCACACTTACTCCTGCTACTCCAAAATCACTGCCCTAATGAGTGTGAAAGTAATTACAGTTGTGTGCGGGCTGTTGAGTTGAGTAGAGTTTAGTTGAGTATAGTAGAGTTTAGTTGAGTTGAATAGAGTTGAGTAGAGTTTAGTTGAGTAGAGTAGATTTGAGTAGAGTAGAGTTTAGTAGAATAGAGTTGAGTAGAGTTTAGTAGAATAGAGTAGTTGAGTAGAGTTTAGTAGAATTGAGTTGAGTAGAGTTTAGTTGAGTAGAGTAGATTTGAGTAGAGTAGAGTTTAGTAGAATAGAGTTGAGTAGAGTTTAGTAGAATAGAGTAGTTTAGTTGAGTAGAGTTTAGTAGAATTGAGTTGAGTAGAGTTTAGTTGAGTAGAGTAGATTTGAGTAGAGTTTAGTAGAATAGAGTAGTTTAGTTGAGTAGAGTTTAGTAGAATTGAGTATAGTAGAGTTGAGTATCGTTTTAGTAGAGTAGAATTGACTACAGTAGTTGAGTACAGTACAGTAGAGTTGAGTACAGTATAATAGAGTTTAGTACAATATAGTAGAGTTGAGTACAGTATAGTAGAGTTGAGTTTAGTACAATATAGTAGAGTTGAGTTCAGTACAGTATAGTAGAGTTGAGTTTACTACAATATAGTAGAGTTGAGTACAGTATAGATTCAAGATTCAAGAGTTTTATTTGAATCTTGTATAGTAGAGTAGTTGAGTAGAGTTGAGTACAGTATAGTAGAATTGAGTTTAGTACAATATAGTAGAGTTGAGTACAGTATAATAGAGTTTAGTTTAGTACAATATAGTAGAGTACCGTTGAGTACAGTATAGTAGAGTAGTTGAGTAGAGTTGAGTACAGTATAGTAGAATTGAGTTTAGTACAATATAGTAGAGTTGGGTACAGTATAATAGAGTTTAGTACAATATAGTAGAGTTGAGTACAGTATAGTAGAGTAGTTGAGTAGAGTTGAGTACAGTATAGTAGAGTTGAGTAGAGTTGAGTTTAGTACAATATAGTAGAGTTGGGTACAGTATAATAGAGTTTAGTACAATATAGTAGAGTTGAGTACAGTATAGTAGAGTAGTTGAGTACAGTATAGTAGAGTTGAGTAGAGTTGAGTTTAGTACAATATAGTAGAGTTGAGTTGAGTACAGTATAGTAGAGTTGAGTTTAGTACAATATAGTAGAGTTGAGTACAGTATAGTAGAGAAGTTCAGTAGAGTTGAGTACAATATAGTAGAGAAGTTCAGTAGAGTTGAGTACAATATAGTAGAGTTGAGTAGAGTTAAGTACAGTATAGTAGAGTTGAGTAGAGTTGAGTTTAGTACAATATAGTTGAGTTGAGTACAGTATAGTAGAGAAGTTCAGTAGAGTTGAGTACAATATAGTAGAAAAGTTCAGTAGAGTTGAGTTTAGTACAATATAGTAGAGTTGAGTTTAGTACAATATAGTTGAGTTGAGTACAGTATAGTAGAGAAGGTCAGTAGAGTTGAGTACAATATATAGAGAAGTTCAGTAGAGTTGAGTACAATATAGTAGAGTTGAGTAGAGTTGAGTACAGTATAGTAGAGTTGAGTAGAGTTGAGTTTATTACAATATAGTAGAGTTGAGTACAGTATAGTTGAGTTGAGTACAATATAGTAGAGTTGAGTAAAGTTGAGTACAGTATAGTAGAGTTGAGTTTAGTACAATATAGTAGAGTTGAGTAGAGTTGAGTACAGTATAGTAGAGTTGAGTTGAGTACAATATAGTAGAGTTGAGTTGAGTTGAGTACAATATAGTAGAGTAGAGTTGAGTACAATATAGTAGAGTTGAGTACAGTAGAGTAGAGTAGAGTACAATATAGTAGAGTTGAGTACAGTATAGTAGAGTTGAGTACAGTAGAGTAGAGTAGAGTACAATATAGTAGAGTTGAGTACAGTATAGTAGTTGAGTTTAGTAAATATAGTAGAGTTGAGTACAGTATAGGAGAGTTGAGTTGAGTACAATATAGTAGAGTAGAGTTGAGTACAATATAGTAGAGTTGAGTAGAGTTGAGTACAATATAGTAGAGTAGAGTTGAGTACAGTATAGTTGAGTTGAGTACAATATAGTAAAGTTGAGTACAGTATAGTAGAGTTGAGTTTAGTACAATATAGTAGAGTTGAGTACAGTATAGTAGAGTTGAGTTTAGTACAATATAGTAGAGTAGAGTTGAGTACAATATAGTAGAGTTGAGTACAGTATAGTAGAGAAGGTCAGTAGAGTTGAGTACAATATAGTAGAGAAGTTCAGTAGAGTTGAGTACAATATAGTAGAGTTGAGTAGAGTTGAGTACAGTATAGTAGAGTTGAGTAGAGTTGAGTTTATTACAATATAGTAGAGTTGAGTACAGTATAGTTGAGTTGAGTACAATATAGTAGAGTTGAGTAAAGTTGAGTACAGTATAGTAGAGTTGAGTTTAGTACAATATAGTAGAGTTGAGTACAGTATAGTAGAGTTGAGTTGAGTACAATATAGTAGAGTAGAGTTGAGTAGAGTTGAGTTGAGTACAATATAGTAGAGTAGAGTTGAGTACAATATAGTAGAGTTGAGTACAGTAGAGTACAATATAGTAGAGTTGAGTACAGTATAGTAGAGTTGAGTACAGTAGAGTAGAGTAGAGTACAATATAGTAGAGTTGAGTACAGTATAGTAGTTGAGTTTAGTACAATATAGTAGAGTTGAGTACAGTATAGTAGAGTTGAGTACAGTAGAGTAGAGTAGAGTACAATATAGTAGAGTTGAGTACAGTATAGTAGTTGAGTTTAGTACAATATAGTAGAGTTGAGTACAGTATAGTAGAGTTGAGTTGAGTACAATATAGTAGAGTAGAGTTGAGTACAATATAGTAGAGTTGAGTAGAGTTGAGTACAATATAGTAGAGTAGAGTTGAGTACAGTATAGTTGAGTTGAGTACAATATAGTAAAGTTGAGTACAGTATAGTAGAGTTGAGTTTAGTACAATATAGTAGAGTAGAGTACAGTATAGTAGAGTTGAGTTTAGTACAATATAGTAGAGTTGAGTACAATATAGTAGAGTGCAGTATAGTAGAGTTGAGTTTAGTACAATATAGTAGAGTAGAGTTGAGTACAATATAGTAGAGTTGAGTTTAGTACAATATAGTAGAGTTGAGTACAGCATAGTAGAGTAGAGTAGAGTTGAGTACAATATAGTAGAGTTGAGTACAGCATAGTAGAGTAGAGTAGATTAGAGTTGAGTTCAGGACAGGACAGAGCGATGGGAAGTTGTTTTGGATTAGGGTTTTATTTTTTGTGACCAGAAACGTTGTGGCAAGGTTCTCTCAAAGTTATGAACAAACGTTCTTCCAGTAACGTTAATAGAACGTTCGTTCAAAGTTATCAGGTCTTTAATAACGTTCTCAAAACATCAGCACAACAGTGTTTATACGTCAGTCACAGAATGTTATTTCTGAAGCAGTTGGACGCTCATCTAACACTTCAGAGAACATTCAGAAGTAACGTTCAAACAATGTTTGCAAATGGAATGTTTCCTTAACAATCGCATGCAGAAATCATATTTTTATAACCTGATGGGAACATTAGCAAAACCTTCTTAGAACATGTTTTTGTTTGCTCAGAGACATATCGAATGCATTTTCTTTATACAGTCCAGTATATGGAAGAGTATTGTTTTTGTGTTTTTTTTGATGAACATTGCAAAGGTAAGAAGAATAGCTCGAAAACAAGGACAGTGTGTCAAGTCAACCTTTGAATGTTGGATTCATAAGCCTTTTCTGACATCCGTGGCATTTGAAGGTTATGTTGGCTGTACATTCAGACAAAGAAACATTCTGCACTGGAAAAAATGGTTTACTTTGAAGCAGTTTTCACTCAGAAACGGCAAGTAACATATTGAATTAAACGTGCAGTTTGGAAAGACTGTACTCCAGTAATCTCTGAGAAACCTTTATTACAGTGTGTTGATATCATCTGTGGCGTCTTGATCAGCTGCTACATGAAAAGTCCAATAGATGAGAAACAGAAACGTGATTGAGCCACTGAACTCAGAACACACTGAAGGACGAGTTGTGTTTGTTCTCAGGGACTTTGAAAAAGAACAACGGTATGTTGGGTTGCTTTACTGAGATCTCACGCTCTGATAATAATATGCACATCATTAGCAGGATCCTCAGTTCTCTGGGAAAGACATGAGATCTGATCTGTCTGTGCGTCTGATGTTCTCACCCATCCAGCAGATTCTCACATCCGTAATCGGTGTGCCGTGCTAGCGCCGGAGGAACACTGCGGGTTTGAGTTACGTCAGCGCACGGACGCTTTGATGCTGCTAGACGAGAAACAGGTTATTCCTCATGATGATCCTCGCATGAAAGCGTTAGGAGGGAATCTGTGAAGCCCCACTTTTATACATCATTGAGAGTTCAAAGAAAAAAGACCTCTGCCATCATTTACTCACTAATGTTGTTCTTTTAGATTTTTCATGTTAATTTGTTAAACTCTTCATGCAGCTCTTTTGCATACAAGAATTATCAATTAAATGAGCATATAAGTTTAATTATAAAGCACTGCAAATTAATAAAACACCATAAAAGACAATTAACATTCAGTAATAATATTAAGTGGCAGTGGCTATTTTCACTAAGTGCAAATAACAACAAAATGATTTTCTTTACACTAAGTGTAAATAGTAGTTAGATGCCATTTTATACTTTATTGGCAAATAATGGCAGATATTATTTGCACCTCAGTATATTGTTCTATATCAGCAATATTAACAACATATTCAGTATTCATTTTATTGTAACCAAGCCCAGAGAACGACTCGTGGCATATGCATAGATCGATGAAAGACTGCCTCTGCAGATTAAGATCAATGCCTACTTCTACATCATTGCATCTTTGGCCCTGCCCACTGGCGTGTTAGTGAGATGACGAGGGGAGTTTACACTGATGTCTCACAGCGGCCGATCACAGCAGTGGGCGTTACACTGAAGTCTCACAGCAGCCGATCACAACAGTGGGCGTTTACACTGAAGTCTCGCAGCAGCCAATCACAACAGTGGACGTTTACACTGAAGTCTCGCAGTGGCCGATCACAGCAGTGGGTGTTTACACTGAAGTCTCACAGCAGCCAATCACAGCAGTGGACGTTTACACTGAAGTCTCACAGCAGCCGATCACAACAGTGGGCGTTTACACTGAAGTCTCGCAGCAGCCAATCACAACAGTGGACGTTTACACTGAAGTCTCGCAGTGGCCGATCACAGCAGTGGGTGTTTACACTGAAGTCTCACAGCAGCCAATCACAGCAGTGGACGTTTACACTGAAGTCTCACAGCAGCCGATCACAACAGTGGGCGTTTACACTGATGTCTCGCAGCAGCCAATCACAGCAGTGGGCGTTTACACTGAAGTCTCGCAGCAGCCGATCACAACAGTGGGCGTTTACACTGATGTCTCGCAGCGGCCAATCACAGCAGTGGACATTTACACTGAAGTCTCACAGCAGCTGATCACAGCAGTGGGCGTTTACACTGAAGTCTCACAGCAGCCGATCACAACAGTGGACGTTGACACTGAAGTCTCGCAGCGGCCAATCACAACAGTGGACGTTTACACTGAAGTCTCGCAGCAGCCAATCACAGCAGTGGACGTTTACACTGAAGTCTCGCAGCAGCCGATCACAACAGTGGGCGTTTACACTGAAGTCTCACAGTAGCCAATCACAGCAGTGGGCGTTTACACTGAAGTCTCACAGTAGCCAATCACAGCAGTGGGCGTTTACACTGAAGTCTTGCAGTAGACACGCCCCTTCAAACAAGAGCGTTCAAATCAGGGGCTAAAATCAGGGCAGGAAAAATGCCTTTTAGACGATGCTCTGAGACAACACTCATTTATGATAGATATGTGTGTGTGTGTGTGTGTGTGTGTGTGTGTGTGTGTGTGTGTGTTTCGCCTGACGCTCTGAGACAACAATCATTTATGATGAAGGGAAAAGAGCCCGATTTACAGTTTATTACTGATATTTTGAGCCAATTTCCCAAGAAGTGACGATTTGTTCTCTTGAACACATGGGATGGAAACACTGCTTTATTTGCAATTATTTTATTTATTTTATTTATTTATTTATTTATTTATTTATTTATTTATTTATTTATTTATTTATTTATTTATTTTTTTGCCATATTCCAATTTTGCACACTAGTTAAGTTCACAATTTTGGATGGAAACACAGCTAATGGTGGGTGGAGTTAGTGTAAATATAATCTGCCACCAAGACGAGCCATTTGCACTTAGTATAAATAGATCCGTAATTAATTTGACTTCACTGAAACTATCAGATGAGAACAGTCTTGATCTGAATAATGATTGAATAATGTCCTGTTTATCAATGTGAAGCTACTTTGAATCAATCTGTATTGTATAAAGCTGACCTGATGTAAAGCATCATATAAGCACCACATCATCTGCTGATAAAGCTGTGTGAAATCATTCCTCTTTTTGTGTTGCACAGAAGAAAGAGACTGAGTGTTGATGACAGACTTTACATTTTTGGGTGAATTATTCCTTTAATTTTTAATTAAAAAATGATATGGCAGTAGAGATGCGCATTTACAACACTTATGGAGAAGAAACATGAGAAGAGCAGAGCCTCATGCTGACCTCGATAACGTGTCGACTGATGCCGAACCACACGCCGCAGGGTGAAGTGCGTCACGCTCCGATATGTTATTGAAATCAAATATGCATGAGCTGAGAATAAACATTTCACATTTGCTTAGTGAAACAGTCATTTGTATTTGATAACAGTGCAGTGTGTGCGCATGCATCATTTGCATGTCTGCTCCTGTAATGAAGGAGGTAAAGACTCGGCTGTGAAACACTTATCAAGCTCAGAGTCCCAGATCTCTCTCTCTCTCTCTCTCTGTGTCTTTCTGTTCAGAGCTTCAGTCTGACTGCTTTACCACTAATTCCAAGTTGCTCTCTTGGCTGGCATCAATAATTCAGCAGAGTGCGATTCACAATGTGTCCTTCAGCCTGTAGTCTGGATGAATATGAACGAAGACTAAAGTATGCGCTCAGTCACATTTTGATGCAAGATTATAGGAAGACTTGCGTGCACTGATGAAATTATCACTAGTTATGTTTCTATAAAAAGTTGTGAATTTGGAATATGGCATGAAACACTTGCGAATAAAGTTTAAATCCCTTGTGTTCAAGAGAAATTGACTCAAAATATCAGTAATAAACTGTAAGTTGCTCAATCAGGCTCTTTTTCCCTCCATCATAAATGAGTGTTGTCTCAGAGCATCAGGCGAAACACAATACACACTGTCATGTTCTCTTGCGTTGGGATGCTGGTGTTTGGGAACACAATCGTGTGAGACACTTCAGGAGGAATTAAACCAAATCATTCTGATCACAGACTTTGACTCGGGCGTTTCAGAGCCACCAAACCAACATTTGAGATGCTGCGATGCCATTGGTCCACTGGTTAGGACAGTTATCCAATCACAGCCTCTGAGGCAAAGTGACACATTGAGGGATTTATTCAGTAAATGTGTTTCCATTGTAGTTTATACACATGTCTTATTGGATAAAGCAATTTTCTGCCTCAGTTGAGGGCATATGTTTTATACTTGATGTACAAAAAAAATGTAACTACACTATATTACCAAAAGTATTGAGTTCAGGTGTTCAATCCCTTCATGGCCACAGGTGTGTAAATCAAGCACTAGGCATGCAGACGCTTCTACACACATTTGTGAAAGAATGGCTCGCTCTCAGGAGCTCAGTGAACGCAAGCGTGGTACTGTGATAGGTTGCCACCTGTGCAATAAGTCCATTCCTGAAATTTCCTCACTATTAAATATTCCACGGTTACAGCGTGGGGTCAGCGCATGCTGAGGGTCACAGTGCGCAGAAGTCACCAACTTTCTGCAGAGTCAATAGCTCCAGACCTCCAAACTTCTGTGGCCTTCAGATGAGCTCAAGAACAGTGTGTAGAGAGCTTCATGGAATGGGTTTCCATGGCCGAGCAGCTCATCCAAGCCTTACATCACCAAGTGCAATGCAAAGCGTGGGATGCAGTGGAGTAAAGCACGCCGCCACTGGACTCTAGAGCAGTGGAGACGTGTTCTCTGAGTGACCAATCACGCTTCTCTGTCTGACAATCCCATGGACGAGTCTGGGTTTGGCGGTTGCCAGGAGAACGGGACTTGCCTGACTGCATTGTGCCAAGTGTAAAGTTTGGTGGAGGGGGGATTATGGGGTGGGGTTGTTTTTCAGGGATTGGGATTGGCCCCTTAGTTCCAGTGAAAGGAACTCTTAATGCTTCATCAAGACATTTTGGACAATTTCATGCTCCCATCTTTGTGGGAACAGTTTGGGGATGGCCCCTTCCTGTCCCAACATGACTGCACTCCAGTGCACAAAGCGTCGGTCCATAAAGACATGGATGAGCGAGTTTGGTGTGGAGGAACTTGACTGGCCTGCACAGAGTCCTGACCTCATCCCGATAGAACACCTTTGGGATGAATTAGAGCGGAGACTGCGAGCCAGGCCTTCTCGTCCAACATCAGTGCCTGACCTCACAAATGCGCTTCTAGAAGAATGGTCAAAAATTCCCATAAACACACTCCTAAACCTTGTGGAAAGCCTTCCCAGAAGAGCTGAAGCTGTTAGAGCTGCAAAGGGTGGGCCGACTCCATATTAAACCCTACGGATTAAGAATGGGATGGCATTAAAGCTCATGTGCGTGTAAAGACAGGCGTCACAACACTTTTGGCAATATAGTGTTATAAACATATTTAAAATATTAATAAAAACTATAATAGTGTCTTAATGATACTAAAGTAACACTGGCGTGTGGCTGATGTGGTTTTGATGGTTCTGGGGGTGTTCATCAGAAACGGCATCTCTCCTTCATTAATTCTCACTGTAGTTTTTCTTTGTCTTGTGCTTCCCTCATTAGGCTTCGTTCGTCATCCACACACACACACTCACAGCGGCTCGTCCTCCCTTCTTGTTTTTCTCCGCTGTCTCTCTTGACCTTTGACAGGATTCTGCCTCCAGCACAAACACACACACAAGAGGAAATAATGGATTCTTCATGCAGCTCTTTTCCACAGTTACTTAGTGATCATGTCTGTCAAGCTTCAAATAGACCAGAAATACCATAAACACACACCATATAAGCAGAGGCATCATATAAAACGCATCTGTCATGAACACAATTGAACACAAACCTGAATGAGATTTAAGAGCTTAATTTCCATCTGTTTTACATATACATCTATCACATGGCTAGAAGAAAATATGGACTAGTGTTGTAGTGTTTTATGGGCTTTAAGAAACTGTTAAGGTGAGCAGATCACTGAATCCTGTTCAGATGTGTGTATGCTGCATTTTTTGGAGGTTGACACTCATTAATTATGAGCTATGAGTCATTTAAAGTCATGCAGGTTTGCAACAACATAAGGGCGAGTAAATGATGACAGAACAGTCATTTTTAGCAGAACTATCCCTTTAAGCCTCGGATGACTCTGTGTTTGTGTGTTTGTGTGGGCTGGAAGTGAAGGATGTTTTCTGTCTGGCGATATCAGATTAAGTTGAAACACACACGCTCAAACCCGCACAGATCCAATTAAAGCTGCTCGTTTACAGCACAACTTCATGTCAGAAGATGAAAGTGCTGCTCCTCTGTTCTGTTCAGCCGATGTGTGATTCTATCGTTGTTTTTAATGAATGTTACGTGATTAGTAAATATGATGGAGTGAAAATATTCACCCTGGGTGAGATTGGCATTACTAGGCAGCTTTTTCTCCATTCTTTAGGACTGGTGTAGTGAAATAATGGCTGTATAGTCAGTCATTCATGAAATTACACCTCATTTCACTCCATAATGTGTGTTTAAGTGATCAGACGTAACTGTAACAAAGTTAAATACACAAGTGGACTCAACGAAATGAACATTGGGTGCAACAATTCAAACAATCAATAAAACCCCTGGTAACAAACTCAAAGACAGGAAGCAGAACTAACGGATACAGACACAGATAGCCCGTGACGATGAGACGTCCTCATTTAGATGGCTAGTGAATCAATCGAGGCCGCTGGATGTGTTTTCCCCGTGTCTGCGGGCAGTATATGGGCCATTCCAGCACGTGTCCTTCCTCTCCTTCAGTGAGCCGGATCCGTCTCCTCCTCACTCGTTAATGCTGCTCTCTCTGCGCTCTCATTAGGCATCGCGAGCTGATTGAGCATGTGCTGAATGTGTGTAATTACTGTACTTTAATGGTGTGCTCCTCAGAGCGTGTCATCATTCACTGCGGCTATGAGATGCTTGTGCTCGTGTTTGTCTTCTCTTTCAGCTGATTAATGATGTATGATTGAGTGTGTGTGAGGGTGTGTAAGCATGTGTGTGTGAGCATGTGTGTGTGTGTGTGTGTGAGCGTGTGTATTTGTGTGTGTGAGCGAGTGTGTGTGAGCGAGTGTGTGTGCGAACGAGTGTGAGTGAGTCAGTGTGTGAGTGAGCGAGCGAGTGTGTGAGCGAGTGAATGAATGAGTGAGCGAGTGTGTGTGAGTGAGTCAGTATGTGAGTGAGCAAGCGAGTGTGTGTGCGCGAGTGAGTGAGTGTGTGAATGAGCGAGTGTGTGTCTGTGAGTGAGAGTGAGTGAGTGAGTGAGTGTGTTAGTGAGTTAGTGTGTGTGTGTGTGTGAGTGTGTGTGAGCGTGAGTGAGTGTGTGTGTGTGTGTGAGCGTGAGTTAGTGTGTGTGTGTGTGTGAGCGTGAGTGAGTGTGTGAGTGAGTTAGGGAGTGAGTGTGTGTGAGTGAGTGTGTGTGAGTGAGTGTGTGTGTGTGAGTGTGAGCGTGAGTGAGTATGTGTGTGAGCATGAGTAAGTGTGTGTGAGTGAGTGAGTGAGTGTGTGTGTGTGTGTGTGTGAGTGAGTTAGTGAGTGTGTGTGTGTGTGTGAGTGAGTTAGTGAGTGAGTGTGTGTGAGTGAGTGAGTTAGTGTGTGTGTGTGTGTGTGTGTGTGAGCGTGAGTGAGTGTGTGTGTGTGTGTGTGTGTGTGAGCGTGAGTGAGTGAGTGTGTGTTAGTGAGTTAGTGTGAGTGAGTGAGTGTGTGTTAGTGTGTGTGTGTGAGTGAGTTAGTGTGTGTGTGAGCGTGTGTGTGTGTGTGTGTGTGAGTGAGTGAGTGTGTGTGTGTGTGAGTGAGTGAGTGTGTGTGTGTGAGCATGAGTGTGTGTGTGTGTGTGTGTGTGTGTGTGTGTGTGTGTGTGTGCATGAGTGAGTGAGTGTGTGTGTGTGTGTGTGTGTGTATGTGTGTGTGTGAGCATGAGTGTGTGACAAACATGACAAATTGTGCAACATAATTTTTGGCCAGACTGTCATACAAAGAAATTATAACACAGGCAACCTAGAGAACCAACCATATATTAATAAAATATCCTATCCGCGTCACTTTTGGACACACCGCTGTGTGTGTGTGTGTGTGTGTGTGTGTGTGTATACATTTTATTGCCTTTCAATAATTTCCAAATGATTATTATTGTGCATTTTTAATCTACACTGTAAAATGATTCCCCAAAGGTGTAAATAAAACAGATTATTGGAGTATGTTTTACAAGATTTTAATCTTTCTACTTCAAAATTTCAGATGCTTGTTAATTTATGCAGTGTTGTGGTTCTTACTGTCATGCCATATTATTAGGCCTTTCCACACTTCTAGTAGTATTTTATTGATTTATGAATCCACTTTATGAATCCATCTTTGTTTCAAGTCTCAAATGAAATGGAAAGCTGTATTTTTCATATCGAATGATTTATATTTATAACTGTAGAGCAGGTTTTGTGAGTATAATCTCATTGGCGCTGTCTGTGATTTGTGGAAGTCATTTATTTTCATTGACAGTTTGTGATGTGATGCGATCAAGGAGAGTGAATTTGAGCTGGACTTTATGCAAATGAGAAGCCAACAGTACAGAGACTTGGCGAGGGAAATAGCAGTAGGGCTGTTTTCCATAATATTTCCCTTTAAATCATTTCAGTGAGGTTAGAATAAGAGTCTCAGACGAATCGCCCACACAGTCTGTTCACCGGCCGGCTGATTCAGATCTTTGTTTGAGGCTCTTATAAAATAGAGGGAATCTGAGTGATGACTGTGAAATCATTAATTATATTATTATTATTATTATATTTTAGATTCATATTTAGAAGTATCATTTTAGTTTTGGTCTCAACACACTCTGGTCTTGGTCTCAACACACTCTTGTCTTGGTCTCAACACACTCTGGTCTTGTCTTGGTCTCAACACACTCTGGTCTTGTCTTGGTCTCAACACACTCTGGTCTTGGTCTTGTCTTGGTCTCAACACACTCTGGTCTTGTCTTGGTCTCAACACACTCTGGTCTTGGTCTTGTCTTGGTCTCAACACACTCTGGTCTTGGTCTTGTCTTGGTCTCAACACACTCTGGTCTTGGTCTCTGGTCTTGGTCTTGTCTTGGTCTCAACACACTCTGGTCTTGGTCTCTGGTCTTGGTCTCTGGTCTTGGTCTCTGGCCTTGGTCTTGTCTTGGTCTCAACACACTCTGGTCTTGGTCTCTGGTCTTGGTCTCTGGTCTTGGTCTCAACACACTCTGGTCTTGGTCTCTGGTCTTGGTCTTGTCTTGGTCTCAACACACTCTGGTCTTGGTCTTGTCTTGGTCTCAACACACTCTGGTCTTGGTCTTGTCTTGGTCTCAACACACTCTGGTCTTGGTCTCTGGTCTTGGTCTTGTCTTGGTCTCAACACACTCTGGTCTTGGTCTCTGGTCTTGGTCTCTGGTCTTGGTCTCTGGTCTTGGTCTTGTCTTGGTCTCAACACACTCTGGTCTTGGTCTCTGGTCTTGGTCTCTGGTCTTGGTCTCAACACACTCTGGTCTTGGTCTCTGGTCTTGGTCTTGTCTTGGTCTCAACACACTCTGGTCTTGGTCTCTGGTCTTGGTCTCTGGTCTTGGTCTCAACACACTCTGGTCTTGGTCTCTGGTCTTGGTCTTGTCTTGGTCTCAGTACTGGATATGGTCTCTGTTTAGGTGTTCATGACTACAACACTATTTTTTATATTTTATTTCATTTGAAGTTAATTTAATTTATAGTAAGGGAAGTTTTTATTTTTAGTTGGCGTTAATAACCCTGTACGGATGGTGGGGTGCGGCGGTGAGACTCTAGTGGAGCCGTCTCTCCTGCGATGCGTCTCTCTGGACTCTCTTCAGCGCTGTCTCTCTGACCCCTGATCAATGATCACATTTACACTGAGTGTCCGTGAGGAACCCAGCAGACCTGCCAGAACTCCAGCAGCTGCATGTATAATGGATGAATGCAAACAGCATGAATTAATGATGTGCTAATGGTGCGGCGGGACTCGTGCGCCACACGTGTGAGCTGTGACAGCTGGGGGGCTCGAGGTCCGGCAAAGGTCGTGTGTGGCCTGTCTGCGTCGTGTGTTTGTGAGTGGAGCAGATATGGGCGGACACACATCCCACTGCTTCAGTAAATCGGCTTTACTGACTAATTCAATCAGTGAGGAGTCTTACCATACACACACACACACACACACACACACTTTCTTCTCTGTATGTCGCCTCCCTCAGACACTTGAGAAGTCAAGGTGAAAATTGCTGCTGCTTAATCGTGCTTTATTTGATTTTGCTGGCTTGTTAAAGGAATATTTCATCATTTACTCGCCCTCATGTCTTTTTAGACCCGTTTGATGCTCTGCTGTGAAGCAAATATTCAGGAGACATTTACCAGGTAATGATGTGTTGAGCTACAAAAATGACAAAAACACAAACCATGAAAACCACAAAAGCACCGTCACATGACTTTATCCAAATGGATCTGCATACCTACAGTATATTCACGTAAAGTCATATATAGCAAATCCCAACTGATTGATTGTTTATCCATCCATCCAGCCATCCATCCATCCATTTTCTTCTGCTTATCCGGGGCCGGGTCGCGGGGGCAACAGTCTAAGCAGAGACGCCCAGACTTCCCTCTCCCTAGCCACTTCCTCCAGCTCTTCCGGGAACCCGAGGCGTTCCCAGGCCAGCCGGGAGACATAATCCCTCCAGCGTGTCCTAGGTCTTCCCCGGGGCCTCCTCCGGGTGGGACATGCCCGGAACACCTCCCCGGGAAGGCGTCCAAGAGGCATCCGAAATAGATGCCTGAGCCACCTCAACTGGCTCCTCTCGATGTGGAGGAGCAGCGGCTCTACTCTGAGCTCCTCCCGAGTAACTGAGCTCCTCACCCTATCTCTAAGGGAGCGCCCAGCCACCCTGTGGAGAAAACTCATTTCGGCCGCTTGTATCCGGGATCTTGTCCTTTCGGTCATGACCATAGGTGAGAGTAGGAGCGTAGATTGACCGGTAAATCGAGAGCTTCGCTGTAACCACGACAGACCAGTACATCGACCGCATTACTGCAGAAGCTGCACCGATCCGTCTGTCAATCTCCCGTTCCATCCTTCCCTCACTCGTGAACAAGACCCCAAGATACCTGAGCTCCTCCACCTGAGGCAGAAACTCTCCACCAACCTGACGTGGGCAAGCCACCCTTTTCCGACTGAGAACCATGGCCTCGGATTTGGAGGTGCTGATTCTCATCCCGGCCGCTTCACACTCGGCTGCAAACCGCCCCAACATTGATTGTTTATATTGTTGAAAATGTGACTATATTATCGTCCAGTTCTAATCTGATCAATGCGACTATAAGACATGAAGATTGATTATTAAATTATAAACATTAACATCATGAACTTCTGTAAAGCTGATGAGTGTTGTGAAAAGGGCTATATAAACACATTTGTGAGTTTGATCAAACACAGCACACGGGTTTGAGGCACATTTCCACCACATAAGAACATAATCATGCTCTGGTGAATCATAATTATGACAAAGTCGAAATTATGACATACTAAAGTTAAATTATGATTTAAAAAGTCAAAATTATGACGTCACAATGAGATAAATCGAAATGACCTCGAAATAATCTCATAATTTAGACTTTATCTCAATTCATAATTTCAACATTTTGTCATCATTTCGTTTTTAATTATTATTATTATTTTTTTAAATTATAATCTGTATATTATAATTTAAATTAAGTCATAACTTTGATTTAATGTGTCATAATTTTGACTTTAAATCTCATTTCAATTTAGCATGTCAAGTTTTTTTATCTCATAATTATGTCATAATTTTGATATTTTAATCTCTTAACTTCAATTTAGTATATCATGATGTCAAAGTCATAACTTTGATTTAGTGTCTTAATTTCGATTTTTCAATCTCATAATTGACTTCTCATAATTATGACTCATAATTTAAACATTTTATGTCAAGGCTTTGACTTGACTTTTTAATCTCTTAACTTCAATTTAGTATATCATAATGTCAATTATAAAGTCATAACGATAAAATCATAAAGTCATAACTCTGTAGCGTCATAATTTTAATTTAGTATGTCATTTTAAAATTTCGATTTATGTCTCACAATTAATACTCCATAATGTCATAGATTTTACTTAAATCTCATAATTTCAATTTAGTATGTCATAATTTTTCCTTTTCATCTCATAATTTTGATTGACCAGAGCATGATCTTTTTATTTGGTGGAAATGTGCTTCCATAAATATGATAGCTTTTGTTTGCTAAAAAAGAAAACAGCACACAAACCGTCGTAATATTCTGCTCATATGATGTGTGTGTTTTTCAGCACAGATCATGTCAATCCCAGCATCACATCATGGGTTTGATCCTCATATTAAACCGTGTTGGAAGCATCATCATAGATGTTTTCTTTCTATGTATTTTATTCTAACTCTTCACATGATTTACATCAGCGAGGGTCAGATTATGATTCGTATTCGATGATCAGTTGAACATTAGGTTATCAGGTTATTTATTCTCTGCCCCAGTGCAGTAGTGCAGTCTTTCACTCGTAACTGTTGGTTTGGTCTGGTTTGTATGAGTCTCAGAGAGCGACAGGGAAACTCAAATAAACAGGCCGGGAGATCGATGCGCTGTGGATGGAGGCGCTTCAAAGGCGAGGCCATCTGCTGCCCTTTATCGATCTCAAGCCTGATATTTACAGCAGCACTCCGTTCTAATGCAATCACATGAGCAGACTCCAGCCCAGGACTCGCTGCGCTCCTACATGTGCCGGACTCCAGCCCAGGACTCGCTGCGCTCCTACATGAGCAGACTCTAGCCCAGGACTCGCTGAGCTCCTACATGTGTCGGACTCCAGCCCAGGACTCGCTGCGCTCCTACATGTGTTGGACTCCAGCCCAGGACTCGCTGAGCTCCTACATGTGTCGGACTCCAGCCCAGGACTCGCTGCGCTCCTACATGAGCAGACTCCAGCCCAGGATGTGAGTCGGACTCCAGCCCAGGACTCCAGCCCGCTGAGCTCCTACATGTGTCCGGACTGGAGCAGACTCCAGCAGACCAGCCCAGGACTCGCTCGCTGTGCGCTCCTACATGAGCAGACTCCAGCCCAGGACTCGCTGTGCTCCTACATGTGTCAGACTCCAGCCCAGGACTCGCTGCGCTCCTACATGAGCAGACTGTCGGACTCCAGCCCAGGACTCGCCAGGACTCGCTGCGCTCCTACATGTGTCAGACTCCAGCCCAGACTCCAGCTCCCATGAGCAGACTCCAGCCCAGGACTGCGAGCAGACTCCAGCCCAGACTCCATGAGCAGACTCCAGCCCAGGACTCGCTGCGCTCCTACATGTGTCAGACTCCAGCCCAGGACTCGCTGAGCAGACTCCAGCAGGACTACATGAGCAGACTCCAGCCCAGGACTCGCTGGACATGTGTCGGACTCCAGCCCAGGACTCGCTGCGCTCCCATACAGACTGTGTCAGACTCAGCCCAGGACTCGCTGCGCTCCTACATGAGCCGGACTCCAGCCCAGGACTCGCTCGCAGACTCCAGCCCAGGACTCGCTGCGCTCCTACATGAGCAGACTCCAGCCCAGGACTCGCTGCGCTCCTACATGAGCAGACTCAGCCCAGGACTCGCCAGCTCCTACAGACTCAGCCCAGGACTCGCAGCCTACAGCAGACTCCAGCCCAGGACTCGCTGCGCTCCTACATGAGCAGACTCCAGCCCAGGACTCGCTGCGCTCCTACATGTGTCAGACTCCAGCCCAGGACTCGCTGCGCTCCTACATGAGCAGACTCCAGCCCAGGACTCGCTGCGCAGACTCCAGCCCAGGACCCCCTACATGAGCAGACTCCAGCCCAGGACTCGCTGCGTCAGACTCCAGCCCAGGACTCGCATGAGCTCCAGGACCCAGGCGCTCCTGTGTCAGACTCCAGCCCAGGACTCGCTGCGCTCCTACTCAGACTCAGCAGGACTGAGCATGAGCAGACTCAGCCCAGGACTCGCTGCGCTCCTACATGTGTCAGACTCCAGCCCAGGACTCGCTGCGCTCCTACATGTGCAGACTCCAGCCCAGGACTCGCTGCGCTCCTACATGTGTCAGACTCTGCCCAGGACTCGCTGCGCTACATGGAGCAGACTCCACAGGACTGAGCAGACTCCAGCCCAGGACTCGCTGCGCTCCTACATGTGTCAGACTCCAGCCCAGGACTCGCTGCGCTCCCCAGCAGACTCCAGCCCAGGACTCGCTGCGCTCCTACATGAGCAGACTCCAGCCCAGGACTCGCTGCGCTCCTACATGAGCAGACTCCAGCCCAGGACTCGCTGCGCTCCTACATGTGTCAGACTCCAGCCCAGGACTCGCTGCGCATGAGCAGACTCCAGCCCAGGACTCGCTGCGCTCCTACATGTGTCAGACTCCAGCCCAGGACTCGCTGCGCTCCTACATGAGCAGACTCCAGCCCAGGCTGCGCTCCTACATGGACTCAGCAGGCGCTCCTACATGAGCCGGACTCCAGCCCAGGACTCGCTGCGCTCCTACTGACTCAGCCAGGACTCCAGCCCAGGACTCGCTGCTCTCCTACATGAGCCGGACTCCAGCCCAGAACTCGCTGCGCTCCTACATGAGCAGACTCCAGCCCAGAACTCGCTGCGCTCCTACATGAGCAGACTCCAGCCCAGAACTCGCTGCGCTCCTACATGAGCAGACTCCAGCCCAGGACTCGCTGCGCTCCTACATGAGCCGGACTCCAGCCCAGTCTGTCATAATTTCAACATTTTGTCGTAATTTTGATTTATAATTCTCATAACTTCAATTTAGTATATCATAACTTAATTTTTAGTCATAACTATGATTTAGTATGTCATAATTTTCAACATTTTGTCATAATTTTGAACTTTTAATCTCATAACTTCTATTTAGTGTATCATAATACATTTTTTTAAGGCATAACCTTGATTTAGCGTGTCATAACTTTGACTTTAAATCTCATCATTTAAATTTTTGTCTCAATTTCAACTTGTCTCATAATTTACTTTTTATCTCAATTATTACTTGTCATAATTTAAACATTATACATTTTTACTTTAATCTCATAATTTCAATTTAGTATAATTGAGATTTTTCATCTCATAATTTTGAATGTCATAATTTCAATTATGTATTATTCTTGTCTCATAATTGACTTTTTATCTCATAATCATGACTCATAAACATTTTGTCATAATTTCGACTTCTTAAGTCATAATTTCAATTTAGTATGGCATAATTTTGAATCTGATCATTCTGATCTTGGCATGTTTTTAGGTCATCATTAAACTCCTTCAGTAAGAGTGAACGATCAGACCATCCCAGCGTCTGAAGGCGATTAAAGACTCCACACAGAAGTGTTAAACGAGCAGCTAAAGTTAAACATAGCCCGGGTGTTTTCCTTAATGGCACACAGATCCAGCGCACCCTGTGTTCTCCGTGACATTTTAATTCTTAGCACATCTTTACACATGCAGAGAGAAAATAGGCAGGTTTGCAGTGCGAGATCTCATCCATATTCAGCAGCGAGTGTTGTGAAAGCGGCCATTAAACTGTATCAGTCCTTCAGCGCACGGCCACAGAACAATGAGAGCTGCTCTATTAATGATAGCAATTTGAGTAAACAAAGACTCAGACTTATAGATTTATATCTGGGGGAATTCAGACGCCCGACACTGGAGAGTTCAGTGCATTGGTTCAGGCGTTGCTCAGCTGATCTGGGTCCACATGAACACGGCAGAAGAATGAGGAAGAAGAGGATGTTGTTCAGTGCAGATGAAGCTGAGTGAGAGTGTCTGGTAGTGCATGTGCTTAGAGGACTGAATTCTGCTGATGCATGTTGGGAAAGCGTGCTTGTGTCAGGGGTTTTGTTTCTCAAGGCGCTGATGGAGACGTGCGACACACGTGCTCGTGCACGGGCTCTGAGATCAATAGTGTGTGTTCTTCTGTAATCCTTAAAGAAGATGAAACGCGCAGCTGAAGGGCTCGCCGCTCTCTCTCTGTGTGTGTGAGAGTAATTACTCCAGGTAAAACAGCAGGATAACTGAATTAAAGCCTTCAGAGAGCTCTGGAATCTGATTGGATGAGCCACTCTAATCCGGGAAATGGACCCCATACTGTACGTACAGTTCTGTCTTTATTCTAAAGGCAACAGCCCATAGTTCGGCTATAGAACTCGGTGGGAGAATTGTTCGTGGTTATTAAAAAGGTTGTTGTGTGTGTGTGAGTCGATTGAGCAACTTACAGTTTATTACTGATATTTGGCACCAGGAAGTGATGATTTTGTTCTCTTGAACACATTGTTTTATGCTCAAAAGTTAAGTTCTCCTCTCTGCAGTTCTGGCGCTGGTGTCTCCTGCCCTTGATAGACGGCGAGGGTTTGCTCTGCTTGGGTTTCTGCAGACAGCCGTATTGATTATCACGAGATCCTGGAGCACGTGGGACGCTGCGCTGTTTCAGGGCCAGACATCATGTCGTCTGCGTTCATGTGCTTTGATTTACGGAGGAACGTTTCGTGCTGCTCTTTGCTTCTTCCTGCACATTTGCTTTATTTTTAAGTTCTGCTGCAGGACGACCCAAAGACATTTACTATATATAATTCAGAATCACACAAGATAAGAAGTTTGTATACACTGATCAGGCATAACATTATGACCGGTGAGGTGAGTAACACTGATTATCTGTTAGTGGGTGGGATATATTAGGCAGCAAGTGAACATTTTGTCCTCAGAGTTGATGTGTTAGAAGCAGGAAAAATGGGCAAGCGTAAGGATTTGAGTGAGTTTGACAAGGGCCAGATTGTGATGGCTAGACGACTGGGTCAGAGCATCTCCAAAACTGCAGCTCTTGTGGGGTGTTCCCGGTCTGCAGTGGTCAGGATCTATCAAAAGTGCTCCAAGGAAGGAACAGTGGAGAACCGGACACAGGGTCATGGGCGGCCAAGGCTCATTGATGCACGTGGGGAGCGAAGGCTGGCCCGTGTGGTCCGATCAAACAGACGAGCTACTGGAGCTCAAACTGCTCAAGAAGTTAATGCTGGTTCTGATAGAAAGGTGTCAGAATACACAGAGCATCTCAGTTTGTTGCCCATGTCTTAGGTTATAATGTTATGCGTGATCGGTGTATTTAACGCATGATCTGCTGTTTCTCACTTGTGGGTCTGTGTTCTGTGTTCCCTCTTTAATGCTTGTAAAGGTCTGAGGTCCTGCTGATGGTGTTTCTCACACATTCTGTGAGCCGCTGCTGTTCAGATTACCCATCATGCTTCAGCGCAGCACTGTTTGTGCCCGGGAGGCGTTTGTGCCCTTGATTGTGATTAATAAGGAAAAGCTTATGAAAATTGCATAATGACTTTTTGCATAATTAATGGCAAACTATGACAGCATCTCCAAATAAACGTCACGTATGGCAGAGGCAGTTCGGTGTGTTTTGAGGTTCGGACGAGCGGAGATGAAGCACTCTTCGGGTGATGTGAGAACATCTGCGTAACGTCACTGTAGGATGTGATGGTTCATGTGTGAAGCGCTGGAGAAAATCATCTGCTTCCTCAGTGTTTCTGTCCCGTTCTCCAGCACAAACATCTGAACATCCGTACATCAGGAGACATTTACTGGAGAAGAGGAATGTGTCAAAATGAAGCGACTTTGTGCTTAAAACAAGAACAAATATCAGCCAATGGAGTCAGAGAAATAAACTTGATTCAACGGGAAAGGTTTATTTTTCTGAGCTCACTGGCAGATATTTGATGCACTTTTCTTCATATCTTCAGTCATTCCTCTTCTCCAGTAAATGTGTCTTGATGTAAGGATGTTGGGATATTTGGATATAGAGACTCTTTCGGAAACATTAAAAACAGTGAGTGTGTGTGTATGTGTATATGTATATATATATAGGTGTGTATATTTCCGTCTCCATGTCGTGTGTTGCGGCCGCTCTCATTAGTCGGAGTGCTGTGTGGGACGAGATGGACCTCCGACAGGAAGAGGCGATAATGACTTCCTCTCCGTGGCGTTTCTGCCCACAAACACTGAACCGCTGTCGGGGAAATGAGCCGACGCTTCAGCAGATCCTTCCCTCAATAAATACAGATACTTACAGTCAACATGAAGTTGAAATATACTTTTGTAAAGCTCTTTGGGTCTTGGTAATGTGTTTTGTGAATTAGCTGCAGTATAAAATAAACACAGATAGCATTAGCGCTGCAGGATACGCTTCACCACGACAAACTGTGTGTCTGATTTTGATTCAGACACACTTCACCTTAATGCCAGTTATTAGTTTCACCTAAAAATTAACAATAAACCTTTTTCATAAAGCATTAAAGTTCAGTTTGCACAACGTTTCAATTTTGATTGACGTCAAATGTATGTGTCGCACTTTTAACAACACACATCGTTTCAAAGCAGCTTTACAATAAAATCATGATGTTGATGTTTATAATATCTTTATGCCTTATATTTGCTTTAATCAGATTCAAGCTGGACGATGATATAGTCACATTCTGAGACGTTATACGTTATCACTTAACATTAAAAACGGTCACCGCCCCGCCTAAGTTTACTTCACTATACTACACTGAAGTCCCAGGCTAATCGTGACTGCGATATATCGTCGCTGGAAGGTCTGAGACTCCTGTAGATTACAAATGATGAGGAACAGTAATGTATAGTTCTGACCTTTGTCACAAAAAGTCAATGCACACACTTTTAATCACTGAAAATGTGCTTTTCATGCTAAAGGCTCATAATAAAGCATATATTCTAGTATTTATCCATAAATAATATCCTCTAAAATATATCTTTTTTATATCACATATTTTAGTAATTATAAATGACGTATCATTCGAAAGCTTACAAGCTCAAAATTCATCCTGTGAAAGCCGCTTTGAAATTGGACGTTGCGTTACCATAGAAACGGTACTCTAAATGATTTTAACAGGCTCCTCCCCTAGTGGGCGTCGTCATGTTTCATAATTTATAACCTTTCCTAATCTTGAGTAAACGCATATTGTTGGAAAGAGTCTCAAAGTTCCATATTTTGTGATGGAAGTGATATATGGACAGGAATTTATGCATGAAATAATGCATTAACAATTTAAATGCAATTTGTGGCTATTTTTGGTGTTACGCCGAAACAACATCTTACATTTTTGTGATATCAGCTTCAAATTTGGAACACAACTTGATTAGACATATGGCTTTGATTTTCTAGTAATTTTAGAGTTAAAAATATATAAATATTTAGTACAGTACATTTGATTTACAGTAAATTTAAACTTCATACTTTAATTTTTCATGCTTTTACTTCAGCAATAATCTGCTGACTGTCTTCTTTAAAACAAGAGCAATCTTAGGTCTTAGGTCCAAAGCGTTCTTGAATTACAACCGTTTAGGTTTGGATTGTGCGTTTTCACCTCCATTCTCAAAAAGGAGGGGATGACCATTAAGGGGATTAATGAACTGAATGCATGTGGATAAAGTTATATAATATACACTGATCAGGCATAACATTATGACCAGTGAGGTGAGTAACACTGATGATCTCTTCATCACGGCTCCTGTTAGTGGGTGGGATATATTAGGCAGCAAGTGAACATTTTGTCCTCAGAGTTGATGTGTTAGAAGCAGGAAAAATGGGCAAGCGTAAGGATTTGAGCGAGTTTGATAAGGGCCAGATTGTGATGGCTAGACGACTGGGTCAGAGCATCTCCAGAACTGCAGCTCTTGTGGGGTGTTCCCGGTCTGCAGTGGTCAGGATCTATCAAAAGTGCTCCAAGGAAGGAACAGTGGTGAACCGGACACAGGGTCATGGGCGGCCAAGGCTCATTGATGCACGTGGGGAGCGAAGGCTGGCCCGTGTGGTCGATCAAACAGACGAGCTACTGGAGCTCAAACTGCTCAAGAAGTTAATGCTGGTTCTGATAGAAAGGTGTCAGAATACACAGAGCATCTCAGTTTGTCGCGTATGGGGTGGCATAGCATATATTAGGAACTTAATGTAATGCCTGATCGGTGTATATTTAAGATTGAATATCCAACTTTGAATGTCTCTTTTTTTAAGATATTGCTGTGCGTCACATACAGGCGATCACACATCAGTATTCGTGAGTGTTGCCGCTGTTATTGTGATCCATTAGCAGTCGATGGGAAAGCTTCAGCATGTTGGCATTACTCCAGAGCCCATCGCATCCGTCTGAGAGATGCTGACTCAGACTGACCACATCAGATCTTCTGTGTCCGTTCTGGAGTTAAGGTTTAATATCAGTCACAGGTGCATGAAGTTTAAATCACCGTATCTGATCAAAGCAGGAGTTTATTGCTTTTTCTGGGAACAGACGCTGGCACAGAGGGATTGTGTTCCAGCAAACAAATGGCTAAACATTATTAGTCATCAGAATGACTGTGATTTCATTATCTGGTCTTTTTAAGTCTATTAAAGTGAGGCCAAACTTGCCCACAGACTCCGTCAGAATGCCAAGAACGGCAGAAACGCACCGCAGAAGCTTCTCCTCGACTGATTCTCCAACACACACACACACACACACTCTCTCACACACACACACACATAAACGCGCACACACACATACAAAAATCAGCCAATAAGCCATTAAAAATGACATGATTTGCAATATTTTTTATTCTCATAATTTCAACATCTTATGTCTATTTCGAGTCTCATAATTTCAATTTTGTTATTTCGACATTTTGTCATAATTTCAACACAATGTACGGCACATCCGGAAAGTATTCACAGCGCTTCACTTTTCCCATATTTTGTTATGTTATGTTATTCAAAAATTGATTAAATTCATTATTCTTTTCTTATCTCTACAAACAACACCCCATAATGACATCGTGAAAGAAGTTTGTTTGCAATATTTGCAAATGTATTAAAAATAAAAAACAAACAAAATCACATGTCCATAAGTATTCCCAGCCGTTGCCATGACACTCAACACTGAGCTCAGGTGCTCCTGTTCCCACGGATCATCCTTGAGATGTTCCTACAGCTCGACTGGAGTCCACCTGTGGTCAGTTCAGCTGACTGGACATGATTGGGACAGGCACACACCTGTCTATATAAGGTCCCACAGGTAACAGTGCATGTCGAGCACAAACCAAGCCATGAAGTCCAAGGGATTGCCTGTAGACTCCGAGACAGGATTGTACCGGCACAGATCTGGGGAAGGGGACAGAAACATTTCTGCAGCTGAAGGTCCCAGTGAGCACAGTGGCCTCCATCATCCGAACATGGAAGAAATTTGGAGCCACCAGGACTCTTCCTAGAGCTGCCGCCCGGCCAAACGGAGCGATCGGGGGAGAAGGGCCTTAGTCAGGGAGTTGACCGAGAGCCAGATGGTCAGTCTGACAGAGCTCCAGCGTTTCTCTGTGGAGAGAGGAGAACCTTCCAGAAGAACAGCCATCTCTGCAGCTCTCCACCAATCAGGCCTGTGTGGGAGAGTGGCCAGACGGAAGCCACTCCTCAGGGAAAGGCACATGACAGCCCGTCTGGAGTTTGCCCAAAGGCTCCTTCATGGAAGACTCACTCCATGAGAAACTAAATTCTCTGGTCTGATGAAACAAAGATTGAACTCTTTGGGCTGAATGGAGGAAACCAGGCACCGCTCATCCCCTGGCCAATCCCATCCCTACAGTGAAGCATGGTGGTGGCAGGAACCAGTCAGGATCGAGGGAAAGATGAATCCTTGATGAAGACCTGCTCCAGAGCGCTCTGGACCTCAGACTGGGGTGAAGGTTCCTCTTCCAACAGGACAACGACCCTAAGCACACAGCCAAGATAACACAGGAGTGGCTATGGGACAACTCTGGGAATGTCCTTGAGTGGCCCAGCCAGAGCCCAGACCTATACATTTGACCTATAAAAATCCTATCAAACTTCTTTCACGTTTGTAGAATTGAGGAAAAAAATAATGAATTTAATCCATTTTGGAATAAGGCTGTAACGTAACAAAATGTGGGAAAAGTGAAGCGCTGGGAATACTCTCCGGATGCGCTGTACGTTTCGACTGCCATAATTTCAACTTTGTTATAATTTCGGCATGTTTTGTCTGTTTCTAGTTCATGACATGATTTGCTGTTATTTATCAGGAATGATTCATGAGGTTCTAGTCTGAGTTATATTTTAATTTCATTGCTAAATGTGACTATATCATCGTCTGGCTATAATCTGATGAATGCGGCGATGAGAGCGCATGAAGAGCTGCTTGAGCGGTGAGAAGCGCTGTATACCCGTGACCTGCAGAAACACGCGTGTCAGAATCTCTCGTGTGACGGCTTTAGTTGAGTGGAGAAACAGGTGGAAGTCTCTCGACACGGAAACACTCACAGCGCCTCTTCAGGAGCGACCCGAGGCGACCCGCGTCCTCTCAAGCGTGTGTGTGTGTGTGTGTGTGTGGATGCTGTTAGAAAAGAAGCACAAGCCATTAGTCGAAGGAACCTTCAGTCGGCTTCATCTGAAATCCATAGTGCATCTCTGCTTTGGAAAATCGTTTTCAGGAAGGGACGTTTGAACCTTTCAAACGGAAAAAGGCTTTTTAGAGCACATCAATCCAAACACTGTTATCCTTAAATACATATCTAATGAAATCAAAACGGACATCTGTGACTGTATAACTCTTAATGGCTTAGCTTCACGTAATGCCATGTTCTACTATTAAAACACTATTTCGTTTAATGCATTGGATATAAAGACTTTTGTGTGTTTGCGTGTTTTCTGGAGAAAGGTGGAATCGACGAGCCGGTTTTCCCATGTTTTCTGGGAGCTGAGGTATTGATGGATGAACCTGGACGTGCCGCTCTCCTGCGCTTGTTTCTGATAGTGCCGCTGTGGAGAGTGTGCAGTTTGATGAAAACCCCTGATCAATGTCTGCTGATTTGGCGCTTTTGCCTTCATAACCCAGTTCTGTGTGAAACGCCCTGAGGTTTGGCCCGGCTCTCTTTGGACCGGATTCATCACGAAACAATCCCTCTATGAAGCCCATTTCCACCTCACCACTCATAATCATGCTTTGGTAAATCATAATTCGATAAGTCGAAATGGACATACTAAGACGAAATTGAATGTAAAATTATATGAAGTCAGTTTTTGTTTGAATTTTTGAAATTGACATAATTTTGGCTTTTGACTGTCATAACTGTTCAAATTTTGACATTTATGTAAATTTAAAGTGTCATAACTTCAACAGTCGAAATTATAATTTCATAATTTCAATTTTGTTATCATTTATAAATTTTTGACATTTAATGTCTATTTCAAGTGTCATAAAATTACATATACATTGTTGAAATTAACATAAAATGTCAAATTTATGACAGTAAATAATTTAGAATTTGTCATAATAATGTTATTAACCTGACGGAGGGTAAATGATGACCTTTAACCTTTAATCCAGTTGCGTTTCCTTTGATTAATCTGCTTTTCCTTTCCTCTGCAGTGAATTTCGATCACTTCCAGATCCTGCGAGCCATTGGGAAAGGGAGCTTTGGGAAGGTAAGACTGCTTCACATTCATGATCCACGTCTGTTCGTACTGTAGTGAACGAGTGGAGCTGATGAAAGAGCCGGTCTGTCACATCTACTGTAAGTACAGTAAGAGACTGAAATCAATGCTGAACGCCACGGTCGCCGGGCACCCTGGGTAATTCAGCCTCTCTAATTACCCTGCGCTCTCCTTATCTGAAACCAGGCCGCGCTTAAGTAGGCCTTAAGTAATTACAAATTAATTTTTCCATTAATCTGGACCGCAGCGGTTAATTAATTTAAGACGCGTGTGTCATGTGAGATTTATTCTTTGAATGACCCGAGAAAGACAGTATCACACCAGATCTCAGTCCCCGGACAGCTCCATTCGGCTCATGAGCAATCACGTTCATGCTCACAGGGATACATTAATGCTTTAATAAATAACTTCCGTCAAGCTTGGAGTTTCAACTGCCGTGATTTAGACATTTTATGTCATGATTTCAACTGTCATAATAAAATGTCTAAATTATGACTGTTGAAATTATGACATCAAATGTTGAAAAGATGACAGTTTCAATTTTGTCATAATTTAGACATTGTATGTCATAGTTTTGACTGTCAATAATAAAATGTCTAAATTATGACAAAGTTGAAATGATGACATCAAATGTCTAATTATTCAACTGTCATAATTTAGACATTTTATTTCATAATTTCAGCTGTCATAAATTAGAAATTTTACGTCATGATTTAGACATTTTATGCCATTACTTTCATGGTAATGGGAATTTATTTATTGCATTAATAATGAACGTCCGGTCAGAAGTTTGGCATAGCTGAGATGTTTGAATGCTGGAGTCTCTTCTGCTCTCCAGGGCTGATCATATGTGCAGTAAAGCTGCTTTCTGTGTTCCTGCGATCAGAGCTGGATGTTCAGCTCCATTACTCCAGCGTGGACGCTCAGATCCGGCTCTTCAGAGCCTCTGATTGGATCTTTCCCTTTGCTCTTTTAAACGCTCTTGGAGGAATAAGTGACCCCTTTCTGAAAGCCCATCAGCTGCCGCCATCAGAAAGAGTTATAATCTCCTCCGGCTTCATGATAGCAATACCCATAAAACCTGAAGAATGGCTTGTTATTCTCCTGAGCGTCACACACCTGCTTTATAAGAACAAAAGCTGATCCCGTTTCCTCCGGGAAGAGCACCTGCTTTAATGTGCAACTGCAGTTCTGCTGTCAGTGCACTGTGTGTGTGTGTGTGTGTGTGTGTGTGTGTGTGTGCGACTGATATGATATTGTCTCGTCACACAGGCACTAATAACTGGAGAAAAGCCTGGAAAACATCATTTATCCGTGAGAACCGCCAGCGCTGCTGAATGTGAACACACCGTGCGTTTGATCGGAGAGTGTTTTTATCCGATTAACTTCCCATTGCTTCTGTCATTATTAAGGCCTATAACTTCATATTCCCGTGGAGAACACTCACCAAATTTTGCATGCATGAAGGGTATGTGGCTAATTGCATTTTATGTCATTTGGAGATTAATGGGATGTATGGTTGCCTAGTAACTAGAAGTTAAATTTGCTAAATTTCAGTGAGTGTCACGACTCCGACTCCATAGACTCTGGTGTTAAATGTGCCTGTTGTGCTTGTGATGCATCAGCGAGGGAAGGCTGGTGTTCTCGCACAAACATCCTTGGGAAGCAAAATGACTCATTACGGTTTGATTTCTGAAAAAAATATCAAAATTAAGGGAGTTTTTGCTTAAAACAGGAACACATAATATATGATTTTTTTCCTGTTTTAAGCAAAAACTCCTTTATTTTGATATTTTTTCAGTACAGTATACTGTATTTATATATATATACTGTACCGCTCAGACCTCTGGAAACATTAGCATTTCTGATGTTTTAGGAAAAAGTCTCTTCTGCTCATCAAACCTGCTTTCAACACTGATCATTATCAACACTGATCATTATCAACACTGATCATTATCAACACTGATCATAATCAACACTGATCATTATCAACACTGATCATGATAATCAACACTGATCATAATCAACACTGATCATTATCAACACTGATCATTATCAACACTGATCATTATCAACACTGATCATAATCAACACTGATCATTATCAACACTGATCATTATCAACACTGATCATTATCAACACTGATCATAATCAACACTGATCATGATAATCAACACTGATCATAATCAACACTGATCATAATCAACACTGATCATTATCAACACTGATCATTATCAACACTGATCATTATCAACACTGATCATTATCAACACTGATCATAATCAACACTGATCATGATAATCAACACTGATCATAATCAACACTGATCATTATCAACACTGATCATTATCAACACTGATCATAATCAACACTGACCATAATCAACACTGATCATTATCAACACTGATAATAATCAACACTGATCATAATCAACACTGATCATTATCAACACTGATCATTATCAACACTGATCATAATCAACACTGATCATTATCAACACTGATCATTATCAACACTGATCATGATAATCAACACTGATCATTATCAACACTGATCATGATAATCAACACTGATCATTATCAACACTGATCATTATCAACACTGATCATGATAATCAACACTGATCATTATCAACACTGATCATGATAATCAACACTGATCATAATCAACACTGATCATGATAATCAACACTGATCATGATAATCAACACTGATCATAATCAACACTGATCATAATCAACACTGATCATGATAATCAACACTGATCATAATCAACACTGATCATTATCAACACTGATCATTATCAACACTGATCATAATCAACACTGATCATAATCAACACTGATCATTATCAACACTGATCATAATCAACACTGATCATAATCAACACTGATCATTATCAACACTGATCATTATCAACACTGATCATAATCAACACTGATCATTATCAACACTGATCATTATCAACACTGATCATAATCAACACTGATCATAATCAACACTGATCATAATCAACACTGATCATTATCAACACTGATCATAATCAACACTGATCATTATCAACACTGATCATAATCAACACTGATCATTATCAACACTGATCATTATCAACACTGATCATAATCAACACTGATCATAATCAACACTGATCATTATCAACACTGATCATAATCAACACTGATCATTATCAACACTGATCATAATCAACACTGATCATTATCAACACTGATCATTATCAACACTGATCATAATCAACACTGATCATTATCAACACTGATCATTATCAACACTGATCATAATCAACACTGATCATAATCAACACTGATCATAATCAACACTGATCATTATCAACACTGATCATAATCAACACTGATCATTATCAACACTGATCATAATCAACACTGATCATTATCAACACTGATCATTATCAACACTGATCATAATCAACACTGATCATAATCAACACTGATCATTATCAACACTGATCATAATCAACACTGATCATTATCAACACTGATCATTATCAACACTGATCATAATCAACACTGATCATTATCAACACTGATCATAATCAACACTGATCATTATCAACACTGATCATTATCAACACTGATCATTATCAACACTGATCATAATCAACACTGATCATTATCAACACTGATCATTATCAACACTGATCATAATCAACACTGATCATTATCAACACTGATCATAATCAACACTGATCATAATCAACACTGATCATAATCAACACTGATCATTATCAACACTGATCATTATCAACACTGATCATAATCAACACTGATCATAATCCAACACTGATCATTATCAACACTGATCATAATCAACACTGATCATTATCAACACTGATCATTATCAACACTGATCATAATCAACACTGATCATAATCAACACTGATCATTATCAACACTGATCATAATCAACACTGATCATTATCAACACTGATCATTATCAACACTGATCATAATCAACACTGATCATTATCAACACTGATCATAATCAACACTGATCATTATCAACACTGATCATTATCAACACTGATCATTATCAACACTGATCATTATCAACACTGATCATTATCAACACTGATCATAATCAACACTGATCATTATCAACACTGATCATTATCAACACTGATCATAATCAACACTGATCATAATCAACACTGATCATTATCAACACTGATCATTATCAACACTGATCATAATCAACACTGATCATTATCAACACTGATCATTATCAACACTGATCATGATAATCAACACTGATCATTATCAACACTGATCATTATCAACACTGATCATAATCAACACTGACCATAATCAACACTGATCATTATCAACACTGATCATAATCAACACTGATCATTATCAACGCTGATCATTATCAACGCTGATCATTATCAACACTGATCATAATCAACACTGATCATAATCATGAATGTTTCATATGAGAGTGATCAGTGAAGGATCACGTGACACTGAAGACTGGAGTAATGATGATAAACTCAGCTTTGATCACAGGAATAAATCACACTTTACTATATATTCACATAGAGAACAGCTGATCTACACTGGAGGAATATTACACTGATGTCTGGAGTTATGAGCAGATTAATGAGCAGGAGAGACTTGTAATGCTTCCAAACTTGATTTAAGAATGTTTCGATGATATTTGTGCTGGAAAACTAGGCAAACACACAGCGGAAGAACATAATTTTTTTGCAGTTTTTGGATGCAATGAACACAAAACTCGTCTGGTGTGCGAGATTACATCTGAAATGTGATTTTTAATAGTAATTTGTGAAAAGAAATGGTGATAATGAGGTTTCCTAAAAACACAAGTTCCTAAAAACACACTGGAGTGTGAAGAGGCCGTGTGGGTGTGATGGAGCTGAGATCCGTCCGAGTGTGTGAGGGCGTTTATTCCCCCGGCCGGTGTGTGTGTCCTGCCCTGTGGAGAGCCGCGCAGCCGGAGGCCGTCAGGATTAGATTTTCCGGTCGGAGCGAGACTGGAGCCGGCCGGCACTGATGGTAATGACACGAGCTGTTGGAGAGCACCGGGACGATCATGTGACCGGCTCAGACCTGACGTGGAGTCTGTGTTTCAGAAGCGTCCCGCTGCTTCTCGGCACACGTCTCACTGTAATTGCAATCTTTGATTCTTTTTTTTACAATTGCAGCTAGAACACAACAAATCCGGAGCTAATTACTCTCAGAACAGAATTCATCCTACATTGTGAATGTTAAAGATTTACAGACCGTAACTATTTCTAGGTCACTAATCGAATAAGCATTTTCATTTGAGAAGCAAGATATAACTGATGTTTTGAAGTAATGGTCTTCCTTTTTGTAGCTAAATAAGGAAAAATAATGTAGTACCATTTCAAATAAGTCTCATGAAAGCATGTCTTGGAATGCATTAAGAGTTCCTTTCACTGGAACTAAGGGGCCGAGCCCAACCCCTGAAAAACAACCCCACCCCATAATCCCCCCTCCACCAAACTTTACACTTGGCACAATGCAGTCAGGCAAGTCCCGTTCTCCTGGCAACCGCCAAACCCAGACTCGTCCATGGGATTGTCAGACAGAGAAGCGTGATTGGTCACTCAGAGAACACGTCTCCACTGCTCTAGAGTCCAGTGGCGGCGTGCTTTACTCCACTGCATCCCACGCTTTGCATTGCACTTGGTGATGTAAGGCTTGGATGAGCTGCTCGGCCATGGAAACCCATTCCATGAAGCTCTCTACGCACTGTTCTTGAGCTCATCTGAAGGCCACAGAAGTTTGGAGGTCTGGAGCTATTGACTCTGCAGAAAGATGACTTCTGCGCACTGTGACCCTCAGCATGTGCTGACCCCGCTCTGTGATTTTACGTGGCTGAGTTGCTGTTGTTCCCAATCGCTTCCACTTTGTTATAATCCCACTAACAGTTGAGCGTGGAATATTTAGTAGTGAGGAAATGTCAGGAATGGATTTATTGCACAGGTGGCAACCTATCACAGTACCACGCTTGAGTTCACTGAGCTCCTGAGAGCGACCCATTCTTTCACAAATGTGTGTAGAAGCGTCTGCATGCCTAGTGCTTGATTTATACACCTGTGGCCATGAAGGGATTGAACACCTGAACTCAGGGATCCCAATACTTTTGGCTATAGTGCGTCTAAATGAATCCACATTTAATCAATGTGAATTTAATCGAATCGCAAGCTTGTGAATTGAAGTTGAATCGAATGGTGGAGTTTGTCAATGCCCAGCCCAATAACAACCGTACTGAACTTTTCCATCTGTGATGATGATCAGCCATAGTTTAGTGTGTCATGCACATGTCATCAGTCACACTTCTGTGATCATGAGTGAAGCTCTTCTGCATCAGTTCTGTTCAGTGTCTCTCTCAGGCCTGATGTGCGTTTAAAGATCAGCTTGTGTTTCTGTGATTAATTCTCTGTCTGTCCTCACATGAGCTCGTCTGAATGAATCCTTCAGCCCACAGTCATTTCCTTTAATTGTTTGGTTTCTCAGTGTGTGAGTGGGTTGATGGCTATTCTCTCTCTCTCTCTCTGTCTCTGTCTCTCTCTCTCTCTCTCTCTCTCTCTCTCTCTCTCTCTCTCTCTCTCTCTCTCTCTCTCTCTCTCTCTCTCTCTCTCTCTCTCTCTCTCTCTCTCTCTCTCTCTCTCTCTCTCTCTCTCTCTCTCTCTCTCTCTCTCTCTCTCTCTCTCTCTCTCTCTCTCTCTCTCTCTCTCTCTCTCTCTCTCTCTCTCTCTCTCTCTCTCTCTCTCTCTCTCTCTCTCTCTCTCTCTCTCTCTCTCTCTCTCTCTCTCTCTCTCTCTCTCTCTCTCTCTCTCTCTCTCTGTATCTTTGCAAATAAAGCCTTCAACATGCTCTTCTCTCCATTTGTGTCTCCATCTTTTTCATCTCCACTTCTGCCCTTTAATTTTTAATCTCCAGACAGTTCCAGGTCTCTCGGTGAGTGCAGATGAGATGTTCAGATGCTGATGAATGTTTGTGTTGTAAGTGCTGGTGGTGTGCTTTCATTTCCCGCACCGCGTCACTAAAGATGGAGAGAAAACAAATTTACATAAGAGGAAATTATTTCTCTTTGTCACTCAGAGACTCACTGGGCTGGAAAGAGTTTGGAAACATCAGCGCTCGGTGTTCCCGTCTGTGTGCCTGTTATAATTCAGAGGAAAAACACTTCGCCTGTTCCAGTCAGATGTTTCAATAGAATCGATTCATGAGGGAATATTATTCAGTTTGGATTCAAGAGGCTATATTAGGATTGAAATACACTCTTAAAAATATGGCATCAGTGCAAAAACTGCCTGTTTATTTTTAAGAGTACTGAAATGTGGACAGACGGACCAGTGAGTTTGTCTGCAGCGCTCCGGTTTTATATCCGTTTCTCTTCAGCTTGAAGTCGTCTTGCTCCTCTCAGCAGTTGTGTGACCCAGAAACCCAACGCTTCTGATTCGAGTCTCCTGTAGATTGAACAGAACACTCGTTTCTCTCGGCTGGGTCAGGCCTACCAGAAGCTTTGTGACAACAATGGATAGAGCAGCTAAATATATCAGAGTCATGGGAATAGAAGAAGCTTAAAGAGTAAAGACACTCTACATTCATAACACAACCGACGTATTATGCAGCGTTACATAAAACACTGCATCTTACACCTGACACGCTTTATGAGCAGATAAAGTGAGAAGGATCATTCATATACACTGTAAAAAATATTTTTCAATGTTTTAAATGAAACATTGTCTTTTGGAGTGTGCTGCACTCGCAACCAAATCAATCCAAAATCACAGCCAATGAGAAGAGAGTGTGGGAGGAGTCTCTTCAAGCGCACTGCACTCACAACCAAATCAATCAATAATCACAGCCAATGAGAAGAGAGTGTGGGAGGAGTCTCTTCAAGCGCACTGCACTCACAACCAAATCAATCAATAATCACAGCCAATCAGAAGAGAGTGTGGGAGGAGTCTCTTCAAGCGCACTGCACTCACAACCAAATCAATCAATAATCACAGCCAATGAGAAGAGAGTGTGGGAGGAGTCTCTTCAAGCGCACTGCACTCACAACCAAATCAATCAATAATCACAGCCAATCAGAAGAGAGTGTGGGAGGAGTCTCTTCAAGTGCACTGCACTCACAACCAAATCAATCAATAATCACAGCCAATCAGAAGAGAGTGTGGGAGGAGTCTCTTCAAGTGCACTGCACTCACAACCAAATCAATCAATAATCACAGCCAATGAGAAGAGAGTGTGGGAGGAGTCTCTTCAAGCGCACTGCACTCACAACCAAATCAATCAATAATCACAGCCAATCAGAAGAGAGTGTGGGAGGAGTCTCTTCAAGTGCACTGCACTCACAACCAAATCAATCAATAATCACAGCCAATCAGAAGAGAGTGTGGGAGGAGTCTCTTCAAGTGCACTGCACTCACAACCAAATCAATCAATAATCACAGCCAATCAGAAGAGTGTGGGAGGAGTCTCTTCAAGCGCACTGCACTCACAACCAAATCAATCAATAATCACAGCCAATGAGAAGAGAGTGTGGAGGAGTCTCTTCAAGCGCACTGCACACACAACCAAATCAATCAATAATCACAGCCAATCAGAAGAGAGTGTGGGAGGAGTCTCTTCAAGCGCACTGCACTCGCAACTAAATCAATCACAGCCAATCAGAAGAGCGTGTGGGCGGAGTCTCTTCAAGTGCACTGCACTCACAACCAAATCAATCAATAATCACAGCCAATCAGAAGAGAGTGTGGGAGGAGTCTCTTCAAGCGCACTGCACTCACAACCAAATCAATCAATAATCACAGCCAATCAGAAGAGAGTGTGGGAGGAGTCTCTTCAAGCGCACTGCACTCACAACCAAATCAATCAATAATCACAGCCAATCAGAAGAGCGTGTGGGCGGAGTCTCTTCAAGTGCACTGCACTCACAACCAAATCAATCAATAATCACAGCCAATCAGAAGAGAGTGTGGGAGGAGTCTCTTCAAGTGCACTGCACTCACAACCAAATCAATCAATAATCACAGCCAATCAGAAGAGTGTGGGAGGAGTCTCTTCAAGCGCACTGCACTCACAACCAAATCAATCAATAATCACAGCCAATCAGAAGAGAGTGTGGGAGGAGTCTCTTCAAGCGCACTGCACTCACAACCAAATCAATCAATAATCACAGCCAATCAGAAGAGTGTGGGCAGAGTCTCTGCAAGCGCACTGCACTCGCAACTAAATCAATCACAGCCAATCAGAAGAGTGTGGGAGGAGGTTAATGATCTATTGTCTCTTTCAGTACGTCTACAGCCGTGATCGTACATGTGTTGCAGATTCAGTGATAGTGATCACAGTGAAGAGGTGCTGAGATATTCTCTAATTACAGACACCGGTGTCTAGGAAAGGGAAGTTGTTGGAAAATGGTAACCATGGCAACCATAATCTCCACCAAAATACCATAGTTACAGAACGGTCGACCAAAAAGAAAGGAAGCATTTAATTTGATGATTTTGGCAGAGGCTGCGGTGATTTATTTGATGAGGTGTCACTTCAGCAGTCGCTGAGTTCAGTCCATAAACCTCTTTACATCCTTCACTGCCAGACAAAAGACTCTTTGTGCTTCTGTCCTTGTCTTTTCTCACCTCGTTCTCTCTGTATTTTCTATTTCTCACTGTAGAGAAACACTCATCAATACTCTTTAGTGGAGTCGTAAATGAAGAGCAGCTTAAAAGATCTGAGCGACACACTCTCTGGAATAAAGTTCCTCTTTTTATCTGCTTCATGGATTTGTAAGATCAGTCCCTGAGCTGAAGTGATGGCTGCTGAAAATGCAGCCTTGATCACAGAAATAAACTACATTTTAGAATATATTCACATAGAACATGGCTATTTTAAATTAGAATAATATTTCATATTTTTTACTGTAGTTTTGATCAAAGAGACTCTTTCAAAGACAATAAAAATCTTGATACAATTTGATTAAACCATCAATATTTTAGATTTTAGAAGAAAAAAAAAACTACATTTGGCTAAGGTATTTATCTGAAAAAAAGATATAAAATATACATTGACTACAAAAGTTTGGTTGGTTCTCTCTAGGTTTTGCATATCTTGATCATTTCTTTCTATGACAGCCTGGTCAAAAATTGTCGCACAATTTGGCATGTTTCATTGCGTCATTATCGCAAATAAAGCGATCGACTCCAAGCATAACTACGCAATATGATTACAAAACATTTAACACATTCAGAGGGCCAGACATTTACACATTACATCCAGTACATCCAGTGATTGTGTGATGTGATGAACGTCTGCAGGATTTCACACGCGGTTTGTCATCAGGACGCTCGACACTGATTCAGCCGTGTCTCATAAGAAGCTGCTCAGGGTTTCTGTAAACATGCAAACAGAGCGATGATGAGACGGTGAGGGTTTATACGGGTCTCTCCCGGTTGATCTCGCAGCTCCAGCGTGACTCGGATGAGTCTCCGACATTATGATGTTTCTTCTCCGCAGGAAACAGTCTTTCAGCACTGACCTTAACCTGTTTAATGTGTGTTGAAGCACAAACACAGGTGTTTGTTAGGAATATTGAGCTGTGAAAAGCAGCCAGCGGCAGTTTAATGCAGTTTATTCATGTGTGGAAGAGATAAATGTGAGCTTTATTAGATTGTTAAAGAACAGCTCTGTGACAAAGTGACCAGACCGCATATATTTTCAATTAAGAGTTAATGATGTGATGCATTACACTACAAAAAAGGCCCTTTTTGTCTTATTTTGTCCAGTCTTAAATCATTTACTGGAGAAGAGAAATGTGTCAAAATGAAGCGAGTTTAGTCTTTTCCCGTTGAATCAAGTTTATTTCTCTGACTCCATTGGCTGATATTTGTTCTTGTTTTAAGCACAAACTCGCTTCATTTTGACACATTCCTCTTCTCCAGTAAATGTCTCCTGATGTACGGATGTTCAGATGTTTGTGCTGGAGAACGGGACAGAAACACTGAGGAAGAGCATCAGTTTTTGCACCTGCAATATGTTTTAGCAGCAAGAAAATGTATTTGTTGTCAGAGCAGAATAGCATCTTATGTTTTGTGCTTGTGTTGTTTTGGAACGGATGATTAGATCCGGGTTCGGGACGCTGTTATCCGTCTCCTCTCCGAGGCTGATATTTGTGCCGTTTATCTGAGTTATCGCGCCTGCGGGCAGGTTTGTATCGGAGATGTCTGGAGTCACTGCTGGATCAAAGCGGATGTAATTAGGGAAGGTTTTAGTGTGCTTTCAGTTCGGGAAAACAGCATTTCTTCGAGACGCTCTGAAGGCCACTTCAACTAGATTATTTTGTTTGCTTGTTTCAATCGGACTGCTAAATGAGTTGATTGTTGCCTCTGGACTCTCACAGTGGCCGTTTGACAGAATCAGAGCAGTTTCTGGCACAGGATCGTCTCAGTTTCCCTGAACGCCTGAATGAGGACCGCTGGAGAATATAGGAAACTTAGCGAAAGAGAGTTATTCCATCAGTGCAACGCGGGTCATTATATCAGATCAGTCTTATTGAATCGATGACTCATTTGTTTTGTTACTGAATGAATCTGGGTTTTTGAGCGAAACGGTTGAGTGAATGATTCAATGACTCTCTGGTTTTCTTCCTGAACGAATCCGTTCATTTGAACGAATCGATTGAGTGAATGATTCAATGACTCTTTGGTTTTCTTCCTGAACGAATCCGTTCATTTGAACAAATCGATTGAGTGAATGATTCAGTGACTCCCTGGTCGAACACGTCTTATGTGTTTTTGCCCTGATTGAGACTTCATTCATCTGCTCATATGAGCGCAGAAAAAAATCTGAGAAAAATTGTATAATTAATATAATATATAATATAAAATAATATTAATATGTATGTATGTCTCTGAATTTCCAATACAAATATCTATATAGTGAAATATGCAGTGGTATCAGATTTTCATTGCGTCTTTGGTGCTGCCACTGAGTTTTGACCTTTATCTCTGTCTCACATCACACACACTCTTGATTATCATTTAATGAGCTTTTAATGCAGATTCTGTGCTCACGAAGGATCTCTGACCCGTGGCATTTTGTGGCAGTTGAAGCGAGCAGGTTATTAATATAGGGCGCGAGTCTATGATGATGTATGTTGATGATGTCATTAACGCGCCCGTGCCATTGTAACTCTCTCATTGTGTGTGTGTGTGTGTGCAGGTGTGCATCGTGCAGAAGCGGGACACGGAGAAGATGTACGCCATGAAGTACATGAACAAGCAGCAGTGCATCGAGCGCGACGAGGTCCGGAACGTCTTTAGAGAGCTTGAGATCCTACAGGAGATTGAACATGTGTTTTTAGTAAACCTCTGGTGACTATCCTGTGCTTCCTCCGATTCTTTCTTCTGTTCTGCATGTGCATGATGACGTCACTCATTTCTCGTGCTTTTTTAAGGCAAGACACCGCAGGAGAATAGGGTAAAAAATTATTTAACAAATATCACCGTATCTCCCTAGTTGATTGATTACATTAAAGGATGAGTTCACTTCAAAATGAACATCTCCTGATCATTTCCTCGCCCCATCTCATCCCAGATGTTCATGTCTTTCTTTCTTTAGTCGAGTTTTTTTGAGGAAAACATTCCAGGATTTTTCTGCACATAATGGACTTCAGTGGGAACAAACGGCTGAAGGTCCAGATCAATGCAGCTTCAGAGGAAGGGCTTCAGAGGCTCTGCACGATCCCAGAGGAACGGGCTCTTGTCGTAGGTGGAAGTGCCGACCCAGTGCCGGAAAACTCCATCTCATGTTCTCCTCCAACTTTAAAATCGTCCTCCATCGTTGTCTCAGCTTCATTTGTGTGAAGGGCGTTTGAGTTAGTCTTTGCACGTTCGTTTTAACACCGGGTCGGCACTTCCACCTGCGTCATGTGACCTTTCCGACGTGATGACGTCATACGCCGTGAAGAAGAACAACACTGAAGTCGAGCATTTGAGGTTAAAAGTGTATAAATGTTTATTTGTGTTGATAATGTCCGATGGTTTGTCTGGATCAGACCCTGTTCCTCTGGGATCGGTCAGAGCCTCTGAAGCCCTTCCTCTGAAGCTGCATTGATCTGGACCTTCAGCCGTTTGTTCCCACTGAAGTCCATTATGTGCAGAAAAATCCTGGAAGGTTTTCCTCAAAAAACTCGACTGAAGAAAGAAAGACACGAACATCTGGGATGAGACGGGGGTGAGTAAACTATCAGGAAATGTTCATTCTGAAGTGAACGGATCCTTTAAGATACGTGCAATAAAACGAACACTTAAATGTGTATTTTATGTTTTCTTTGCACTAGTCTGAAAGCAGACGCGAGATAGAGCTCAAAACTGATCAGTGCATGAAAAACACTGGCTCTGCCTGCAGTGTCTCGCCTTAGATCGTATATGTGCAATACTTATAGATGCAATTACTGACAAACACCAGCACAAACACCTTTGCTGATTGTATTTGCCACCTCAGGGAAAAATGAATGAAAAATGTACAATATGATGCATAAATTCTCTTAATCTGTTTAATGTGGCAGCTCAACCTGAAATAAGATCATCCCTGTAATCCAACATATCTGATTGTTTGACGTCACAGGAACTGAGATTTGTGCGAGTGTGTAGTTGTGTGACCGAAGGAGAGAAAGCATCATCTTCTTCTTCTTCCTCTTTGTATGGTCAGGTCGTCTTTAAGGCTGTTTCCATAGAAACGCTTCATCACTTCCTGTCCTTCTGTGACTGTGTGCCTCCGTATGACACGCTCGGTTCATAATTCAGTCTTCTGCGCTAGTGTGTTTCATGCTTTATTTAAGGATAAAGTGTGTGTTAATGTGCTCTCAGTAGTACAGGCCTCATCTTTATGTATTACCGGTGAGTGTTCATGGGGAAAATCAGATTTTTATCGATTATACTTCATCTCTCGTCTCAATCACCTCCGTTTCCAACCAAACCGTCTGTATGTTCACATCTCAGAGCTGTCCGACTGATGGAAAGCACTCGCTTTGGTTGTATGTTTTTTTTATGGGTTTGTTTTTTAGGTCGTTTATCTGAAATAGATCATATTACAATAATAGAGTGGCTTATAATATTGCTTTAAAATTTGGTGTGGCAATCTGTGCACATGGTTGTTATGGAAGCTTGTTTCCACCACGGAATAAAAAAACAAGAAAGGTAATGGCGACTTTTTATCCCACAGTTCGCACATTTCTTTCTCACAATTGCGAGTTTATATCTGAAGTCGGAATTGCAAGAAATAAAGTCAGAATTGCAAGTTGTAAACTTGGAATTACAAAAAAAGAAAGTTAAAAATGCAACAAAAAATTTTTGTAATTGTTTTTGTGGGTTTTTGTAAATTTTATGTAAAATTTTACTATTTAGGTTTAATATTTCGAGTTTTAATTTAAATGTTTTTATTTGTTTACTACATCTAGTTGCCACAAGACACAATTTCTAATGTTTGTTTAAAGATTTTCATCTAATATCAATTTATATTTTATATTATTCCAGCTTTATTTCAATTAACAAAATTAGTTTTTGTTTTTTTAGTAAATGTTTTTGCAGTTAGCTTTTTCTTGCAATTCTAAGATTACAACTCAGTTCTGACTATTAAAAAAGAGAACTTCTATCATTAGAGATTATATTATTAGAGAATGTTTCAAGGATTGCACTTAGGATCATTCTTGTTTAGTTTTTTTGTGAAACCAGCCTCGATATGAACTAATTTCTAACTGTTCTGATTGTTCTGATAAAGATGATTGTCTGGTAGCGTCTCGTATGCATCCATCTTTACCTTTCTGGAGATAACCGTTCATTCCACATCATCACTGCATGAAAAGCCTCTTTGAATTGCTCCTAATCGGCTGCCTAAAGAAAAGCCCTACAGAACAACAAAGCATAGGCGATTCATCGTGCAGCAGGGAATGAAAGACTCAACACACACCAACTAAACACACAATGCATCTCTGCTCATGAATATTGCAGCACTGGTTCTCTCTCCCACGCTGCTTCAACATGACAGCGCGCTTCACGTTTCCATCTGCTTAAACAATGGCGCGCTCCTCCTCTCTCCGCTCATGATGGAGTCTTCAGGCCAGCATATGCACAGAAGGACCGTTTATAAATAATACCTGTCATTTATTGTTCAGGCCATCCATATGGGTGGAAACATCAGCGCGACATCCAGCGGTCTGATCGCGGCAGCTGTGCGTGTATCAGAAATCAGAACGTGTGGAGAAACCAAGCAAACTTCATCAGAGACAGAAATCAGACGGCAGGTTGTCAAGCGAAAGCATCTGCCTTCCTTTTGTTCCTGATCGCTGCCAACCTGGCGTCCGGCCTCGCTCTAAGAGACACCACGAGAGAGACGGAGAGAGACGGACGGTAGTTTCAGAGTAACTTCTAAATGTCTGTCAATCATGTTTGCCTCATTGTGTAAATGTAGAGCAGCAGCGACGTCCTCCTCTGTGGATTCACTCTGATACGCAACATCTCCACTG
>CM031955.1:39804386-39816886 GCA_018749465.1 Paracanthobrama guichenoti
GTGTGCCTGTGTGTGTGCCTGTGTGTGTGTGAGGTGTGTGAGTGTGGAGATCTCAGTGTCTCTATGATCATATCGGTCTAATCATGAATTATAGTATACATTAGATGCCTCTCTCTTTTGGTCTCTCTGTTATTCTTCAGGTCATGCACATTTAACAGACTTTAACATCGCTACAATAATCAAGGACGGTGAGCGAGCCACGGCGTTAGCGGGTACAAAGCCTTACATGGGTAAGTAACATCAGCTTATCTACATGATCCTGAACTCAAATTGCACATTCATCAGCTCTACACACATTTTCCACTGTATTTTTTATATTTTCTGTTCAACCGCTCACAGAATGACATTTAGTAACCCAAAGAACCTTTCAGTGATCAGTTCTTAAAAAAAAAAAAAAAATTAAAAGTGTAAAGAACTTTTTAGCTCTTTCCCCATCATTGACGGAATTTTCCGATGATCAGTGTTTTCACTGTTATACGGTAGGGGGGCTCTATTACACTTCTTTTGAAAGAGTACAGAATTGCCAGAACAAAACACAGGAGAAGAAGCAGAAACTAGTGATAGAAGCATTGCTGATGCACTTGTCAAATAACGCTGTACTCAAACATTCAACAGCATATAAATCAAAACTGCTAAAACAATTGATCAGTAAAAACTGATCCAGTAAACCAGAAATACTGAAAAAATCATGCAAATTCATTGATTAAAAGGAACAGAAACGTATAGCTTTTAAACTGAAATAACTGGATCAGACTTTATGCTGTCGGAGATCACGTCCCGTCTGAATGTGTGTTGTCGTCTCCACAGCTCCAGAGATCTTCCAGTCGTTCGTGAGCGGAGGAACCGGTTATGCGTTAGAGGTGGACTGGTGGTCACTGGGCGTGACGATCTTTGAAGTTCTGCGAGGTTGGGTAAGATGATCAACTCTATTCCGTGCAGATGACACCGTCCCAGCTAACGGAATAGTCTCAGAGCGTTGTGTCAAGTTTCTCTCAGCGTTATGAACAAACGTTCTTCCATTAAAATGAATAGAATTCTATGTTATCTGGTCTTTAATAATTTTCTCAAAACATTAGCACAAAAACATTATTTATACACTCACCAAAAGGATTATTAGGAACACCTGTTCAATTTCTCGTTAATGCAATTATCTAATCAACCAATCACATGGCAGTTGCTTCAATGCATTTAGGGGTGTGGTCCTGGTCAAGACAATCTCCTGAACTCCAAACTGAATGTCAGAATGGGAAAGAAAGGTGATTTAAGCAATTTTGAGCATGGCATGGTTGTTGGTGCCAGACGGGCCGGTCTGAGTATTTCACAATTTGCTCAGTTACTGGGATTTTCACGCACAACCATTTCTAGGGTTTACAAAGAATGGTGTGAAAAGGGAAAAACATCCAGTATGCGGCAGTCATGTGGGCGAAAATGCCTTGTTGATGCTAGAGGTCAGAGGAGAATGGGCCGACTGATTCAAGCTGATAGAAGAGCAACTTTGACTGAAATAACCACTCGTTACAACCGAGGTATGCAGCAAAGCATCTGTGAAGCCACAACACGCACAACCTTGAGGAGGATGGGCTATAACAGCAGAAGACCCCACCGGGTACCACTCATCTCCACTACAAACAGGAAAAAGAGGCTACAATTTGCACAAGCTCACCAAAATTGGACAGTTGAAGACTGGAAAAAATGTTGTCTGGTCTGATGAGTCTCGATTTCTGTTGAGACATTCAGATGGTAGAGTCAGAATTTGGCGTAAACAGAATGAGAACATGGATCCATCATGCCTTGTTACCACTGTGCAGGCTGGTGGTGGTGGTGTAATGGTGTGGGGGATGTTTTCTTGGCACACTTTAGGCCCCTTAGTGCCAATTGGGCATGGTTTAAATGCCACGGCCTACCTGAGCATTGTTTCTGACCATGTCCATCCCTTTATGACCACCATGTACCCATTCTCTGATGGCTACTTCCAGCAGGATAATGCACCATGTCACAAAGCTGGAATCATTTCAAATTGGTTTCTTGAACATGACAATGAGTTCACTGTACTAAAATGGCCCCCACAGTCACCAGATCTCAACCCAATAGAGCATCTTTGGGATGTGGTGGAACGGGAGCTTCGTGCCCTGGATGTGCATCCCACAAATCTCCATCAACTGCAAGATGCTATCCTATCAATATGGACCAACATTTCTAAAGAATGCTTTCAGCACCTTGTTGAATCAATGCCACGTAGAATTAAGGCAGTTCTGAAGGTGAAAGGGGGTCAAACACAGTATTAGTATGGTGTTCCTAATAATCCTGACAGGTGAGTGTACATCGTTCATGGAACTTTTTTTCTGAAATTTTTCTGAAAATTTTGAAATGTTACTATTTGTTTCAGAACGTTCAGAGAACATGCAAAAGTAGCATCCCAGTACTGTTTGCTAAATGGAATTTTTCCTTAACATTTGCTTAACCAAGAAAAAACATTTTAAAACATTTAATAAACTGGACATTCTGAGAACATTCAGAAAAAACATTTTTATAACTGAATGGAAACGTTAGTAAAGCATTCTTAGAATATCATGTTAGCTGGGATAATTTGGTTGTTTGCCAAAAGCACGATTGCAGAGACCATTGGTGGCTGTGGTTTAGATGACCCTATGCTTATGAAGACTTTGGGAAATGAGTCACCAGTAAATCTTGTGTTTTGGACTGTAGTTTCCTGTAAGAAATACTTCTTAACTAGCTTAACTTAACTTCCTTGGTCAACCATCCTAACCAGCAAAGTTTTGCAAATTCATATAGATATAAATGGGACTTTTCAGCAGGATGAACTATTTGTCTGTCTGTCTGACTGTCTGTCTGTCTGCGTGTCTGACTGTTTTTCTGTATGTCTGACTTTCCATCTGACTGTCTGTGTATCTGTCTGACTGTCCATTTGACTGACTGTCTGTCTGTCTGAATGTCTGTGTCAGACTGTCTGTCTGTCTGCGTGTCTGACTGTTTTTCTGTATGTCTGACTGTCCATCTGACTGTCTGTGTATCTGTCTGAATGTCCATTTGACTGACTGTCTGTCTGTCTGTCTGTCTGTGTCTGACTGTCCATCTGACTGTCTGTCTGTGTATCTGTCTGCCTGTGTATCTGTCTGTCTGTCTGACTGTATGTCTGTGTCAGACTGTCTGTCTGACTGTGTGTCTGTCTGACTGTCCACCTGACTGTCTGACTGTGTCTGTCTGTCTGTCTGTCTGTCTGTCTGACTCTGTCTGATTGTGTGTGTGTGTGTGTGTGTTTGCCTGTCTATCTATGTCTGTCTGTCTGTTTGTCTGACTGTATATCTGTGTCTGACTGTCTATCTGACTATGTCTGTCTGTCTGACTGTGTCTGTCTGACTGTCTGTCTGACCGAGTGTGTCTGACTTGAGTGTGTCTGACCGAGTGACAGACTGTCTGTTTGACTGTCTGTCTGTCTGTGTGTCTGACTGTGTCTGACTGTCTGTCTGTCTGTCTGTCTGTCTGTCTGTCTGACTGTGTGTCTGAATGTGTCTGCCTGTCTGTCTGACTGTCTGTCTCTGCCTGTCTGACTGTCTGTCTATCTCTGTCTGTCTGACTGTTTGTATGTCTGACTGTCTTTCTGACTGTATGTCTGTCTCTGTCTGTCTGACTGTATGTCTGACTGTCTTTCTGACTGTATGTCTGGCTGTATGGCTGTCTGTCTCTGTCTGACTGTCTGTCTCTGTCTGTCTGTCTGTCTGACTGTCTTTCTGACTGTATGTCTGGCTGTATGTCTGGCTGTCTCTGTCTGACTGTCTGTCTGTCTCTGTCTGTCTCTGTCTGTCTGTCTGACTGTATGTCTGACTGTCTTTCTGACTGTATGTCTGACTGTATGTCTGTCTGACTGCCTGTCTCTGTATGTCTGACTGTATGTCTGGCTGTATGTCTGGCTGTATGTCTGTCTCTGTCTGTCTGACTGTCTTTCTGACTGTATGTCTGACTGTATGTCTGTCTGACTGTCTGTCTCTGTCTTTCTGACTGTATGTCTGGCTGTATGTCTGTCTCTGTCTGACTGTCTGTATGTCTGTCTCTGTCTTTCTGACTGTCTTTCTGACTGTATGTCTGGCTGTATGTCTGTCTGTCTGTCTGTCTGACTGTCTCTCTCTCCCTGTCTGTCTGTCAGAGACCGTATGAGATCCATGGCAGTAATTCGGTGGAGTCTCTGCTGCAGTTGTTCAGTACCGTCAGTGTTCAGTACAGCTCGGCCTGGCACAAAGACCTCGTCTCACTGCTGAGGAAGGTGAGAGCAGCACATACACACCTCATATTATACATGATGAATCAACATCATTTGAACACAGCGACTAACACCACTCGCATATTCTAATTCTTATGTCATTCTAGTTGGGTGGTTGCTAGGGTGTTTTGGGTTGTTGCCAGGACAGCTCTATGTTTTTAGCAGCTCTGTAGTTGCTAGGATGTTCTAGGTGGTTGCTATGGTGTCATGGGTCGTTGTTTGGTGAGCTCTTACTGGCCCGTATCAGAAGAGCCTCTTTCTCAAACTGCATTAATAAGGATTAAATGGAAAAAAGATGGAGAGGAATGAAAATAGACGGAACACAGATGGAGTCAGAATGAATGAAGAGAGAATAAAACACTCTAATGATGCAGGAGAGAATAAAGGAAAGGATTGAGATGAGCGAGAGAAAGAGGAGCTGATGATAATGAGAGATATTAAATTAAGTGAAGAAAACGAGTGGAACGCTGGAGAGACAGAAGAAATATTATGAGAGGAAAATGGATATGAGTGAAGAAAAGAGGAGCGACAAGAGACATTATAGTCATTTATCAGACCAGTTAGATACGGCTGAATCAGAAGAGAATAGCATTGTGGGTAAGAGGTGGATGGACACAGGATATGTGATGCTCAGAACTTTATTTCTATAGCGCTTTATACAACAGATTTCAAAGCAGCATTACAGTGATAAACAGAATCAATGATGCAAACTTCATCAATTATAAAAACAAGCTCAATTTCAGCTGTAAATCAGCTCTAAAGAGACAAAAGTGTCATTATTAAGATAAATTCCGTTCTCATCTCATCATTTGTCCCAAACGTCTGCATTTAATGTTATCGCTATTTAGGAAAAATCTCTTTCCAAGAGATCTTTCCTCCGGAGATGTGATGTGGGTTTGAGTTGAGAACAGACAGATGAGGAATAAATGAGGTGGAGAAAGGAATAGTGGGATAATTAAAAAGCCCATATTATGCCTTGATGTGTTTCTGGCTCTGCTAGAGCAGGTTTCCCTGCTTGAATGTTGATTAGTCCTCATATTCTCCATTGTTGCGGCTCCTCTCTTCCCAGTCTGTCAGTAACTCTGTTTAGTTCCTGTCTCTATGAAGCCCCTCCTTCTGAAAAACAAACTGTGCTCTGATTGGTCAGCTGGAGCGGTGTGTTGTGATTGGTCAAGCAGGGAAATGTCCCGCCCCTTCCCATAACCGCCAGTTTCAACACACTACTAACTAAAATCAACCAGGCCCCGCCCCTTTATTCTGCGTATGAATTACGCAGGAATATTGTGACGTGTTGGTTCCCGGAAGCAAACTCGAGATGGCGGTGTTTCAGGGAGTTCAGGAACACTGACCTGTCTGTCTGCCACACTGGTCCTCTTTAAAACAAGAAAAAACCTAATTCTGTACATATTGAAACATAATTGAGTATGTTTATTAATCTGTATAAACCGTCAGTCCCACAGTGTGAGGTTTGAGGTTTTACTCACACAGGAAAGCGGTCGGTTCACACCGCTTCTCAGCTTGCATATCCATCTCATCAGAGTCTCAGCGGATCGATTGCTCGTGTCTGGGCTCCGGCTCAACTGTCGGGAGAAATGGAAACGCTGCACATGAAACCATCCCTGCACATCCCTTCCCTGAGCCATGAGCTCCAGCAGCTTCAGCGCTTTACAACATTTACATTTATGCATTAAGCAACTTGTTATTTCATTATAAAATCATCCCTCGTTTGATAAGAGAGTAAGGTTTGTAACGGTTCCTCAACGTCTCATTGGCCCTTAGCTCTCGGCCCAGCAGCGCCTTCTGTGGGCCGTCTACACCTGACAGACTGAGCTTCCCTCACTCACACACACACACACACACACACTCTCTCACACACTCACACACACACACACACACACACACACACTCTCACACACACACACACACACACACACACACACACACACACACTCACACACACTCACACACACTCTCTCACACACTCACACACACACACACACTCACACACACTCTCTCACACACTCACACACACACACACTCACACACACTCACACACACTCACACACACACACACACACACACACACACACACACACACACACACACACACACACACACACACACACACTCTCTCACACACTCACACACACACACACACTCACACACACAAAGACGTTTGCAACAAATTGGTTCTCATATGGACCAGCGCCTGGACATGACCAACGCATCCCTGAAGTGTCTGCAGAGAGCGTGTCAGATAAACTCCCCCCGTAAATGCTGCATCGACACGACATCCTCATTAAACCCGTCTCCGGCATGACGACTCCAATGTTTCAAATAATCTTACGAATATCTATTGATCTAACATGACCTCTGACCTGCAATGTTGCCAGAATTATAATCACACACTGTTTGTTCGTCGGCCAGAGGAGAACTGGCACCCCGACTGAGCCTGGTTTCTCCCAAGGTTTTTTTCTCCATTCTGATCCTGAAGGAGTTTTGGTTCCTTGCCACCGTTGCCTCTGGCTTTTGGCTTGCTCAGTTGGGGACTCCTAAATCTCATCTATATTCCCGATCTGCCCGCATTGACACTATATGATACTGAAATGAGCTGGATAACATCACCGTTTCACCAGAGCGGCTGTACAAATTCTGTTGCATTATTTTCCTGTTAACAATGTGAAGCTGCTCTGAAACAACTGGAGCTGTATAAATAAAGGTGATTTGACTTGATTTTTTGCCAAATGCGTCATTAATGTAAATATGAAGGTTTCCTGCTTCTCAAATGTTTCTCCTGCGAAAAAGACCAGAAGAGACCTGTGAGATCTCATTATGATCCACTGGTGTCTATAAACATCTGCGATTAAACCGATGCTTAAATGAAACATAATTGAGAAGTTCTGAGCAGGTGTTCGCTTCCTCTCTGCTCCTTATATCCTGTTTTACTCAGAAATCCGTCTCATTACAGAAGTCACTTATTTTGGTTTGAATACTAAGACTGAATGAAATCTACACGTGTGCGTGCGCGTGTGCATGCGTGTGTGTGAGTGTGAGAGAGAAGCGTCCTGATGGAGTTGTTTCTGTGTTTTCTGTAGTTATTGACTGTAAACCCGGAGCACCGCTTCAGTAGCCTGGCTCAGATGCAGACGGCTCCCTACCTCTCCGATGTCAACTGGGACGATGTGTATGAGAAGAAGATGGAGCCCGGGTTTGTTCCCAATGTGAGATTGAGTTCAAGCAGTGACAGAACACACACACACACACACACACACTACCCCTAAACCTACCCATCACAGGAAACTGCATATTTTTTCTTTCTCCCAAAAAAACTCATCCTGTATGATTTATAAGCCTTTTGAAAAATGGGGACATGGGTAATGTCCTCATAACTCACCCTCTCCTTGTCATACCCATGTTATTATACACATTTGTGTCCTGATATGTTACAAAAAAACGCACGTGCACACACACACACACACACACCCACACTCTGTAAGGTGTGTTTTCTGTTCTCTCTCTCACAGAAAGGTCGTCTGCATTGTGACCCGACCTTCGAGCTGGAGGAGATGATTCTGGAGTCTCGTCCGCTTCATAAGAAGAAAAAGCGACTGGCAAAAAACAGATCGAGAGACAACAGCAAAGACTCTCAGTCTGTGAGTATAACGCAGATGATGGTGTGTGTGACGTGAAACTAGAGCTGGTTCTGTGCTTGAGCCTGACGAGTGAAGGATCATCACACACACGATCCCTCTCCTCAGGCGGCCTCCTCCAGATATTTTCAGATGCATGATTATGAGGCGCGTGTCTCTGATCACATGACGTGAAGTCGTCATGGCGAGAGCCTGAAGATGAGCGGCTGCGGTCTGGAGATGCCGGAAGCTCAGGCATCATTACCTGATGATTAAATTATGAAGCTTTCAGTGCTGGAGCTTCTCCTGAACGCCGGGCTATTTTTGGTGTGTTCAGCAGATTCTGTGTTCAGAGCTCAACACAACAACAGAGACCCGGCGGACAGAATGAGCTCTGAGAACAGGTTCATCGAGTTATGAAAACAATATTTCTGAATGTTCAAAACATGCAGTTCTTTTAGATGCTCTATAAATGTTTTTTCTTGGTCATGGGAACGTTAACATTTAAAAATGTTATATGAACATCCAGCTGAAACATTTCAGGAACAAAAAAACGCTCCACGCGCACGCACGCACACACTCACACACACACACACTAACACACACATACACTAACACACACATACACTAACACACACATACACAATCACACACACACACGCGCACACACACTCTCACACTCACACGCACACTCACACACACACACACACACAATAACACACGCACTCACACACACTAACACACACTCACACAACAATAACACACACACATTCAACAAACACAGACACACACACTCATTCACACACAAGACTCACATACGCACACACACATTTACGCACATGCACTCACACATACACACACTCTCAAAAATGCTCCATGAATAATGATGTAACGTTTTGGAACATTATTACAGACCAGATTACAATGAACAAACGTAACTCCCTTCTGACGCTGATTAACGTGTGTGTGTGTGTGTGTGTGTGTGTGTATTTTCTGTCTTCGCCTGCAGGAGAATGAGTATCTTCAGGAGTGCCTTGAAGTCGTCCAGCAGGAGTTCATGATTTTCAACCGTGAAAAGTGAGAATATAAACACTAGAGTTCTGAGCGGTGTCATATTTCCCCTGAGATTTAAATTTAAAGGGTTATGAACTAATCAATAATGAGAATCCAGTCATCAGTCACTCACACTCATGTCCTTCTAAACCCATAAGTCTTTCGTTCATCCATGGTTTTAGTCCCAACATTTTCTGAAGAGACACATTGGCTTTATATGTTGAACAGATTTAATCTCGACTTGCCGCTTGCCGTTTTCAAGTTTTTTCAAGTATGGCCCTGTATGACATCATAAAGGGCTGGAATTCCTTATATGGGCACTTCTCCCAGATGAACACACACATCACCCAGAGCGAGAGCAAGAGCGCGTCCATCACTGAGCTTCATTTGGGTTACAGGAGCCGTCTGCGGCGCTGGCGTTGTGTTTTTAGACATGAGATCAACACTGTCACTAAAGAAGTGTGTTTCTGGTGTGAGGGAAAGATCACCTCGTTCAGCTTCCCAAATAACCCAGCGTTAAGGGAACAGTGGATGCAGTTTGTGTTTCCGGAGTTCTGCAGGTGTGTGTGTTTGTTCCCGGTCATGAGTGGAAACCTCAGGCGGGAGTGAAACTGCAGCAAATGTGTGTGTTTTGCTGGCAATCGGCGCGTAAGTGCATATAATGTGAACAACACCAATGTATAATGTGTGTGTGTGAGTGAGTGTGTGTGTGTGTGTGAGTGAGTGTGAGTGAGTGTGTGTGTGTGTGTGTGTGTGTGTGTGTGTGTGTGTGTGTGTGTGTGTGTGTGTGTGTGTGTGTGTGTGTGTGTGTGTGTGTGTGTGTGTGTGTGTGTGTGTGTGTGTGTGTGTGTGAGTGTCTCTTTAGCTCCGCCCCCTGCACGCCTCCACGAGCTCGGCTGTTTTCAGAAAGAATCGGTTCAGTGTTTCTGTCTGTTATAAATCTGATAAACTAAAGACTCTTGGGAGATCTGAAGGATCAACACTACTCTAGAGATACTCAAGAGTAACACGAGACTGCAGAAACGGTGTGTGTGTTATGACCCTTTAATATATATGTGCAACTAAAAGTAGGACAGATGCCGTTACGTGTGTTTTACATCAGTGTGTTGCTGAAGATCTGGTGTGTGTTCAGGTTGAAGCGTCGGCAGGAGGAGGGCTGTATGGGAGCAGACGGAGATGGAGACGGAGATCCAGACGCTGATGAGGCCGAGGCTGAGGGCGGAACGGAGGAGGACGAAGAGACCGAGCCCGAACCAGAGCCCGAGACCTCCAAACTGAGCATGTGCGGTTCGGTCTGCTCGTCTCCAGGAAGCTGCTAGCGCCCCCTGCTGTCCTCGAGGCCACGGCGCGCTCACCATGCCTTTAAAATCCCACATGATCCAGAGCCGCGACGGACCCTCAGTGTTCCGTTGGTCTCCTAGAGCAAGTTTGAACTTCTATGCAACGTATCTCTTCAGCATGATGTAAAATAGAGACTTTAGAGGTAATTCAACACCCTTGAGTATGACGACACCCCATGAAACAACGAAGGAGCTCTTCATCTTCAGTTTAATTGTCTTGGAAGCAGAAACGGCATTGACGCTCGTCACACACATGAAGCTGCTTGAGGGTATTTCACATAATGATTGCATTTGTATGTTTACATATGTGAGTTATTATTGATCATGGAAGCATCTGGTGCCTTTTGAATTCAGCACAGAGTTTCCTGCTTTCCGGCGCTGTGAGAAGACACTAGTTCACACACACTGGCACTAGTGAGTGAATTATGTGCTTCTGGTGGGAGTGTTTGTGTTGGTATTATTTTTCTGATTTTACACGAGAGGAAAAACAATTTGCCCCGTAATTCATGCAGGTTCACTGGTTACACTTTCCTCTAATAGATTTCACATGAAAGTCTGATTACCTGCGCATGATATTTCCTCATCTGTGCTTCACAGCTCTTTAAAGCAGAAAGTCTGCCCCAGAATTCAATCGGAGAGTCACTCGTTTAGTGTTTCTTCTGAAGAAATGGAAAATACTTTGACAAATCTGTTTACAGTGAGATGAACTGCAGTCATGTTTAATTCTACATGAGGGTGATCACATGACCATTTCTACATTTCTACAATCAGAATTCCCTTAAAAGACCTGTGAAGCGTTTATTTCCTGAAGGGCTCATCACCCTGTTTGTTGTAAATATCCAGTAGTCTTTAGTTCACTTTAGTTCTTACTAATAGTTTAGGAGGCGGCGTATTCTTACAGTGTGTGTATAAATATATGCTCCTGAATGAAAGATCATCAGTATATTCATCCCTTTCCACAGAGGAAATCATCTGAAACACTGTCAGTGTTCACACTGCTGATTCAGTTAGGAATCATTAGGAATGTTTCTGAAAGAGTCTCTTCTGCTCACCAGAGCTGCATTTATTTAATAAAAAATACAGTGAAATATTACAATTTAAAATAGCTGTTTTCTATGTGAAACTGATACTTTTATTCATCAAGACTCTTTCAACAACATTCCTGGTTATTCCGTACTTTTGACCACCGGTGTAAATGAGCCACAGATTCTCATTATGCTGTGATGGGTGTTTAATGCTGCCTTCATGTGCTATCGGAATGATCAAATAAGATTTCCTAGTCGGAAATTCTTAGTTGGAAATTCCTAGTCGGAGTTTCCTAGTCGGAAATTCTTAGTTGGAAATTTCTCGTTTGAAATTCCTAGTCAGAAATTCCTGGTTGGAAATTCCTAGTCGGAGTTTACTAGTTGGAAATTCCTAGTCGGAGTTTCCTAGTTGGAAATTCCTAGTAGGAAATTCCTAGTCGGAAATTCCTAGTCGGAAATTCCTAGTCGGAGTTTCCTAGTTGGAATTTCCCTATTCGGAGTTTCCTATTCGGAAATGCCTAATCAGACTTTCTAGACTTTCCTAGTCGGACATTCGTAGTCGGAAATTCCTAGTCGGAATTTCTTAGTCGGACATTCCTAGTCGGTAATTTCTCGTTGGAAATTCCTAGTCAGGAATGCCTATTCGGAGTTTCCTAGTTGGAATTTCCCTATTCGGAGTTTCCTATTCGGAAATGCCTAATCAGACTTTCTAGACTTTCCTAGTCGGACATTCGTAGTCGGAAATTTCTCGTTGGAAATTCCTGGTTGGAAATTCCTAGTCGGAGTTTACTAGTTGGAAATTCCTAGTCGGAGTTTCCTAGTTGGAAATTCCTAGTAGGAAATTCCTAGTTGGAAATTCCTAGTCGGAGTTTCCTAGTTGGAAATTCCTAGTAGGAAATTCCTAGTCGGAAATTCCTAGTTGGAAATTCCTAGTTGGAATTTCCCTATTCGGAGTTTCCTATTCGGAAATGCCTAATCAGACTTTCTAGACTTTCCTAGTCGGACATTCGTAGTCGGAAATTCCTGGTTGGAAATTCCTAGTCGGAGTTTCCTATTTGGAAATGCCTAATCAGACTTTCTAGACTTTCCTAGTCTGACATTCGTAGTCGGAAATTCCTGGTTGGAAATTCCTAGTCGGAGTTTCCTAGTAGGAAATTCCTAGTTGGAAATTCCTAGT
>CM031955.1:39826886-39841886 GCA_018749465.1 Paracanthobrama guichenoti
ATAACCTGCAGGTAGATTAATAAAATGTTTCATTGTTTATAGGGTTTTAATTTGTTAAATATTTCTTGTTCTGTGTGGTTGCTAGGCCATCGCTATGCAGTTGCTAGGTGATTTTCTAGGGTGTTGCTGTGCTGTTTTGGTTGGTTGGTAGGTAGGCTATTTTGAGTGGTTGCTAGGGTGTTGAGTGGCTGCTAGTGTTAGGGTTGTTATGCAGTTGCTAGGTTGTTCTGTGTTGTTAATGGTCACATTACATGCAGGTAATTTAATGTGTCATTTTGTTAAGTATGTATTGTTCTGTGTGGTTGCTAGGGTGTTGCTATGCAATAGGCTGTTCTGGTTGCTAGGCTATTCTGTGAGGTTGTTAGGATTAGGGTTGTTATGCAGTTGCTAGGGTGTTGCTAGATTGTTCTGTGTTGTTAATGGTCGCATTACATGCAAATAAACTAATAAAATATTTAATCTTTAGTGTTTTATTTTGTTTTTATTCTAAAATTATTTATTTTATTAAAATGTATTATATTAAATATTATTTATGATTATGTATTTATAATACTTTATTTTTATTATAAGTATTATTTATTACTATTACATTTTAATATTAGCTTTAAATTATTAGTTTTTATCAACTGAAGAACCCTAGTTTGATTATCGCAGAACTATGACTATATATAATATACAAATTTGATTGGCAAAAGTCATTAGACAAATATTAGAGCATGGAATTACACAATTGACTAATCACAGTCAAGTATTAGACAGAGACGAGGAATAACATTAGATCATGTACTAAAACAGACTCATTCTGTAATAAATTCAACATCATAAACATTTAAGAATTACAGAAATAAAAAGATTATTCCCAGAGTCTGTGCTGAAAATGAACAGTAATGAAGCACAGCAAACACACACCATCATCACCATCATCATCATCATCATCATCATCACCATCACCACCATCATCATCATCACCATCATCATCATCATCATCATCACCATCACCACCATCATCACCACCATCACCATCATCATCATCATCATCATCATCATCACGGTCCTGAGGCAGTGGATCATGGTAAACATGTCTGTCTAGATTAGACTGGAGCAGCTCTAATGAGATCAAGGTCACTGTTGTTATTATTAGTATTATTATTATGACACAGGAATGACAGAATAAACTCCTCAACTCAGAGCAATCTACATCACAACTATATTTCACATTTTCTGACAAAAGCACATGTGGTACCTATGTAAAACTTGCCACCAAGTTGCTATGGTGTTGCTAGGCTGTTTTGGGAGGCTGGTAGGATATTTTGAGTGGTTGCTATGCTTTTCTATGTGGTTTCTAGGGTGTTGAAAAGCTGTTCTGAGCAGTTGAGTAGGCGTTGCTATGCAGTAGCTAGGGTTCAGTGAGTTTGTTAGGGTGTTACTATGCAGTTGATATGTGGTTGCTAGGGTGTTTCTAGTGTGTTGTTGTTTGGGTGTTGCTAGTTCTGGGTGTGTTGAGGGGCTGTTCTATGTGGTTGCTAGGGTGTTGAAAAGCTGTTCTAAGCGGTTGAAAGGGCATTGCTATGCAGTAGCTAGGGTGTTTGATATGTTTGCTAAGGCTTTGCAATGCAGTTGATATGTGGTTGCTAGGGTGTTGCTAGTCTGTTCTGTTTGGTTGTTAGGATGTTGTTATGCAGTTAATATGTAGTTGCTAGGAAGTTGCTAGGGTTTTTGGGGTAGTTGCTAGGGCAGTGAAATGCAGTTGATATGTGGTTGCTAGGATGTTGTGGTTGTCTGGGTGGTTGGTATGCTATTTTAAGGGTTGCTAGGGTGTTGCTAGTCTGTTCTGTGTGGCTGTGATGGCATTGCTATACAATTTCTAGTTGGTTGTTTAGCTGTTCTGGATAAGCTATGTTAAATAGTTGCTAGGGTGTTGCCAGTCTTTTCTGTCTGGTTGCTCTGCAGTTGCTATCTTGTGTGGTTGCTAGGGTGTTTCTAGGTTGTTCTGTGTGGTTACTAGGTTGTTCTGTGGTTACTCAGGTTTCTTCCTGTCTGGCATGAAAAGAGTCTTCTGGTCAGTAGGTGTGACACGTGTGCGTCCAGCAGGTGAAATGGTGCATCCGATTCAGTAAAGTAGCAGCACACTCTCCTCAACAACACACATAATTTGAGGAATCATTCATTCCGCATGAACTGTCCTAAAAACACATTCTGATTGTTAGCATGACTGTAGTAGGGGTCCGCCCTGAAACAGAGAAAACAGAGTGAAAGTTCAGTTCAAGGTGTTCAAGGGTGACGTTCACTGTGTACAATGCGTAAAGCTACTTAAGAGGGAAGGACTCACAATGGTGCTTACAGGACTGAAGATAACCCGAGACAAACACAGACTCTCTGATAGCTGATCTCATGGAGAGATTTGCTCCTCTTATCTTTTATCTTCTCCTCTAGTGACAGTCCTCTGTGCTTTAATGAGATCTGGCTGATTAACGGTGATCCATACCTCTGTTTGTTCTCAAGGGAAGTAAAATTTCCCAAACATTCTGAGTATTAAATAATTTGTGCCGTCCCACCGCTAGAATCTGTTGAAAGCGTTTCTTGGCGCCATCTCTGTATTGACTTCTCTCTTGGCTGGACTTCCATCCTTTTCTTTTTCCTGGAATGGTCATCAGAGGGATGGACATGGACAACAATGATCCTCCTTTGGGATCTTCTTCAGCCCTCGTTAGTTTTGTGTGATGTATTGAAGCTGTCAGGCAGCCGGCCGTCGGTGTGATGTCTGGGGTTAGTATCCGTCTGTAAATCTCGTCTGCACATGTTCGTCTGCATTGCGCTGGATAAAGAGACAGAGGAAACTTTTTATTACAACCTCCATAAAACACGTCCTGTGGATGAATAATAGCAGTATGCATGAAAATGCTTTCGGCAGTTTTGAACATTAATGTGAGAATTCTGTCAGCAGGGGCTGAAAGCAAAGACCCAAACAGATCAATCTGTTCACTAGTGCTAGTGCTCCTAGTTAGTGATGTGCCGAAACCTCTACAGCACTATCAGTATTAAAGTTGAGTGTGTAAGTGCAGCGTTTGTGCTCCAGGTTTGTAAACCCTAACCACACAGAACGCCCCAGCAACACTCTAGCAACCACACAGAACACCTTATCAACACCCTAGCAACTACTCAGAACACTCTAGCAACACAGAACACCTTAGCGACACCCTAAAAACTACACAGAACACCTTAGCAACACCCTAGCCACACAGAACAGCCTAACACCCTAGCAACTACACAGAACACCCTAGTCACACAAAATACTCTAGCAATTATACAGAACACCATTGCAACACAGAACACCCCAGAAATACTCTAGCAACACCGTAGCCACAAAGAACACTTTAGCAACCTAAGAGAACACCTTGGCAACACCATAGCAACCACACAGAACACACCCAGCAACACTCTAGTGACCACATAGAACACCTTAGCAACACCCTAGTAACTACACAGAACACCCTAGAAACACCCTAACCACACAGAACACCTTAGCAACACCCTAACAACTACACAGGACACCCAAGCAAAAACATAGAAACCACACAGCAACACACCTAGCACCGTTGCTTTATATACCCTATCATATTTGTTTCACATCCAAACTCAATATTTGAGTTTAATGAAGTCTGGAGCACCATAAATGATGAGGGTGAAGTCAGAGGTGATCTGTGATCCCATCTGAAGAGGATTTAGCCTGTCCTAGAGGTCAGAGCTTGAGGTCACTTTCTTCTGGATGAGAGTCTGAGGTCATTATTCTCTAGGAAGCATTAAGCCTTCATCTATCCCGTTAGACTGTCTGATTATACCACGTGAGAGGCGGGTTTAGACCAGGTCTGATACAGGAATAGAGCTGTAGGTGGAGTCCTGGAGGGGTGGAAAGGCCGGCAGTGACTCTAGCGTGTGATTATGGGTAATCCCTCCTTAAATAACCCTGAGCAGTAAGCTAATGTCCTGTAGGACGACTGAGAAAGAGGACGATACTGTTGGATAGATACACACACATCAGAGAGCATCTGCGCAGCTTGGTGTTTCATGTCAACTTGAGGATGAATTTTGCAGCACAGTTTTTTGCAAACTTTGTGAATGACGGCTTGCAGACACAAGAGACACGGAGAGGCTTAAATGACAGCGAGGAATATGATCCCTTCTGGCAGAGGTGGGAAACCGTAGCATGTAAATCTGAAACCCTTAGAGTGTCTCCAACACCTAATAATTCCCAGTGTCCTATTGAGTCTGAGAGATGTGATAGTTCAGGGACGGGTGTGGATGAATCTAGATACCATGTAGAGACTCCTTCCCATCCTGCGGTTCCTCCATCCAGGGACTCACGCTCACCCGCACCTGCCCGTAAAACACCCAAACAGAGACACCAGCCCAAACCCTCGGCTGCTGCAGCTCACGCTCTTCATCCCGGCAGCTCTCAGGCTGGAGATGATCCTCAACCCGCTTCCAGCGCTCCCAGTCCTTCTCCTGTAGAACCAGCAGAGACTCCCTCATTCGTAGCCCTCCCCCCGTTCCCACAGCTCAACGAAAACGCCACTTTCCTGTCGCTCTTCCAGGCATTAGTGTACATCCTCCTCAGACTCTTCCTCTCCTTCATCCTCCTCTTCCTACCACGGTAAACAGCTGAGAGGAGATGAACATCCCTAAGAGGAAACATAAGAGTTATTAGTGCATGTCATTAACCCTGTAAAGCCTGACATATGAAATAACATCTAATTGTTTGAATTGAAAAATGTTTTTTGTTGAGTATCATATTTGATACACCAGGCCTTCATGGCTCATATATTCTGATATAGTGAGAATATGGAGGAAAAACTGCTCAGTTTTATTCAGAGGCAAAAATTTGCTGCAGACGCTGATATTAATATGAAATTTTGATGCTTAATGTATTTCAATGAGATCTTTATAACAGCATAGCAGATATTTACATAAAATGGATATAAATATCAATATCTGCCAAGCCTGATGATCATATTTGATACTCATGATTTTTCTAATATCAAGTAAAGCTGCTTCAGTCCAGTTGAAACATAACTAACAATATCAAAGTTATTCTAAAATCAGATTTGACAGCAGAAAGACAATGAAGCACGAGCTGAAGGAGGACGTTTGTACAATTACACTAAAAGACTTTTACTAAAAGAGTCTAAACTATCAATCAGAGACAGAAGGACTGGAGGAGATTGTGTGCAGATATCATGTTGATCATTTAGAGGCCTTATAAATGTGCGTATCAAATATGATACAGTAGGCTTTATAGGGTTAATCAGAGAGAGACTGTATTAGACACTGTGACGTAAGAATGAGGTGAAAGGTCAGACCTGCAGAACACAGCAGATATTAATAGCCTTCAGCACTGGACACACGACCAGAGACACTGAAATACTGACCACTAATGCCAAATTTACAGTGCAAAAGTGGAACAGAAAAACTTCTGTTATGTGTCTTCTTTATATAGCTCATTTAAGGCTGCTCTCTATATATACACCTATCAGGCATAACATTATGAGTACCTTCCTAATATTGTGTTGGTCCCCCTTTTGCTGACTCGTCAAGGCATGGACTCCACTAGAAGGTGTGCTGTGGTATCTGGCACCAAGATGTTAGCAGCAGATCCTTTAAGTCCTGTAAGTTGCGAGGTGGGGCCTCCGTGGATCGGACTTGTTTGTTCAGCTCATCCCACAGATGCTCGATTGGATTGAGATCTGGGGAATTTGGAGGCCAAGTCAACACCTCAAACTCGTTGTTGTGCTCCTCAAACCATTCCTGAAGCATTTGTGCTTTGTGTCAGGAGCATTATCCTGCTGGAAGAGCCACAGCCACCAGGGAATACCGTTTCCATGAAAGGCTGTACATGGTCTCAACAATGCTTAGGTAGGTGGTACGTGTCAAAGTAACATCCACATGGATGGCAGGTCCAAGCCACGCACACACACCCGGCCATCCACGTGATGTAAAAGAACACGTGATTCCTCAGACCAGGCCACCTTCTTCCATTGCTCCGTGGTCCAGTTCTGATGCTCACGTGCCACTGTTGGTGCTTTTGGCGGTGGACAGGGGTCAGCATGGGCACCCTGACTGGTCAGCGGCTATGCCGCCCCATACTCAACAAACTGAGATGCTCTGTGTATTCTGACACCTTTCTATCAGAACCAGCATTAACTTCTTGAGCAGTTTGAGCTCCAGTAGCTCGTCTGTTTGATCGGACCACACGGGCCAGCCTTCGCTCCCCACGTGCATCAATGAGCCTTGGCCGCCCATGACCCTGTGGCCGGTTCTCCACTGTTCCTTCCTTGGAGCACTTTTGATAGATCCTGACCACTGCAGACCGGGAACACCCCACAAGAGCTGCAGTTTTGGAGATGCTCTGACCCAGTCGTCTAGCCATCACAATCTGGCCCTTGTCAAACTCGCTCAAATCCTTACGCTTGCCCATTTTTCCTGCTTCTAACACATCAACTCTGAGGACAAAATGTTCACTTGCTGCCGGTTGTATATTCTGTATATAACTGTGTATGTGACAAATAAAATAAAACTCTTGAATATATCCCACCCACTAACAGATAATCAGTGTTATTCACTTTACCTGTCATAATGTTATGCTTGATCGGCGTATATGTTATAATATTGTATAATATGCATATTATATATATATATATATATATTATATAAGTAATGTATATATTTGTTTCCTGGCAGATATTTTTTCTTGTTTTAAGCATAAAGTCTTTTTTTTTTTAAAGAATGTTTAGATATTTGTACTGGAAAACGAGACAAATCCTGAGGAAGAACCTCATGTTCTGCAGTGTCTCTTGGTTTATGAACTCCATGTCTTCTCCAACAGTGCAGAGCAGCGGCGCGGCTCCTCCAGACCCGACTGCTCCTTCCACAGCGGCCCCTGCGCTAAAGACGCCCAGGTCGGGAACGGCCGAGTGGGTCGTCGCTCAACTCTCATCTGCCCAGAACGCCTGAAAGACTTTGGAGCTGAGGAATACCTCAATGGAGATGTGAAGGTCTTCGAGACTACCGTCTCAGAACCACCGCAGGTCCAGTTGATGTCCACACCGAAACCATCCGTTAAGAAAGGCGGTGAGGGGAAGTCAGTGCCCAAAGCTGCTCCGGAGCATCTGCGCTTCGAGGACATCAGCGCAGCCGCATTCAAACTACAGCAGTCAGGGATTCAGAAAACACCCTGCACGGTACGCCAGTCTCTACACGACCACACACTGACCGCCAGAACACGACTGGACACACCGACAGGCCAACAGTCAGTCTTCTTCCTCAGTCTAAACATCTAAACATCCTTAAATCAAGACACATTGACTGGAGAAGAGAAATGACTGAAGATATTAAGACTTGATTAATGAAAACTTAATCAAAATGAAGTGAGTTTGTGCTTTAAACAAGAACAAATATCTGCCAATGGATTCATAAACTTGTTTATGGAGAAATAAACTTGTTTTTCCTTTGAATTAAGAATATTTTTCTGACCCCATTGGTAGATATTTGTTCTTGTTCTATGCGTAAAGTCACTTCATTCTGATGCGTAATTTCTCTGTGTCTTGATTTATGAATGTATACTTGTGGAAGAAGAACTGAGGAAGAACATGATTTTTTGCAGTGTAATAAGACTCAGACATCTGCGTCTGATCAAACTCAACAGCAGATACAGACTGTGAGTTTTGCAAGAATGAAATGGAGGGGATCCTGCTGTTTATGCGCTGTGTATTTATGATTCCTCTGCCTCGGGCAGTTTGGTTTTATTGCCTCCTAAAAATGAGAGGCATTTGCTAGAATTACAAACAACACCACAATTGGTCAAACTCTGATCCAGCTCATAAACGTGCGGTCTGCCCTCAGTACTCCAGGCTGTCCAAACAGTACGGAATGGAGATCTATCTGAAGAAAGAGCTTCTCCATTACACTGGATCTGTGAAGGAGAGAGGAGTGCTGTGCCTGCTGTCCTCACTCAAACAGGTCACCTTTAATATATGATATTAGATTTAATTTGTGTACTGTAGACATATGTTATCATCACATGTTATGGTTGGGTACCGTGTGCAGGATCAGCAGAGGAAGGGTGTGATCGTGGCCACGGACTGTAACTTCTCCATGGCAGTGGCGTATCACGCAGTGGAGATGAGGATTCCCGTGTTCGTCATCATGCCAGCGTACAGCTCTCCTCCACGCCTGCGCATGTACAGGGACTACGGCGCCATGGTCATCTCCTACGGCAGCACGGCTCGAGACTCCATCAACCATGCACGCCACCTGGCCAAAGAGAACGGATACCTGTGTCTGGAGGAGTGAGTCAGACATAGAAACCCTTCATTTAGTGCTCCGGGTCCAAAATGACCTGCCTACAAAAAATGCTTGTAAATCTCTCATTATTCTATATTATCAGCAAATATTGGATTCAATCCTTTTGTCAACTTGTTTTCTTTCAGTTAGCACAGGTTTTGTGTTTCTTTCTGGAGCTGATTGACTGTAGGCCACATTGATCTGAGCTCATGCACCTCAGTTACCTTCACTCAAGCTTAAATAAACTGAGGCACATGAGCTGACAAAAAGATTGAATCCAATATTTGGCAATATCAAAGCACTACAAAAGATTTACAAGCAACTCTTAGTAGGTGGGTCATTTTTGACCCGGAGCACCACAAGTGTAATAAGGTGGAGAAAACCCCCCAAAAAGCACAAAAATGATCAACATATTTTGGGAAGATGTTAAACCCTGTGTGAGGAAAGTCCAACATTAACTAGCATTTTCAGGGAAAACTATATCCTCTCCTTAACCCAAGATCTAAGTAGATTAATGATCTAGATGCTTTTTTAAATACATTTCAAATGTATTTGTTTAGTGAAAATCATGATGTTAATGTCTATAATATCTTCATGCCTCACATTCGAATTTAGCAGATTAGAGTTAATGCATGGCATGGATATATTGAGACGCTTGTAGAGCAAACAGCACGCACAGTTTCGCGCAGTGCCACCTAGTGGTCAAGAGACTTTCTCATATAGATAAATGGCTATTTTTGCTTATATCTTCTGAACGGTTTCAGAAATCACAAAACTGATCTTTTTAGATTTGGTGCATAAGGCGTCGGACATTTTTAATTTTGTCAAAAAATGCTTTATTTTGCAAACGCATTGGTGTATTGTTATGAAAATCTGTATGTGTCTCGCCACCATGCCCTGAAAACATTTTGGTCGCCTTTTCCATAGTCGGCCGAACTTCCTGTCCGCCATTTTGATTTTCTATAAAAACCTACTTTTTTTTCCCGAACTCCTCCTAGTCCATTTGTCCAATTTTCACCAAATTCGAGTCAGATCATCTTCAGACTGTGCAGACAAAAAGTTTTTCACGTCAATAGACAAAACATTGTCTATGATTACATTGTCTAAAATGTTTTTGTATACTGAGGCAACAAATTTGAGCCATGAGGCCAAGATGCCTCTGAGGCTGTATCTCTGCATCACCTCACCCTGACCACACCACATCAGTCTGGTCACAGCGCCACCTATTGGTCAAAAGTGATAAACCATTAAATCTTTACTAGTGACTGTATTTATGATTTTTCAGCAATTTCGCCTAAAATAACCTTAATATGTCTTTAATTGCTCATTGTTGCAGTTGGTCTGATGCCTCCCAGCCATTATGCCATGACTCAGACGAGGCCACAGAAAGGATAGATAAGAACTAGAAAAGATGGCTTTGTTTGTCCGTTCTTCTGTGCATCAGTAAAAGGGAGTGAAATCACATGAGCGGTCAAGCAGAGCTGAAATCTAGACAAAGAGAAGTGCAAATACAAGCTTCATTTGTGTCACGTGTGAGATTGTGAGCTTTATTTCTATAGTGCAGATTGTCTCACAGTAATAAAAAATGCAGACCATCAAATATGAGACAAATTTACATTCAGCTATAAAGCAGCTCATTATTCAGATCAATTCAGTTCAAGTTTTGTTCTCATCTGATAGTGTCAGTGCAGTTGAATACATAATATTACTGAATATTAATTGCCTTTTAAACCCCAACTAAGCAAGCCAAAGGCAACAGTGGCTGTGCTCAATTACTGCACTATTATTATAACAAGTGTAAAATAACGAGCAGACGGGTCCAAATGTTCGCCTGAGTTTGGCGTGTGTATCAGGACAGGTGTGACCGATCATCTCTCTCTGCCCGCAGGGACGACAGCGCCGTGTATCTGGCAGGCCTGGGCACAGTGGGTCTGGAGATCTATGAGCAGGTGCCCAAGCTGGACGCCGTCATCGTGCCCGCGGGCGGACACTGTGGCCTCCTGGCAGGAACCGCTGCCGCCATCAAACACCTGAACCCTCGCATCGCTGTCATAGTGAGTCAAATCACAGCCTTCCAGCTCCTGTTTCACGCTGCACTGGGTTAAAGCTGGGATTAACTCATGCATATGCGTGAAAATCATCATCATCCTCTTGATCTGTGAACGCTTCACACGAGCAGTGCACATCACTGTGATCTTAGTTTAATTTTCATTTTGTGCTTTTGCTGTTTAAGTTTTTTATTTCAGTTTTAGCTAGGGATGCACCGATGTGTCAATTTTGGCCGATACCGATAATTCTTTATGTTTGAAAGCCGATAACTGATATATTGGCCGATAATTCTAAATCCAAATTTTTACATAATTTTTAAAAGCCTGATTACAAAAACAAAAGTCTTACCATTAAAAGCCATGTCCCAAACACACAATTATAATGTTCTCATCATAATTTTATGTCTCCTATATGACTGTACTTGTTGCACTTGTATTTTCCTTTATCCATTATTTATCGGCTTTAACATATTGGCCAAATTTTCGTATTGGACCGATAACATTAAAAATGAACATATAATGGCTGATACCAATATTGTGGTCGATATATCATGCACACCTAGTTTTAGCTTTTAAAATGCATGATTATGAGCATGAAAGGGAAGTTGCACTGGTCTTTTCTCCTCTAGTGTGCCGTATAGTGAGTGAATCGCTTCACAAACAAGAACAAATGTAGGGCGGGGCTTGATTGTGTCTGAGGGGAATTGATTGGATGGTTTGCTATTGGTGGATCTCATGTGAGTGATAAACCATTTAGAATAAACACTGCAATATTCCATTCCGTTTGATTTTAAGACTTGTGGATCTTTCTAACAGGGTGTTGAACCAGAGGAGTTTCCTCTTCTCCTGCAGTCGCTCAAAACTGATTCCCCCATCAAAGATCTCTACTGCAACCCCAACAAGAAGCTCTACAGAGGTAAAGTCTGTCTCATACAAACACCTCTGCTTCGTTCTGATCCGGTTCTGATCGTTCTGTCTTTTGCTGCTCACACAGATTTGGTGGATCACTCTCTGGGAACACATACCTTTCAGCTGGCCAAGAAACTGGTGGACAAAGTCATTTCTGTCAGGTATCTTGAAGTTGTATTGATATGGGCCGTCAGATTGTGAGGAGTTTGACAGTGCACTTAGAACAGAGCCGTGATGTGCTTCGGTTCATATCAATACCTTCCAGTTGAGCCAATGCATGTCTTCTCTCTCAAAGGGAGGCGGACGCTCTGGTGGCCATGCTGAGGTTTCAGGAGTACGAGCGCTCGACCGTGGACACAGAAGGAGCCATGGGTTTGGCCGCCATCTTAGCTGGACAACTGCCAGAGCTTAAAGGCAAAAGGTGTTTAAAGCCCCTCACTCACTTTATCAGCATCCTAACAGTGTCAGTGTTCACATGGACACTCTCTGTGATAAGCCAGTTAGCTGAGGATTTCATCACGTTCAGTCCATAAAGACGAGCTGGTTTACTGAACTAATTTCAGCACTCTACTGAAGTGAATCTTCTTCAGAAAATAAACTCTAAACTCTGAATGCATGAGCAGATATTAAAGGTGCACTATGTAACTTTTCTGTCCTATTCAAAACAAAGGCGTAGTTTGATGACGCCAAGCTTGAGCGCAGACATGTGGACATGTGGTCTCAGGACATGTGGTCTTCCCCTCACAGCCGGTGGGAAAGACTTGGGATAGGACTCGGGCAGGACTCATGTTCATGGATGTGATTATTAACGTTACTGTAGTGTGAAGCGGAGCAGGACGAGTGTTGTGGAGCTGAGCGAGGCCGCTGATTGTTAATGAGATGAACGCGACACACGCCTCGCGAGCAGCGGGACTTTTATTATGCCACAGTCGCCGGAGCCGTTTCCTCTTCATCATGAGTATGAGGGAACGCAGCTCTGTTGATCATATTAGACACATCTGAGTGTGTGGAGAATGATGTGATGACGTTACTCTGTGTGTTCGCTCGCGGCTGCTGTGACACTCGTTCACACCGCAGTGAGAGTAAAGCGCTTCTGAGGAATAACACCGCAAACCGAACGCAGATGTGATGTCATCGACAGGCCACGCCCTCACACGTCCCGGTTCATTGGTTACAAGAGCAAATCTCACCATTTACAAACAGTTGGAAACATTTGGGATATTGTAAGTACTCAACTGAACACAATATATAACACTGTGTTCTCTAGGGTGGCGGTGGTGGTGAGCAGTGCAAACATGGAACTGGACCTGGTTCTGCAGTGTGTGGAACGAGCTCTGGTGCTGGACGATAGAGTCGGTCGCTTCACGGTGCAGCTGGCCGACTGGCCTGGAGACATGGCCAAACTACTGGACCTGCTGGCCAGAGAGGATGTCAGGTGAGGACAAACACATCCATAGTCCTGTTAAAACACAGCAGCTTCACAAATGTCCCATTCGTTATCTGTCTGCTCACATTTCTGTGCTCGTCCCATTACACCAAGAACCAGTCAGATCAACAGCAGTGTGTGAATGTTCAATGAGCTTGTGTTTCTTCAATCATAGTGAACGCCAGATAAGCCTGAATCCCCAGATTAACTGTCAGGACATGAAGGAAACCACGCTAACACACACACTCTGTTTCTCTCTCTCAGTTTGCTGGACGTTTGCCACAGACGCTACAGTGATAAAGCAGAGCTCTTCAAAGCACAGGTCAGAAGGCATTTGATTTACACTTTTTCATTTTCATTCATTAACAGTATATAACTGCGATTCCCAAATGTATTGTCTTTTCATCTACCTGATATACACTCACCTAAAGGATTATTAGGAACACCTGTTCAATTTCTCATTAATGCAATTATCTAATCAACCAATCACATGGCAGTTGCTTCAGTGCATTTAGGGGTGTGGTCCTGGTCAAGACAATCTCCTGAACTCCAAACTGAACGTCAGAATGGGAAAGAAAGGTGATTTAAGCAATTTTGAGCGTGGCATGGTTGTTGGTGCCAGACGGGCCGGTCTGAGTATTTCACAATCTGCTCAGTTACTGGGATTTTCACACACAACCATTTCTAGGGTTTACAAAGAATGGTGTGAAAAGGGAAAAACATCCAGTATGCGGCAGTCCTGTGGGTGAAAATGCCTTGTTGATGCTAGAGGTCAGAGGAGAATGGGCCGACTGATTCAAGCTGATAGAAGAGCAACTTTGGCTGAAATAACCACTCGTTACAGCCGAGGTATGCAGCAAAGCATTTGTGAAGCCACAACACGCACAACCTTGAGGCGGATGGGCTACAACAGCAGAAGACCCCACCGGGTACCACTCATCTCCACTACAAACAGGAAAAAGTGCTACAATTTGCACGAGCTCACCAAAATTGGACAGTTGAAGACTGGAAAAATGTTGCCTGGTCTGATGAGTCTCGATTTCTGTTGAGACATTCAGATGGTAGAGTCAGAATTTGGCGTAAACAGAATGAGAACATGGATCCATCATGCCTTGTTACCACTGTGCAGGCTGGTGGTGGTGGTGGTGTAATGGTGTGGGGGATGTTTTCTTGGCACACTTTAGGCCCCTTAGTGCCAATTGGGCATGGTTTAAATGCCACGGCCTACCTGAGCATTGTTTCTGACCATGTCCATCCCTTTATGACCACCATGTACCCATTCTCTGATGGCTACTTCCAGCAGGATAATGCACCATGTCACAAAGCTGGAATCATTTCAAATTGGTTTCTTGAACATGACAATGAGTTCACTGTACTAAAATGGCCCCCACAGTCACCAGATCTCAACCCAATAGAGCATCTTTGGGATGTGGTGGAACGGGAGCTTCGTGCCCTGGATGTGCATCCCACAAATCTCCATCAACTGCAAGATGCTATCCTATCAATATGGGCCAACATTTCTAAAGAATGCTTTCAGCACCTTGTTGAATCAATGCCACGTAGAATTAAGGCAGTTCTGAAGGCGAAAGGGGGTCAAACACAGTATTAGTATGGTGTTCCTAATAATCTTGACAGGTGAGTGTATATATACACAATATATTATACTAAGTACCATGGTATTATCATCATGTACAGAGACACATATCAATAAAGACACACAGGGTTTGCAGTTTAACTGATGAGCACATACTGTATGAGTGTGTTTGAGTGTGTTTGAGATGTTCTGATGTGATTGTGCTCACAGGTCGAGTGTGTTGTTGAAATGAGGGATAAAAGTCAGAACTCACAGCTGAGGCGGACGCTGTCAGACCGATATCCATCACTGCGCTGGCTGGAGCGGTGATCGACTCTCACACACACACACGCACGCACGCACACACACACTCTCTCTCTCCTCACACACACACACACACACTCTCTCTCTCACACACACACACACACACTCTCTCTCTCTCTCTCACACACACACACACACACACACACTCTCTCTCTCACACACACACACACACACACTCTCTCTCTCACACACACACACACACTCTCTCTCTCCTCACACACACACACACACTCTCTCTCTCTTCTCTCGCTCACACACACAAACACTCACACTCTCTCTCCTCACACACACACACACTCACACACACTCGCTGTCTCTCACCCATGGATACAAACATTCTCTCTCACACACACTCTCTCTCGCTCATACACACTTTCTCACAC
>CM031955.1:39846886-39856886 GCA_018749465.1 Paracanthobrama guichenoti
AAATATAGAGCTGAGTATCGTCAGCATAACAGTGAAAACTAATGCCATGCTTCCTAATGATATCTCCCAGTGGTAGCATGTACAGGGTGAAGAGCAATGGTCCTAGCACTGAGCCCTGCGGTACTCCATACTGAACTTGTGATCGGTGTGACATCTCTTCATTTACTGCTACAAACTGATAACGGTCAGATAAGTATGATTTAAGCCATGCCAATGCAGTTCCACTAATGCCAATGTAATTTTCGAGTCTATTCAAAAGAATGTTGTGGTCGATCGTATCGAATGCAGCGCTAAGATCGAGTAACACTAATAGAGAGATACAACCACACAGAGTTTCATAATGATATTCCAGTGTGTTCGTAAAATATGGCGTTTTATGGCAAAATTAAAATGAGCTAATACCCAAAATGGGCGATATGGGAAAATTGGGTATCATTCTACTCGGCGTGATGCACCAAATCTAAAAAGGCTAGACTGGACAAACTGTTCAGAGGTTACATGCAAAAAGAGCCATTTTTCTACCTGAGAAATATACTGGCCACTAGGTGGCACTGTGCCAAAACTGTGCAGGTCGCCTCAGGTCATGGCTTTCATAACACACACCAAGATTGGTCAGAATACACCAAAGCGTTGCAGAGATATAGCCTAGCGTTCATTTTGGCGTACTCTAATTCGTTGACGCGCTATTCGAGAACGGTTTGATCAATAAACTTGAATTCCTTAACCTTTTCTTGCCATGGGCTGAAGATGATCTGCTTCAGTTTTGGTGATAATCCGAGTAACGGCCTCGAAGGAGTTGGAAAAAGTTTTCTGAATATTTTCATGACGGAAAATTACGTCGACAACCGAATCATCTCGACCCGAGGAATCGGAGGAAAAAAGGTAACACGTTACAATAAGGTTTCATTAGTTAACATTAGTTGATAAGAACTAAGAATGAACAATACTTCTACAGCATTTATTAATCTTTGTTAATGTCAATTTCAACATTTACTAATACTAAAAGTTGTATTTGTTAGCATTAGTTAATGCACTGTGAACATGAACAGCTGTATTTTTAACTAAAGTTAACAAAGATTAACAAATACAGCAACACAGGTACTGCTCATGGTTAGTTAATGTTAGTTAATACATTAAATAATGTTAACAAATGAAACCTTATTGTAAAGTGTTAACGGAAAACATTTGGTTTCTAGCCCTTACGGTAAATGAGAGTGCAACCTTGGACAGCAGGTGGCGCTAGAGAGCTTGAGTTACAGACTCCAAATTTGCTGTGGTTCATGTTCAGGCTGTCCTCTATCTGTGTGCCAAACTTCATAACTTTCCCACAAGCGGAAGAATAGAAACACTTAAAGAGTACCGCCAGTGCTTGGCCCCTAAATATCTGCCAATGGAGTGAATTAAGTTTATTTCGACTCCATTGGCAGATATTCGCTCTTATTTTAAGCACAAACAAAACATTTTTCATTAATCAAGTTAATGAATTTTTTTCTCTTCTCCAGTAAATGTGTCGTGATTTAAGAATAAAGAAGCACTGAGGAAGACGAGGATTTTCACATTGAATCTCCAAATGATAGTAGAAACATCCTAACACTGAAATACTGTCCTCTTTTCCACGATCGTCCTGCTGCGATGTTTAAGTGCATCGTGGTTGAGTTCCTGAGCAGGGTTTCACTGTTATATGAAGCTAGGGTATGGAATAACACACGACAAAAAACATTTTCATTGTTTCAAATCAGTTTATTTTCCATCTCTTTAACAAGAGCAGCCGTTCAAACACTCGCCAGCGTTACACGCGGTCCGCTTGAGCTGTAAAAACACGGCAGCTCCTCCTCAGATGAAGGCTATGAATCTACAGTCCCAAAATATCCAACCTGGAGAAACACTCGCTGGAGGACAAAACCCTCCAGAGCGGCATCACATGCTTTAAATCAACTTATATTGAGATAATCCAACATAATTCAAATGCTAAAAAGTTTAACCTGAATAATTTCTATTTATTTCTAATAATCCCCCTCATAATTACAGTAGAACATGCACTCTAAAAACTGAAAGTACTTTAAAATGTCAGGTTTACTTGCCCTTTCTTTGTAGTAATGTTTGAAATGTACTAGTAATTTCTGAGTGAAAACAGTTTTAAAGTAAATCTGTCCTGGACGAAATACTGACTATGGTAGCACTTTGTAAAATGCATTATGAAAGCTTTAATGCTGCTGAGAGCTGAACCCGGATCATGTGAAAGGCCTCCGATGTGACTGTACGGCTGTAACCTCGAGCGCTGTTTCCTCTGGGATGTGAGGATCAGTGTCCGGCTGGGAAACGTGTCCGTCACTGGCGCTTAGACCGGCTGTCGGGTTTGTACTTGAGCAGAAGACCAAGAGACGCCAAACCAAACAAGAAGGTCTGAGCAAACCACAGCAGACGAGTGGACGTGCTGTCAATGCCTTTATCACTGCGCACACACACATGCGCGCACACACACACACACACACACACGTTCTGGGTAAAACTCTTAATCATCCTAATCATTTATACAGATTCCTCTCATGCAGTTAAAAAGCTGCATGCCATCTCTTTTTTAATGCAATTTTGTGTAAAATTGTATCATTTTAAATCAAAATATGAGGTCAGTATTCATTCTTCTGACTGGAATCACTGCATTCTGGCACATTTAGTAACTCATGTATGATGCACACAGTGAAAGAGTCAGCGTTAGTACGAAGAACATGCACACATCTGATGATCTGCACTGCCGCCCTGTGGCAGAAAACATGAAGCATCTGTGTGTGTGTGTGTGTGTGTGTTACCTGCAGAGCTTCAGTGCATAAAGAGCCTCGAGCGCATGGACGACCCATGTCAGATACCAGCTGAAACACACACACACCGTAACAAACACCATCAGACGACTGAGACGGTCTTTGCATCGTGACATTCATTTCATGACTATTTTGTTCCATTTTGTAAAAGGCCAGATTATGGCAAGCCGTTTCAACATTTAACCCTTAAAACAAACTAGTATCTATTTTCATGCTACTAGTAGTTATTTATTAGATACTAGTTTTAATTTAACTCTACAGTGGCCATTCTGACTAATTACGTCTAATGAACGAGCACTAGTGTCTAATGAACGAGCACTAGTGTCTAATGAGCGAGCACTGTCTATTGAGCGAGCAGTGTGTCTATTGAGCGAGCAATGAGCACTAGTGTCTAATGAGCAGCACTAGTGTCTAATGAGTGCAGCACGAGCACTAGTGTCTAATGAACGAGCAAGTGTCTATTGAAGAGCACTAGTGTCTAATGAAGGCGAGCACTGTAGTGTCTAATGAACGAGCACTAGTGTCTAATGACGAGCACTAGTGTCTGAACGAGCACAGTGTCATGAGCGAGCACTAGTGTCTAATGAAGCGAGCACTAGTGTCTAATGAGCGAGAGCACTAGTGTCTAATGAGCGAGCACTGAGTGTCTATTGAACGAGCACCAGTGTCTACTGGTGTCTAATGAGCGAGCACCAGCACTAGCACTGAGTGTCTAATGAGCGAGCACCAGTGTCTATTGAGCGAGCACTAGTGTCTATTGAACGAGCACTGAGTGTCTATTGAACGAGAGCAATAGTGTCTATTGATTGAATCGAGCACCAGTGTCTAATGAACGAGCACTAGTGTCTATTGAGTCCAGCACTGAGTGTCTAATGAACGAGAGTGCAATAGTGTCTAATGAGCGAGCACCAGTGTCAATGAGCGAGCACTAGTGTCTAATGAGCGAGCACAGCAATGAGCGAGCACTAGTGTCTAATGAACGAGCACTAGTGTCTAATGAGCGAGCACTGAGTGTCTAATGAACGAGCACTGAGTGTCTATTGAGCGAGGCACTGAGTGTCTGAACTGAGCACTAGTGTCTAATGCACTAAGCACTCAGTGTCTATTGAGCAGTGTCTGGTGTCAATGAGCGAGCACTAGTGTCTGTGAACGAAACAGCACTAGTGTCTAATGAGCGAGCACTGAGTGTCTAATGTTGAGCGAGCACTAGCAATGAGCGAGCACTAGTGTCTAATGAAGCGAGCACTAGTGTTCAATGAACGAGCACTAGTGTGTGAACGAAAGCACTAGTGTCTAATGAACGAGCACTAGTGTCTAATGAACGAGCACTAGTGTCTGTGAACCAGTGCACTGAGTGAGCAATGAACGAGCACTCAGTGTCTAATGAGGCGAGCACTAGTGTCTAATGAGTGAGCACTAGTGTCTAATGAGCGAGCACGCGAGCACTAGTGTCTAATGAACGAGCACTAGTGTCTAATGAACGAGCACTAGTGTCTAATGAACGAGCACTAGTGTCTAATGAACGAGCACTAGTGTCTATTGAACGAGCACTAGTGTCTAATGAACGAGCACTAGTGTCTAATGAACGAGCACTAGTGTCTAATGAACGAGCACTAGTGTCTAATGAACGAGCACTAGTGTCTATTGTCTGTGAAGCGAGGCACTAGTGTCAATTGAGCGAGCACTAGTGTCTAATGACTGAGCACTAGTGTCTAATGTGAGCGAGCACTAGTGTCTAATGAACGAGCACTGAGCTGAGCACTAGTGTCTAATGAACGAGCACTAGTGTCTATTGAACGAGCACTAGTGTCTGAAGTGTCTGAAGCACCAGTGTCTAATGAGGCGAGCACTAGTGTCACATTGAGCGAGCACCAGTGTCTAATGAGCGAGCACTAGTGTCTGAGTGTGTCAGCGGCACTAGTGTCACGAGCACTGGTGTCTAGTGTCAATGAACGAGCACTAGTGTCTAATGAACGAGCACTAGTGTCTAATGAACGAGCACTAGTGTCTAATGAACGAGCACTAGTGTCTAATGAACGAGCACTAGTGTCTAATGAACGAGCACTAGTGTCTATTGAACGAGCACTAGTGTCTATTGAACGAGCACTAGTGTCTCATTGACTGAAGTGTCTAATGAAGGCAGCACTAGTGTCACAGCGAGGCACTGAGTGCGAGCACTGAGTGTCTATGAGTGTCCAGCACTGGTGTCTAATGAACGAGCACCAGTGTCTAATGAACGAGCAGAGTGTCTAATGACAGCACTAGTGTCTAATGAACGAGCACTAGTGTCTGAACGCAGCACTAGTGTCTCAATGAGCAGCACTAGTGTCTACTGAACCAGGCACTGAGTGTCTAATGAACGAGCACTAGTGAGCACTGAGTGTCTAATGAGCGAGCACTGAGTGTCTAGTGAACTATTGAGCGAGCACCAGTGTCTGAGTGTCAGTGTCTGAGCGAGCACTGAGTGTCTATTGAGCGAGCACTAGTGTCTAGTGTCTATTGAGCGAGAGCACTAGTGTCTATTGTCGAGCACTAGTGATTGAGCGAGCACTAGTGTGTTGAATTGAACAGAGCACTGAGTGTCTATTGAGCGAGCACTAGTGCAATGAGCACTAGTGTCTAAAATGAGCGAGGCACTAGTGTCCTGTGAGCACTGAGTGTCTAATGAGCAGGCACTGGTGAGGCAGCACTAGTGTCTATTGAGCACGAGCACTGGTGTACACTAATGAGCGAGTGTCTCTATTGAGCGAGCACAGTGTCTATTGCACTGAGTGTCTGTTGAGCGAGCACTAGTGTCTAATGAGCGAGCACCAGTGTAATGAGCGAGCAATGAACGAGCACTAGGCATCTATTGAAGCGAGCACTAGTGTCTAATGAATCCAGCGAGCACCAGCAGTGAGTCAATGAGCGAGCACCAGTGTCTAATGAACGAGCACTAGTGTCTAATGAGCTATTGAGCGAGCACTGGTGTCTAATGAACGAGCACTAGTGTCTATTGAACGAGCACTAGTGTCTATTGAACGAGCACTAGTGTCTATTGAACGAGCACTAGTGTCTAATGAACGAGCACTAGTGTCTAATGAAGCGAGCACTCAGTGTTGAAGCAATGCGAGGCAAGTGCGAGCACTAGTGTCTGAATTGAGTATCTGTTGAGCAGCACTAGTGTCTATTGAACGAGCACTAGTGTCTAATGAACGAGCACTAGTGTCTAATGAACGAGCACTAGTATCTATTGAACGAGCACTAGTGTCTATTGAACGAGCACTAGTGTCTATTGAAGAAGAATTATTTGCGCAGTCTTTCTGTAATGTGTGACTCTTCTGCAGTTAAAGCAGTGTGTGTGTGCAGGGTTTGATCACATCCACTCACCCGTAATACATCACAGGATAGTGATGGTCAACTAAATATTTGGCCAGAGCGCCGAGAGGACCCAGACTGCCATACGGGACATCCTGAGGCCAGAACACCGTCCACTGCAAACCAGAGGAAACACAACAACTGCAAAACACAATCACTGCTCTCTGTGTGTGTGTGTGTGTGTCATGAAACAACCATAAATAATCCTCAAGACTGACATTTCAGATGTTCTGTAACTCAACGGTCCGTGTCTCCTGGAAAACGAAATCATCTCCGCTAATCACAGCCTCAGCTGAGCATCACATGATGACATGAGCACCTCTTCAGGGGATTGTATGGAATTATACATTCCATAGGTTTATTTGGAGGCTTTATGCAGTTATTTTTGTATCGTTATCATTAGTTTAGATTCTTTCTGATGTTTACCGCTGTTTTACTGTCACCATGGTATTTCTGGTGAGTCTGTGAGCAGAGAGCAGATCAGTGTGAACGAGTGGAGATGAGCCAGCAGCACACACACACACACACACACACACACACACACACAATCTGGTAATAAATGTTATGATAACAGCAGGACTTTGAACACTAACTTACCTGTAAAGCACTGAGGTAAAGTTCACTCTAGTTGTGTTTATTTACTCATCATCATGAGTCAGCATCAATATTTCATTCATAATGAATCATAACTCGATCAGATTCACTGACAGTCTCTCTCTCTCTCTCTCTCTCTCACACACACACACACACACACACACACACACACACACACACACACACACACACACACACACACACACACACACTCTCTAAGACTTTCTGAAAACCTCATGACTGACTTTTCTTTTATTAATGCAAGACAGAACAAATACAGAGATAAAACATACAAAACAATGAGGGTCGCATTAATTCCAAATAAAGAATATTATGCAAGTTTACAAGTTTATTACAGAATAAAAGTCTTGCATGATGACTGACTGAATAATTCATTAAAGTTTCAACTTACCGTGAAAAACCCCAGAGAAAGCCCCACGATCCCGACCCAGAGCAGACTGGACCTCCTGAAGTACGAGCAGCCGTCACTCTTGGCCATGATGATGAGGATGAAGAGCAGGCACTGACTGCACACCGCACTGGCGTCTGCCTCGGTCACCATAGAGTTCAGCGCAGGAAGTGACGCGCACACCACGCCACAGAATAAGAGTCCTTCTAACCAACTGTGACAATCTAATGTTAATCTAATTATACAACTACCAGTTTTTAAAGCAATTTAAGTACAATATCATCACGAAAATAACCAGTTATTTTTTATACGGGTCTATTTTGCATAAAATTTGGAAAAAACTAAACTACACATAATATTAGAAAGAAAGCAGCATTTCATGTCCTAGTTTGAGGGTTGTGATATTTTTACCACTGTAAATTCTAAATTCGCAGTAAACTTCACGATAAAAAAAGGGAAAAGGCATGACAAGATCCATTTATTACAAAAAGGTCTGTACATTTGCTGTGTCAGAAAAAAAAACAAATAAAAATCACACAATAATCCAAGAATCAGTGTTACTCTCACAATCTCTCAAACACTAAAACTAACTTCAAAATATTTCAAACTCGCTCAGAGAAATCTCTCTCATACTGTCCCGAGAGGATTCTGAGCATCAGCTTCTGTGGCCGAGTGTCATTCAGTCAAAACGAGAGGAAAAGACAAAAGAACATCATTCAGCTGTCCTAAAATAATCATATCTTGTGACAGAAGAACTGAAGCTCTTCAGAAACTGATGCACGAGATGATCAAAACACTAAAGAGTATAAAATCCCATGAATCTGAAACACACAGCAGGACGAGTTCGGCGTGTGTATGAAGAATCAACTCTAGAAGACAACACGACAGCAGCCCAGCGAACAGGGAACGCTCGGAGAACGTTGTGCTAAGGTTCTCTCAACATTAAGAACAAACGTTCTTCTAGTAACATTCATAGAACATTTGTTTAAAGTTATCAGGTCTTTAATAACATTGTAACGCTCAGGGAACGTTCCGTTCAGAAGTAACGCTCAGGGAAGGTTCAGAACAGAAGTAACGCTCAGGGAACGTTCCGTTCAGAAGTAACGCTCAGGGAACGTTCCGTTCAGAAGTAACGCTCAGGAAGGTTCCGTTCAGAAGTAACGCTCAGGAAACGTCCGCGTTCAAGTAACGCTCAGGGAACGTTCCGTTCAGAAGTAACGCTCAGGGAAGGTTCCGTTCAGAAGTAACGCTCAGGGAAGGTTCAGAACAGAAGTAACGCTCAGGGAACGTTCCGTTCAGAAGTAACGCTCAGGGAACGTTCCGTTCAGAAGTAACGCTCAGGGAAGGTTCAGTTCAGAAGTAACGCTCAGGGAACGTTCAGTTCAGAAGTAACGCTCGGGAGCGCCCGTTCAGAAGTAGCAGCTCCAGGGAAGGTTCAGTTCAGAAGTAACGCTCAGGGAACGTTCCGTTCAGAAGTAACGCTCAGGGAACGTTCCGTTCAGAAGTAACGCTCAGGGAACGTTCCGTTCAGAAGTAACGCTCAGGGAACGTTCAGAAGTAGCGCTCGAGAGGAACGCCGTTCAGAAGTAACGCTCAGGGAACGTTCCGTTCAGAAGTAACGCTCAGGGAACGTTCCGTTCAGAAGTAACGCTCAGGGAACGTTCCGTTCAGAAGTAACGCTCAGGGAACGTTCCGTTCAGAAGTAACGCTCAGGGAACGTTCGTTCAGAAGTAACGCTCAGGAGCGTTCAGAACAGAAGTAGCAGCTCAGGGAACGTTCCGTTCAGAAGTAACGCTCAGGGAAGGTTCAGTTCAGAAGTAACGCTCAGGGAAGGTTCAGAACAGAAGTAACGCTCAGGGAACGTTCCGTTCAGAAGTAACGCTCAGGGAAGGTTCAGAACAGAAGTAACGCTCAGGGAAGGTTCAGAACAGAAGTAACGCTCAGGGAACGTTCAGTTCAGAAGTAACGCTCAGGGAAGGTTCAGTTCAGAAGTAACGCTCAGGGAACGTTCCGTTCAGAAGTAGCGCTCAGGAACGTTCCGTTCAGAAGTAACGCTCAGGAAGCGTTCCGTTCGGAAGTAACGCTCAGGGAGCGTTCCGTTCAGAAAGTGGCGCTCAGGGAGCGGTCCGTTCAGAAGTAACGCTCAGGGAAGCGGGCGTTCAGAAGTAACGCTCAGGGAACGGAGCGTTCAGAAGTAACGCTCAGGGAACGGAACGTTCAGAAGTAACGCTCAGGGAAGGTTCAGAAGTAACGCTCCGGGAACGTTCAGTTCAGAAGTAACGCTCCGAAGTAACGCTCAGAGAAGGTTCAGAAGTAACGCTCAGGGAACGTTCAGTTCAGAAGTAACGCTCCGGGAACGTTCAGTTCAGAAGTAACGCTCCGAAGTAACGCTCAGAGAAGGTTCAGAAGTAACGCTCAGGGAACGTTCAGTTCAGAAGTAACGCTCCAGGAACGTTCAGTTCAGAAGTAACGCTCCGGGAACGTTCAGTTCAGAAGTAGCGCTCGAGAGCGTTCAGTTCAGAAGTAGCGCTCAGGGAGCGTTCCGTTCAGGAAGTAACGCTCAGGGAAGGTTCAGAAGTAACGCTCTGGGAACGTTCCGTTCAGAAGTAACGCTCCGAAGTAACGCTCAGGGAACGTTCCGTTCAGAAGTAACGCTCAGGGAACGTTCCGTTCAGAAGTAACGCTCAGGGAAGGTTCAGAAGTAACGCTCCGGGAACGTTCAGTTCAGAAGTAACGCTCCGAAGTAACGCTCAGAGAAGGTTCAGAAGTAACGCTCAGGGAACGTTCAGTTCAGAAGTAACGCTCCGGGAACGTTCAGTTCAGA
>CM031955.1:39866886-39871473 GCA_018749465.1 Paracanthobrama guichenoti
CTGGCACGCCGCTGACTGACTGGCTGGCTGGCACGCCGCTGACTGACTGGCTGGCTGCCACCGGCAACTGGCACTGCCTTCGCGACTGACTGGCTGGGCGCCGCCCGACTGACTGGCTGGCTGGCACGCTCGCTGACTGACTGGCTGGCACGCTCGCTGACTGACTGGCTGGCACGCTCGCTGACTGACTGGCTGGCTCGCTCGCTGACTGACTGACTGGCTGGCGCGCCGCTGACTGACTGGCTGGCCGCTTCACTGGACTAGCACTGGCTCACTGACTGCTGCGCTGGCTGGCTGACTGACTGACTGGCTGGCGCGCTCGCTGACTGACTGGCTGGCGCGCTCGCTGACTGACTGGCTGGCGCGCACTGACCGACTGGCTGGCTGGCTGGCGCGCTTCGCTGACTGACTGGCTGGCGCCGCGCCGCTGACCGACTGGCTGGCTGCGCGCGCCGACTGACTGACCGCGCTCGACTGGCTGGCGCTGGCCGCGCGACGACTGACTGGCTGGCGCGCTCGCTGACTGGCTGGCTGGCGCGCTCGCTGACTGACTGGCTGGGCGGCGCTGACTGACTGGCTGGCGCGGCTGACTGACTGGCTGGCGCGCTCACTGACTGACTGGCTGGCGCGCTCGCTCGCTGACTGACTGACTGACTGGCTGGCGCGCTCGCTCGCTGACTGACTGACTGGACTGGCGCAAGCGCGCCGCTGACATGACTGACTGACTGGCTGGCGCGCTCGCTCGCTGACTGACTGACTGACTGGCTGGCGCGCTCGCTCGCTGACTGACTGACTGACTGGCTGGCGCGCTCGCTCGCTGACTGACTGGCTGGCTGGCGCGCTCGCTCGCTGACTGACTGACTGGCTGGCGCGCTCGCTCGCTGACTGACTGACTGGCTGGCGCCGCCGCCTTCGCTGACTGACTGGCTGGCACGCCGCCGCCGCTGACTGACTGGCTGGCACTGGCGCCCGCCGCCGCTGACTAGCGCTGGCACGCCGCCGCTGACTGACTGGCTGTACGCTCGCTTCCTTCTGACTGACTGGCTGGCACGCCGCCGCTGACTGCTCTGGCTGGCACGCCGCCGCCGCTGACTGGCTGGCACGCTCGCTCGCTCGCTGACTGGCTGGCACGCTGACGCTGGCTGACTAACGCCTTCGCTCGCTCGCTGACTGACTGGCACTGCCGCCTTTCCGCTGACTGACTGACTGGCTGGCACTGACTGGCGCGCGCCACTGACTTGACTGGCGCTCACTGACTGACTGGCGCGCTCACTGACTGACTGGCGCGCTCACTGACTGACTGGCGCGCTCACTGACTGACTGGCGCCGCTGACTGACTGACTGGCTGGCGCGCCGACTGACTGACTGACTGGCACTGGCTGGCGCTTCCTTCGCTGACTGACTGACTGGCTGGCACGCTCGCTGACTGACTGACTGGCTCGGCGCTCACCGACGCTGACTGACTGGCTGCGCACGCTGACTGACTGACTGGCACGCGACTCGACTGACTGACTGGCGCGCTCACTGACTGACTGGCGCGCTCACTGACTGACTGACTGGCACGCTCACTCACTGACTGACTGGCACGCTCACTCACTGACTGACACTCACTGACTGACTGACCGGCACGCTCACTGACTCGACTGACTGGCACACTCACTGACTGACTGACTGGCACACTCGACTGACCGACTGACTGGCGCTCCGCTGACTGACCGACTGGCACGCCGACTCGACTGACTGGCACGCCGCGCTGACTGACGACACTGCGACTGACTGACTGACACGACTGACTGACTGACTGGCAGGCTCACTGACTGACTGACTGACTGACTGGCACGCTCACTGACTGACTGACTGACTGACTGGCACGCTCACTCACTGACTGGCTGGCACACTCACTCACTGGCGCGCTCACTGACTGACTGACTGGCACACTCACTCACTGACTGACACACTCACTCACTGACTGACTGGCACACTGACTGACTGACTGGCACACTGACTGACTGACTGACTGGCACACGACCACTGACTGGACACACTGACTGACTCGACTGGCACGCCACGCTCGCTGACTGACTGACTGACTGGCACGCCGCTGACCGACTGACTGCTGACGGCACGCTGGCGACTGCACGCTGACTGACTGACTGACTGGCACGCCACACCGACTGACTGACTGACTGACTGACTGACTGGCGCTCACGCCACCGACTGACTGACTGACTGACTCGACTGACACGCTCACTGACTGACTGACTGACTGGCACGCTCACTGACTGACTGACTGACTGGCACGCTCACTGACTGACTGACTGACTGGCACGCTCACTGACTGACTGACTGACTGGCACGCTCACTGACTGACTGACTGACTGGCACGCTCACTGACTGACTGACTGACTGGCACGCTCACTGACTGACTGGCTGGCACACTCACTCACTGGCACACTCTCAATAACTTCCCCTCCCTCTTACATCAACATCTCTTCTCTGATGATATGGGCGGGGCCACCTGTCACTCACATGAGATTCACCAATAGCAAACCACAACCATCCAATCAATCAGTGCAATGTGAGCAGTGACCTCTGACCCTGACGGTCACACACACCTGACATGAAGGTGAATCCGCTGGGCAGCTGCATGACTCCTCCAGACGCTCCTGCGCTCTTCAGCACCGAGCCGTTAGCGTTCCCGCTGGCCGTGACTGGAGCCAGGTAGTTGGTGATGGGGAAGGACGGGCCGCTGCTGACCTGCATGCTGGTGGAGGTGGTGGGGACAGCGGGCGGCGTGCCGGTGCTGCCCGGGACACTGGCCACAGTGAAGGCCGGCTTCAGAGAGTCCTGCAGGAGAGCAGACACATCATACTCATTCTCGGCCTAATCACTCATTGTCATTTTTTCTCCATTCTGACCCTGAAGGAGTTTTGGTTCCTTGCCACCGTTGCCTCTGGCTTTTGGCTTGTTCAGTTGGGGACTCCTAAATCTCATCTATATTCCCCGATCTGCCTGGCTGTACAAATTCTGTTGCATTATTTTCCTGTTACTCTGTGAAGCTGCTCTGAAACAATTGGACTTGTAAAAAGTGCTGTATAAATAAAGGTGATTTGACTTGAAAAAAGCAGAGCGGAGCTAAAGACACGCACGCACGCACGTCTTGCTCTCGCTCTGTGTGTGTGTGTGTGTGTGTGTGTGTTTATTCATCCGGGAGAAGTGCCCATATATGGAGTTCCGTCCTTTATGATGTCATACTCTAAAAATATTTTCTGAAACTTGTTTGAATCCTGAAGGAGTGTGTTTGGCACAGAAATACGCTGCACATTTACAATTTATCATCTCTAAAGTACAACTATAAGACACAAAGATATTAAGATATTATGAACATTAACATTTCATCGCTTGGAAAAGTGTGTGTGTGTGTGTGTGTGTTTTGTGACATATCAGGACACAAATGTGTATAATAACATGGGTATGACAAGGAGAGGGTGAGTTATGAGGACATTACCCATGTCCCCATTTTTCAAAAGGCTTATAAATCATACAGGATGAGTTTTTTTGGGAGAAAGAAAAAATATGCAGTTTCCTGTGATGGGTAGGTTTAGGGGTAGTGTGTGTGTGTGTGTGTGTGTGTGTGTGTGTGTGTGTGTGTGTGTGTGTGTGTGTGTGTGTGTGTGTGTGTGTGTGTAAAGAGCGATACACACAGAACTGATTGGATTTATTATAAAGCATGTGATAAAGTTCTGTGATTCTCATGTTTAGATGCTCGTTATGACAAATAAAGCCCTTCAGGATCAAACAAGCAATTATTAATATTTTACTATAATTTATACACTATTAAAGTACTTTGAATGTTGTTATTATACTTGATCTACTCTTATTATATTTGTAATAGTTTTAGTGGTTAACAGGAACTAACCGTGACAAACACTTCTGCATTTATTAATCTCAGTTAATGTTAATTTTGATATTTACTAATACATTATTAAAATCAAAAGTCGTAACTAACAATTAATTAGGCCACAGATTAATTAATACTGTAAAGGAACCTTTCTTCTATATGGACATTAATATAGCGCGTGTGAACATTATTGATTATAGTTACTCCTCCGAAGCGCAGATGAGCTGGATTCACAGCGGATGCTCCCGTTCAGATAAAGTTCAGTGTGCTCATCTTTTATTGTGACTGGTTACCATGACAACTGCTCTCAACGGCAACCAGAGCCCTGGTCATGACACACACACACACACACACACACACACACACACTCTAATATTATATTCATCATTTACGTTAGTCTAGAAAACCTGTTCATCTGATGTAGACCACAGATATTCTCTCACACACACACACACACACACACACACACACACACACACACACATATACACACACACACATACACACACACACACACACACACACACACACACACACACTAGTGCGGAGCGGTATACTGGTTCATACTGAATACCGGTATATGTCGCTTAAACAGCGTTCGGCACGCGGCGCAGCGGCTCTGAGAGGGGTCGTGTTTCACTGTAGTGAGAGCACAGCTGAGATCGCAAGGCTGAATCCCAAATCGC
>CM031955.1:39871573-39921573 GCA_018749465.1 Paracanthobrama guichenoti
TGTTACTCAGAGACAGGCGTGTGTTACTCAGAGACAGACGTGTGTTACTCCAGAGACAGACGGTGTGTTACTCAGAGACAGACGTGTAGGGTCAGTTACAGAGACAGACGTGTTACTCAGAGACAGTGTTACAGACGTGTGTTACTCAGAGACAGGCGTGTGTTACTCAGAGACAGACGTGTGTTACTCTCAGAGACAGAGCGTGTGTGTTACTCAGAGACAGACGTGTGTTACTCAGAGACAGGCGTGTGTTACTCAGAGACAGACGTGTGTTACTCAGAGACAGGCGTGTGTTACTCAGAGACAGACGTGTGTTACTCAGAGACAGACGCAGTGTTACTCAGAGACAGGCGCAGTGTTACTCAGAGACAGGCGTGTGTTACTCAGAGACAGGCGTGTGTTACTCAGAGACAGACGTGTGTTACTCAGAGACAGACGTGTTACTCAGAGACAGACGTGTGTTACTCAGAGACAGACGTGTGTGTTACTCAGAGACAGACGTGTGTTACGGTGTTCAGTTACTCAGAGACAGACGTGTGTTACTCTCAGAGACAGGCGTGTTACTCAGACGCGTGTTACTCAGAGACAGACGTGTGTTACTCAGAGACAGAGACAGTGTGTTACTCAGAGACAGACGCAGCGTTACTCAGAGTGTTACTCAGAGACAGGCGTGTGTGTTACTCAGAGACAGGCGTGTGTTACTCAGAGACAGACGTGTGTTACTCAGAGACAGACGTGTGTTACTCAGAGACAGACGTGTGTTACTCAGAGAAGCGTTACTCAGAGACAGACGTGTGTTAGTCAGAGACAGGCGTGTGTTACTCAGAGACAGGCGTGTTGTCAGAGAGAGCTGTTACTCAGAGAGAGGCGTGTTACTCAGAGTGTGTTACTCAGAGACAGACGTGTGTTACTCAGAGACGTGTTACTCAGAGACAGACGTGTGTTACTCAGAGACGTGTGTTACTCAGACAGACGTGTGTTACTCAGAGACAGACGTGTGTTACTCAGAGACGTGTTATCAGAGACAGACGTGTTACTCAGAGACAGACGTGTGTTACTCAGAGACAGACGTGTGTTACTCAGAGACAGACGTGTGTTACTCAGAGACAGACGCAGTTGCTCAGAGACAGGACAGTAGTGTTACTCAGAGACAGACGTGTGTTACTCAGAGACAGACGTGTGTTAGTCAGAGACAGACGTGTGTTAGTCAGAGACAGACGTGTGTTACTGTGTTAGTCAGAGACAGACGTGTGTTAGTCAGAGACAGACGTGTGTTACTCAGAGACAGACGTGTGTGTTACTCAGAGACAGACGTGTGTTACTCAGACAGACGCGTGTATTTACAGAGACAGACGCGTGTGTTACTCAGAGAGAGACGCACGTGTTACTCAGAGACAGACGCATGTTACTCAGAGAAGTGTTACTCAGAGACAGACGTGTGTTACTCAGAGACAGACGTGTGTTACTCAGAGACAGACGTGTGTTACTCAGAGACAGACGTGTGTTACTCAGAGACAGGCGTGTCAGAGACAGTGGTGTTACTCAGAGACAGACGTGTGTTACTCAGAGACAGACGTGTGTTACTCAGAGACAGACGTGTGTTACTCAGAGACAGACGTGTGTTACTCAGAGACAGACGTGTGTTACTCAGAGACAGACGTGTGTTACTCAGAGACAGACGCGTGTTACTCAGAGACAGACGTGTGTTACTCAGAGACAGACGTGTGTTACTCAGAGACAGACGTGTGTTTCAGAGACAGACGTGTGTTAGTCAGAGACAGGCGTGTGTTACTCAGAGACAGACGTGTGTTACTCAGAGACAGACGTGTGTTACTCAGAGACAGACGTGTGTTACTCAGAGAAGCGTTACTCAGAGACAGACGTGTGTTACTCCAGAGACAGAGCGTGTGTTACTCAGAGACAGGCGTGTGTTACTCAGAGACAGACGTGTGTTACTCAGAGACAGACGCAGTGTTCAGAGACAGGCGTGTGTTTACTCAGAGACAGGCGTGTGTTACTCAGAGACAGGCGTGTGTTACTCAGAGACAGGCGTGTGTTACTCAGAGACAGACGTGTGTTACTCAGAGAAGCGTTACTCAGAGACAGACGTGTGTTACTCAGACAGACGTGTGTTACTCAGAGAGACGTGTGTTACTCAGAGACAGACGTGTGTTAGTCAGAGAAGTGTTACTCAGAGACATGTTACTCAGAGACAGACGTGTGTTACTCAGAGACAGACGTGTGTTACTCAGAGACAGACGTTACTCAGAGACAGTGTTACTCAGAGACAGACGCGTGTTAGTCAGAGATGTGTTACTCAGAGACAGACGTGTGTTACTCAGAGACAGACAGTGTTACTCAGAGACAGACGTGTGTTACTCAGACAGACGTGTGTTACTCAGACAGACGTGTGTTACTCAGACAGACGTGTGTTACTCAGACAGACGTGTGTTACTCAGAGACAGACGTGTGTTACTCAGAGACAGACGTGTGTTACTCAGAAGTGTTATCTCAGAGACAGACGTGTGTTACTCAGAGACAGACATGTGTTAGTCAGAGAAGCGTTACTCAGAGAGAGACGTGTTACTCAGAGACAGACGTGTGTTACTCAGAGACAGACGTGTGTTACTCAGAGACAGACGTGTGTTACTCAGAGAAGCGTTACTCAGAGACAGACGGTGTTACTCAGAGACAGACGTGTGTTACTCAGAGACAGACGTGTGTTACTCAGAGACAGACGTGTGTTACTCAGAGACAGACGTGTGTTACTCAGAGACAGACGTGTGTTACTCAGAGTTACTCAGAGACAGACGTGTGTTACTCAGAGACAGGCGTGTGTTACTCAGAGACAGGCGTGTGTTACTCAGAGACAGGCGTGTGTTACTCAGAGACAGGCGTGTGTTACTCAGAGACAGACGTGTGTTACTCAGAGACAGGCGTGTGTTACTCAGAGACAGACTCAGAGGCGTGTGTTACTCAGAGACAGACGTGTGTTACTCAGAGACAGACAGACGTGTGTTACTCAGAGAAGTGTTACTCAGAGACAGGCGTGTGTTACTCAGAGACAGAGACGTGTGTTACTCAGAGACAGACGTGTGTTACTCAGAGACAGACGTGTGTTACTCAGAGAAGCGTTACTCAGAGACAGACGTGTGTTACTCAGAGACAGACGTGTGTTACTCAGAGACAGACGTGTGTTACTCAGAGACAGGCGTGTGTTACTCAGAGACAGACGTGTGTTACTCAGAGAAGCGTTACTCAGAGACAGACGTGTGTTACTCAGACAGACGTGTGTTACTCAGACAGACGTGTGTTACTCAGAGACAGACAGGCGTGTGTTACTCAGAGACAGACGTGTGTTACTCAGAGACAGACGTGTGTTACTCAGAGACAGACGTGTGTTACTCAGAGACAGACGTGTGTTGTTCTCAGAGACAGACGTGTGTTACTCAGAGACAGACGTGTGTTACTCAGAGACAGACGTGTGTTACTCAGAGACAGACGTGTGTTACTCAGAGACAGACGGTGTTACTCAGAGACAGACGAGTGTTACTCCAGAGACAGACGTGTTACTCAGAGACAGGCGTGTGTTACTCAGAGAGACAGACGCGTGTGTTAGTCAGAGACAGGACGTGTGTTACTCAGAGACAGAGACGTGTTACTCAGAGACAGACGTGTGTTACTCAGAGACAGACGTGTGTTACTCAGAGACAGGCGTGTGTTACTCAGAGAGACGTGTTACTCAGAGACAGGCGTGTTACTCAGAGACAGTGTGTGTTACTCAGAGACAGGCGTGTGTTACTCAGAGATCAGAGCGTGTGTTACTCAGAGACAGACGCGTGTGTTACTCAGAGACAGACGTGTGTTACTCAGAGAAGTGTTACTCAGAGACAGACGTGTTACTCAGAGACAGGCGTGTGTTACTCAGAGACAGGCGTGTGTTACTCAGAGACAGGCGTGTGTTACTCAGAGACAGACGGTGTTGAGTCAGGAGAGACAGAGCGCAGTGTTACTCAGAGACAGACGTGTGTTACTCAGAGACAGACGGTGTTACTCAGAGACAGACGTGTGTTACTCAGACAGACGTGTGTTACTCAGACAGACGTGTGTTAGTGTTACTCAGAGACAGACGTGTGTTACTCAGAGACAGACGTGTGTTACTCAGAGACAGAGACTCAGACAGACGTGTGTTACTCAGAGACAGACGTGTGTTACTCAGAGACAGACGTGTGTTACTCAGAGACAGACGTGTGTTACTCAGAGACAGACGTGTGTTACTCAGAGAAGTGTTACTCAGAGACAGACGTGTGTTACTCAGAGACAGACGGTGTTACTCAGAGACAGACGTGTGTTACTCAGAGACAGACGTGTGTTACTCAGAGACAGACGTGTGTTAGTCAGAGACAGACGTGTGTTAGTCAGAGACAGACGTGTTACTCAGAGACAGGCGTGTGTTACTCAGAGACAGGCGTGTGTTACTCAGAGACAGGCGTGTGTTACTCAGAGAAGCGTTACTCAGAGACGTGTGTTACTCAGAGACAGACGTGTGTTATCAGAGACAGGCGTGTGTTACTCAGAGACAGGCGTGTGTTACTCAGAGACAGACGTGTGTTACTCAGAGAAGCGTTACTCAGAGACAGACGTGTGTTACTCAGAGAAGCGTTACTCAGAGACAGACGTGTGTTACTCAGAGACAGACGTGTGTTACTCAGAGACAGACGTGTGTTACTCAGAGAGACGTGTGTTAGTCAGAGAGGTGTTACTCAGAGACAGACGTGTGTTACTCAGAGACAGGCGTGTGTTACTCAGAGACAGACGTGTGTTACTCAGAGACAGGCGTGTGTTACTCAGAGACAGACGGTGTTACTCAGAGACAGACGTGTGTTACTCAGAGAGAGACTCAGAGACAGACGTGTTACTCAGAGACAGACGTGTGTTACTCAGAGACAGACGTGTTACTCAGAGACAGACAGGTTACTCAGAGTGTGTTACTCAGAGACAGACGTGTGTTACTCAGAGACAGACGTGTGTTACTCAGAGACAGACGTGTGTTACTCAGAGACAGACGTGTGTTACTCAGAGACAGACGTGTGTTAGTCAGAGAAGCGTTACTCAGAGAGAGACGTGTTACTCAGAGACAGACGTGTGTTAGTCAGAGAAGCGTTACGTGTGTTACTCAGAGACAGGCGTGTGTACTCAGAGACAGACGTGTGTTACTCAGAGACAGGCGTGTGTTACTCAGAGACAGAGTTAGTCAGTGTGTTACTCAGAGACAGACGTCAGAGACAGACGTGTGTTACTCAGAGACAGACGTGTGTTACTCAGAGACAGACGTGTGTTACTCAGAGACAGACGTGTGTTACTCAGAGAGAGTTATCAGAGACGTGTGTTACTCAGAGACAGTTACTCAGAGACAGGCGTGTGCGTGTGTTACTCAGAGACAGACGACGTGTTACTCAGAGACAGACGTGTGTTACTCAGAGACAGAGGCGTGTGTTACTCAGAGACAGGCGTGTGTTACTCAGAGAGTTACTCAGGAGACAGACGTGTGTTACTCAGAGACAGACGTGTGTTACTCAGAGACAGACGTGTGTTACTCAGAGACAGACGTGTGTTACTCAGAGACAGGCGTGTGTTACTCAGAGACAGACGTGTGTTACTCAGAGACAGACGTGTGTTACTCAGAGACAGACGTGTGTTAGTCAGAGACAGACGGTGTTACTCAGGAGACAGACGTGTGTTACTCAGAGACAGACGTGTGTTACTCAGAGAAGTGTTACTCAGAGACAGACGTGTGTTACTCAGAGACAGACGGTGTTACTCAGAGACAGCGTGTGTTACTCAGAGACAGACGTGTGTTACTCAGAGACAGACGTGTGACTCAGAGACAGACGTGTGTTAGTCAGAGACAGACGTGTGTTAGTCAGAGACAGACGTGTGTTAGTCAGAGACAGACGTGTGTTAGTCAGAGACAGACGTGTGTTAGTCAGAGACAGACGTGTGTTACTCAGAGACAGACGTGTGTTACTCAGAGACAGACGTGTGTTAGTCAGAGACAGACGTGTGTTACTCAGAGACAGACGTGTGTTACTCAGAGACAGACGTGTGTTACTCAGAGACAGACGGCGTTGTGTTACTCAGAGACAGACGTGTGTTACTCAGAGAGTTACTCAGAGACGACGGTGTTACTCAGAGAGCGTGTGTTACTCAGAGACAGACGTTACTCAGAGACAGTGTTACTCAGAGACAGACGTGTGTTACTCAGAGAGAGACGTGTGTTACTCAGAGACAGGCGTGTGTTACTCAGAGACAGACGTGTGTTACTCAGAGACAGACGTGTGTTACTCAGAGACAGACGTCAGAGTGTTACTCAGAGACAGACGTGTGTTACTCAGAGACAGGCGTTGTTACTCAGAGACAGACGTGTGTTATACTCAGAGACAGGCGTGTGTTACTCAGAGACAGACGTGTGTTACTCAGAGACAGACGTGTGTTACTCAGAGACAGGCGTGTGTTACTCAGAGACAGGCGGTGGCGTGTGTTACTCAGAGACAGACGTGTGTTACTCAGAGATGTGTTACTCAGAGACAGACGTGTGTTACTCAGAGACAGACGTGTTACTCAGAGACAGACGTGTGTTACTCAGAGACAGACGTGTGTTACTCAGAGACAGACGTGTGTTACTCAGAGACAGACGTGTGTTACTCAGAGACAGGCGTGTGTTACTCAGAGACAGACGTGTGTTACTCAGAGACAGACGTGTGTTACTCAGAGACAGACGTGTGTTACTCAGAGACAGACGTGTGTTACTCAGAGACAGACGTGTGTTACTCAGAGAGACAGACAGTGTGTTACTCAGAGACAGACGTGTGTTACTCAGAGACAGACGTGTGTTACTCAGAGACAGACGTGTGTTACTCAGAGACAGACGTGTGTTACTCAGAGAAGTGTTACTCAGAGACAGACGTGTGTTACTCAGAGACAGACGTGTGTTACTCAGAGACAGATCGTGTGTTACTCAGAGACAGACGTGTGTTACTCAGAGACAGACGTGTGTTACTCAGAGACAGGCGTGTGTTACTCAGAGACAGACGTGTGTTACTCAGAGACAGACAGACGTGTGTTACTCAGAGACAGACGTGTGTTACTCAGAGACAGACGTGTGTTACTCAGAGACAGACGTGTGTTACTCAGAGACATGTTACTCAGAGACAGACGCAGTGTTACTCAGAGACAGAGAGCGTGTTACTCAGAGACAGACGTGTGTTACTCAGAGACAGACGTGTGTTACTCAGAGACAGGCGTGTGTTACTCAGAGACAGACGTGTGTTACTCAGAGACAGACGTGTGTTACTCAGAGAAGTGTTACTCAGAGACAGACGTGTGTTACTCAGAGACAGACGTGTGTTACTCAGAGAAGTGTTACTCAGAGACAGACGTGTGTTACTCAGAGACAGACGTGTGTTACTCAGAGACAGGCGTGTAGTCACTCAGAGACAGACGTGTGTTACTCAGAGACAGACGTGTGTTACTCAGAGAAGTGTTACTCAGAGACAGCGTGTGTTACTCAGAGACAGTGTTACTCAGAGTTAGAGACAGCGTGTGTTACTCAGAGAGAGACAGACGTGTGTTAGTCAGAGAAGCGTTACTCAGAGACAGATGTGTTACTCAGAGACAGACGTGTGTTACTCAGAGACAGACGTGTTACTCAGAGACAGACGTGTGTTACTCAGAGACAGACGTGTGTTACTCAGAGACAGACGTGTGTTACTCAGAGACAGACGTGTGTTACTCAGAGACGTGTTATCAGAGACAGACGTGTGTTACTCAGAGACAGAGACGTGTGTTACTCAGAGACAGACGTGTGTTACTCAGAGACAGACGTGTGTTACTCAGAGACAGACGTGTGTTACTCAGAGACAGACGTGTGTTACTCAGAGACAGACGTGTGTTACTCAGAGACAGACGTGTGTTACTCAGAGACAGGCGTGTGTTACTCAGAGACAGGCGTGTGTTACTCAGAGACAGACGTGTGTTACTCAGAGAAGTGTTACTCAGAGACAGACGTGTTACTCAGAGACAGACGTGTGTTACTCAGAGACAGACGTGTTAGTCAGAGAGGTGTTACTCAGAGACAGACGTGTGTTAGTCAGAGACAGACGTGTGTTAGTCAGTGTGTTACTCAGAGAGTTACAGAGACAGACGGTGTTACTCAGAGACAGACGTGTGTTACTCAGAGACAGGCGTGTGTTACTCAGAGACAGAGCGCGTGTTACTCAGAGACAGACGTGTGTTACTCAGAGACAGACGTGTGTTACTCCAGAGACAGACAGTGTGTTACTCAGAGACAGACGTGTTACTCAGAGACAGGCGTGTGTTACTCAGAGACAGACGTGTGTGTGTTACTCAGAGACAGACGTGTGTTACTCAGAGACTCAGACAGACGTGTTACTCAGAGACAGACGTGTGTTACTCAGAGACAGACGTGTGTTACTCAGAGACAGACGTGTGTTACTCAGAGACAGACGTGTGTTACTCAGAGACAGACGTGTGTTACTCAGAGACAGACGTGTGTTACTCAGAGACAGACGTGTGTTACTCAGAGACAGACGTGTGTTACTCAGAGACAGAACGTGTTACTCAGAGACAGACGTGTGTTACTCAGAGACAGACTCAGAGACAGACGTGTTGTTACTCAGAGACAGACGTAGTGTTACTCAGAGACAGACGTGTGTTACTCAGAGACAGACGTGTGTTACTCAGATCAGAGCAGGCGTGTTACTCAGAGACAGACAGGCGTGTGTTACTCAGAGAGACAGACGTGTGTTAGTCAGAGACAGACGTGTGTTACTCAGAGACAGACGTGTGTTACTCAGAGACGTGTTATCAGAGACAGACGTGTTACTCAGAGACAGACGTGTTACTCAGAGACAGACGTGTGTTACTCAGAGACAGAGACAGACAGACGTGTGTTACTCAGAGACAGACGCAGTGTTACTCAGAGACAGACGTGTGTTACTCAGAGACAGACGTGTGTTACTCAGAGACTCAGAGACAGTGTGTTACTCAGAGACAGACGTGTGTTACTCAGAGACAGACGTGGTGTTACTCAGAGACAGAGTTACTCAGAGACAGTGTTGTTACTCAGAGACAGAGACAGTGTGTGTTACTCAGAGACAGACGTGTGTTACTCTCAGAGTTACAGACAGGCGTGTGTGTTACTCAGAGACAGACGTGTGTTACTCAGAGACAGACGTGTGTTACTCAGAGACAGGCGTGTGTTACTCAGAGACAGACGTGTGTTACTCAGAGACAGACGTGTGTTACTCAGAGACAGACGTGTGTTACTCAGAGACAGTTACTCAGAGACAGTGTTACTCAGAGACAGACGTGTGTTTACAGTTACTCAGAGACAGACGTGTTACTCAGAGACAGACGTGTGTTACTCAGAGACAGACGTGTGTTACTCAGAGACAGACGTGTGTTACTCAGAGACAGACGTGTGTTACTCAGAGAAGTGTTACTCAGAGACAGACGTGTGTTACTCAGAGACAGACGTGTGTTACTCAGAGACAGTTACGTGTGTTACTCAGAGACAGACGTGTGTTACTCAGGAGACAGACGTGTGTTTAGTCAGAGACAGACGCGTGTTAGTCAGAGACAGACGTGTGTTACTCAGAGACAGACGTGTGAGACAGACGTGTGTTTAGACGTGTGTTCAGAGACAGACGTGTGTTAGTCAGAGAAGTGTTACTCAGAGACAGACGTGTGTTAGTCAGAGACAGACGTGTGTTACTCAGAGACGTGTTACTCAGAGACAGACGTGTGTTAGTCAGAGACAGGCGTGTGTTACTCAGAGACAGACGTGTGTTACTCAGAGACAGACGTGTGTTACTCAGAGACAGACGTGTGTTACTCAGAGACAGACGTGTGTTACTCAGAGACAGACGTGTGTTACTCAGAGACAGACGTGTGTTACTCAGAGACAGACGTGTGTTACTCAGAGACAGACGTGTGTTACTCAGAGACAGACGTGTGTTACTCAGAGAAGCGTTACTCAGAGACAGACGTGTGTTACTCAGACAGACGTGTGTTACTCAGACAGACGTGTTATCAGAGACAGACGTGTGTTACTCAGAGAGACGTGTGTTACTCAGAGACTCAGAGACAGGCGTGTGTTACTCAGAGACAGACGTGTGTTACTCAGAGACAGACGTGTGTTACTCAGAGACAGACGTGTGTTACTCAGAGACAGACGTGTGTTACTCAGAGACAGACGTGTGTTACTCAGAGACAGACGTGTGTTACTCAGAGAAGTGTTACTCAGAGACACGCAGTGTTACTCAGAGACAGTGTGTACTCAGAGACAGACGTGTGTTACTCAGAGACAGGCGTGTTACACCAGAGACAGACGTGGTGTTACTCAGAGACAGACGCGTGTCAGAGACAGTTAGTCAGAGACAGACGTGTGTTACTCAGAGACAGAGCGTGTGTTACTCAGAGACAGACGTGTGTTACTCAGAGACAGACGTTACTCAGAGTGTTACTCAGAGACAGACGTGTGTTACTCAGAGACAGACGTGTGTTACTCAGAGACAGACGAGTTACTCAGAGACAGACGTGTGTTACTCAGAGACAGACGCGTGTGTTACTCAGAGACAGACGTGTGTTACTCAGAGACAGACGTGTTGTTACTCAGAGACAGACGTGTTACTCAGAGACAGACGTGTGTTACTCAGAGACAGACGTGTGTTACTCAGAGACAGACGTGTGTTACTCAGAGACAGACGTGTTACTCAGAGACAGACGTGTGTTACTCAGAGACAGACGTGTGTTACTCAGAGAAGTGTTACTCAGAGACAGACGGTGTTACTCAGAGACAGACGTGTTACTCAGAGACAGACGTGTGTTAGTCAGAGAAGTGTTACCCAGAGACAGACATGTGTTACTCAGAGACAGACGTGTTACTCAGAGACAGACGTGTGTTACTCAGAGAAGTGTTACTCAGAGACAGACGTGTTGTTAGTGTGTTACTCAGAGAAGTGTTACTCAGAGAGAGACGTGTGTTACTCAGAGACAGACGTGTGTTACTCAGAGACAGACGTATGTTACTCAGTCATTCTTGCTGTTATGAATTACACTTGAGCATCAGTGGCTTTAATCAGAGAGCATTATGGGTAACGATGTCACCTGTGTGTATGTTTGCAGCTGAAAACAAGCCCATCTGGATGCACGCGGAGGAGAGAGAGGAGATGAGCAAGGTGTGTGTGTGTGTGTATGTATGAGTGAGTTGAGAGTGTGTGTGTGTGTGTGTGTGTGTTGTTCTGCTGTCACTCAGAGTGTGTGTGTGTGTGTGAGTGTGACAGTGTGTGTGTTGTTCTGCTGTCACTCACTGTGTGTGTGTGTTGTTCTGCTGTCACTCACTGTGTGTGTGTGTTGTTCTGCTGTCACTCACTGTGTGTGTGTGTGTGTGTGTGTGTGTGTGTGTGTGTGTGTGTGTGTGTGTGTGTGTGAGTATGTGTGTTGTTCTGTCATTCACTGTGTGTGTGTGTGTGTGTTGTTCTGCTGTCACTCAGTGTGTGTGTGTGTGTGAGAGTGTGTGTGTGTGTTGTTCTGCTGTCACTCAGAGTGTGTGTGTGTGTGTGTGTGAGAGTGTGTGTGTTGTTCTGCTGTCACTCAGAGTGTGTGTGTGTGTGTCTGTGTAAGTGTGAGAGTGTGTGTGTTGTTCTGCTGTCAATCAGAGTGTGTGTGTGAGTGTGTTGTTCTGCTGTCACTCACTGTGTGTGTGTGTGAGTGTGTGTTGTTCTGCTGTCACTCAGTGTGTGTGAGTGTGTGTGTGTGTGTGTGTGTGTGTGTGTGTGTGTGAGAGAGAGAGTGTGTGTTGTTCTGCTGTCACTCACTGTGTGTGTGTGAGTGTGTGTTGTTCTGCTGTCACTCACTGTGTGTGTGTGTGTGTGTGTGTGAGAGTGTGTGTGTTGTACTGCTGTCACTCAGAGTGTGTGTGTGTGTGTGTGTGTATGTAAGTGTGAGAGTGTGTGTGTTGTTCTGCTGTCACTCAGAGTGTATGTGTGAGTGTGAGAGTGTGTGTTGTTCTGCTGTCACTCACTGTGTGAGTGTGTGTTGTTCTGCTGTCACTCACTGTGTGTGTGTGTGTGTTCTGTCATTCACTGTGTGTGTGAGTGTGTGTGTTGTTCTGCTGTCACTCACTGTGTGTGTGTGAGTGTGTGTTGTTCTGCTGTCACTCAGTGTGTGTGTGTGTGTGAGAGAGAGAGTGTGTGTGTTGTTCTGCTGTCACTCAGTGTGTGTGTGTGTGTGTGTGTGTGTGTGTGTGTGTGTGTGTGTGTGTGTGTGTGTGTGTGAGATGTTCTGCTGTCACTCACTGTGTGTGTGTGTGTGTTGTTCTGCTGTCATTCACTGTGTGTGTGTGTGTGTGTGTGTGTGTTGTTCTGCTGTCATTCACTGTGTGTGTCTGATGTTCAGGGGAAGCACAGAGACAACACGCCGTACGGGGAATACGGAGGCTGGTACAAAGCCTGTAAAGTCAACAGGTACAACACACACTTCACACACTCGATTTGAGTGTGCTTTGCTTTTGCTGTCAGAGATCAGACACACACACAGCAGTGATTCATCAGGCTCAGAGCCACAAGGGCTTCCTGTATTCTGATGCTGTAATAGATGTCATTCATGCTCAATATTCGCTGACAAACAGCCGAAAGCATTTTTCCAGGTGAACATCCCCTCACCCAGTGCTCGCTCTGTGTTGTATCCCATGAGAAACCGAATTAAGTCCCAGTTCTCCTAGTCATACTCCCAAAGTATTTTCGTGAAAAAAAGCACATAGTTGTGAGTGTGTAGCAGAAGACACACTACTACTTTATTATAATTGCGTCTTTAACGCTCTCCTGTACAGTTAGGTGTTGCACAATCATCACAGTTAGGTGTCGCACAATCATCACAGTTAGGTGTTGCACTATCATCACATCACAGTTAGGTGTTGCACTATCATCACAGTTAGGTGTTTCACTATCATCACAGTTAGGTGTTGCACTATCATCACAGTTAGGTGTTGCACTATCATCACAGTTAGGTGTTGCACTATCATCACAGTTAGGTGTTGCACAATCATCACAGTTAGGTGTCGCACTATCATCACAGTTAGGTGTTGCACTATCATCACATCACAGTTAGGTGTTGCACTATCATCACAGTTAGGTGTCACACAATCATCACAGTTAGGTGTTGCACTATCATCACAGTTAGGTGTCACAATCATCACAGTTAGGTGTTGCACTATCATCACATCACAGTTAGGTGTTGCACAATCATCACAGTTAGGTGTTGCACTATCATCACATCACAGTTAGGTGTTGCACTATCATCACAGTTAGGTGTTGCACAATCATCACAGTTAGGTGTTGCACTATCATCACATCACAGTTAGGTCTCACACAATCATCACAGTTAGGTGTTGCACTATCATCACATCACAGTTAGGTCGCACACAATCATCACAGTTAGGTGTTGCACTATCATCACATCACAGTTAGGTCTCACACAATCATCACAGTTAGGTGTTGCACTATCATCACAGTTAGGTGTCGCACTATCATCACAGTTAGGTGTTGCACTATCATCACATAACAGTTAGGTGTTGCACAATCGTCTCAGTTAGGTGTCGCACAATCATCACAGTTAGGTGTCGCACAATCATCACAGTTAGGTGTTTCACTATCATCACATCACAGTTAGGTGTTGCACAATCGTCTCAGTTAGGTGTTGCACTATCATCACATCACAGTTAGGTGTTGCACTATCATCACATCACAGTTAGGTGTTGCACAATCGTCTCAGTTAGGTGTCGCACAATCATCACAGTTAGGTGTCGCACAATCATCACAGTTAGGTGTTTCACTATCATCACATCACAGTTAGGTGTTGCACAATCGTCTCAGTTAGGTGTTGCACTATCATCACATTACAGTTAGGTGTCGCACAATCATCACAGTTAGGTGTCGCACTATCATCAGTTAGGTGTCGCACTATCATCAGTTAGGTGTCGCACTATCATCACAGTTAGGTGTTGCACTATCATCACATCACAGTTAGGTGTTGCACAATCATCACATCACAGTTAGGTGTTGCACTATCATCACATCACAGTTAGGTGTTGCACTATCATCACATCACAGTTAGGTGTTGCACTGTCATCACAGTTAGGTGTTGCACAATCATCACAGTTAGGTGTTGCACTATCATCACATCACAGTTAGGTCTCACACAATCATCACAGTTAGGTGTCGCACTATCATCACAGTTAGGTGTTGCACTATCATCACATCACAGTTAGGTTTTGCACAATTGTCTCAGTTAGGTGTCGCACAATCATCACAGTTAGGTGTCGCACAATCATCACAGTTAGGTGTTGCACAATCGTCTCAGTTAGGTGTTGCACTATCATCACATTACAGTTAGGTGTCGCACAATCATCACAATTAGGTGGTGCACTATCATCACAGTTAGGTGTTGCACTATCACCACATCACAGTTAGGTGTTGCACAATCATCACAGTTAGGTGTTGCACTATCATCACATCACAGTTAGGTGTTGCACTATCATCACAGTTAGGTGTTGCACTATCATCACATCACAGTTAGGTGTTGCACAATCATCACAGTTAGGTGTTGCACTATCATCACAGTTAGGTGTTGCACTATCATCACATCACAGTTAGGTGTTGCACTATCATCACATCACAGTTAGGTGTTGCACTATCATCACATCACAGTTAGGTGTTGCACAATCATCACAGTTAGGTGTTGCACTATCATCACATCACAGTTAGGTGTCACACATCATCAGTTAAGTGTTGCACTATCACAGTTAGGTGTTGCACTATCATCATCACAGTTAAGTGTTGCACTATCATCACATCACAGTTAGGTGTTGCACAATGCACAATCATCACAGTTAGGTGTTGCACTATCATCACATCACAGTTAGGTGTCACACAATCATCACAGTTAGGTGTTGCACTATCATCACATCTCAGTTAGGTGTCACACAATCATCACAGTTAGGTGTTGCACTATCATCACATCTCAGTTAGGTGTCGCACTATCACTATCATCATCACAGTTAGGTGTTGCACACAATCATCACAGTTAGGTGTCACATCACAGTTAGGTGTCACACAATCATTCAGTTAGGTGTCACACAATCATCACAGTTAGGTGTCGCACTATCATTACATCTCAGTTAGGTGTCGCACAATCATCACAGTTAGGTGTCGCACAATCATCACAGTTAGGTGTCACACAATCATCACAGTTAGGTGTCACACTATCATCACATCTCAGTTAGGTGTCACACAATCATCACAGTTAGGTGTCACACAATCATCACAGTTAGGTGTCACACTATCATCACATCTCAGTTAGGTGTCGCACAATCATCACAGTTAGGTGTTGCACTATCATTACATCTCAGTTAGGTGTTGCACAATCATCACAGTTAGGTGTTGCACTATCATCACATCTCAGTTAGGTGTCACACAATCATCACAGTTAGGTGTTGCACTATCATCACATCTCAGTTAGGTGTCACACAATCATCACAGTTAGGTGTCACACAATCATCAGTTAGGTGTTGCACTATCATCACATCACAGTTAGGTGTTGCACAATCATCACAGTTAGGTGTTGCACAATCATCACAGTTAGGTGTTGCACTATCATCACATCACAGTTAGGTGTCACACAATCATCACAGTTAGGTGTTGCACTATCATCACATCTCAGTTAGGTGTCGCACAATCATCACAGTTAGGTGTCACACAATCATCACAGTTAGGTGTCGCACTATCATCACATCTCAGTTAGGTGTCACACAATCATCACAGTTAGGTGTTCGCACTATCATCACATCACAGTTAGGTGTCGCACAATCATCACAGTTAGGTGTTGCACTATCATCACATCTCAGTTAGGTGTCGCACAATCATCACAGTTAGGTGTCGCACAATCATCACAGTTAGGTGTCACACTATCATCACATCTCAGTTAGGTGTCACACAATCATCACAGTTAGGTGTCACACAATCATCACAGTTAGGTGTTACACTATCATCACATCTCAGTTAGGTGTCACACAATCATCACAGTTAGGTGTCACACTATCATCACATCTCAGTTAGGCGTCACACAATCATCTCAGTTAGGTGTCACACAATCATCACAGTTAGGTGTCGCACTATCATTACATCTCAGTTAGGTGTCACACAATCATCACAGTTAGGTGTTGCGCTATCATCACATCACAGTTAGGTGTCACACAATCATCACAGTTAGGTGTTGCACTATCATCACAGTTAGGTGTTGCACTATCATCACAGTTAGGTGTTGCACAATCATCACAGTTAGGTGTTGCACTATCATCACAGTTAGGTGTTGCACTATCATCACATCAAAGTTAGGTGTTGCACTATCATCACATCACAGTTAGGTGTTGCACTATCATCATAGTTAGGTGTTGCATTATCATCACATCACAGTTAGGTGTCGCACTATCATCACAGTTAGGTGTCGCTCAATCATCACATCACAGTTAGGTGTCACACAATCATCATAGTTAGGTGTTGCACTATCATCACATCTCAGTTAGGTGTCACACAATCATCATAGTTAGGTGTTGCACTATCATCACATCATCAGTTAGGTGTTGCACTATCATCACATCATCTCAGTTAGGTGTCACACAATCATCACAGTTAGGTGTCAGGTGTCATCACAGCAAGTGTTGCACTACTCATGTCATCACAGTGCACTATCATCACATCACAGTTAGGTGTTGCACTATCATCACAGTTAGGTGTTGCACTATCATCATCACAGTTAGGTGTCACAATCATCACAGTTAGGTGTTGCACTATCATCACATCTCAGTTAGGTGTCACACAATCATCACAGTTAGGTGTTGCACTATCATCACATCTCAGTTAGGTGTCACAGTAATCATCATCATCTCAGTTAGGTGTTGCACTATCATCACATCATAATCACAGTTAGGTGTTGCACTATCATCACATCTCAGTTAGGTGTCACACAATCATCACAGTTAGGTGTTGCACTATCATCACATCTCAGTTAGGTGTCACACAATCATCATAGTTAGGTGTTGCACTATCATCACATCTCAGTTAGGTGTCACACAATCATCATAGTTAGGTGTTGCACTATCATCACATCTCAGTTAGGTGTCACACTATCATCACAGTTAGGTGTTGCACTATCATCACATCACAGTTAGGCGTCGCACTATCATCACACCACAGTTAGGTGTCACACAATCATCTCAGTTAAGTGTTGCACTATCATCTCAGTTAAGTGTTGCACTATCATCTCAGTTAGGTGTCACACAATCATCACAGTTAGGTGTTGCACTATCATCTCAGTTAGGTGTCACACAGTCATCACAGTTAGGTGTTGCACTATCATTACATCTCAGTTAGGTGTCGCACAATCATCACAGTTAGGTGTTGCACTATCATCACATCTCAGTTAGGTGTCGCACAATCATCACAGTTAGGTGTCGCACAATCATCACAGTTAGGTGTTGCACAATCATCACAGTTAGGTGTTGCACTATCATTACATCTCAGTTAGGTGTCGCACAATCATCACAGTTAGGTGTTGCACTATCATCACATCTCAGTTAGGTGTCGCACAATCATCACAGTTAGGTGTCACACTATCATCACATCTCAGTTAGGCGTCACACAATCATCACAGTTAGGTGTCACACTATCATCACATCACAGTTAGGTGTCACACTATCATCACATCACAGTTAGGTGTCACACAATCATCACAGTTAGGTGTTGTACTATCATCACATCACAGTTAGGTGTTGCACTATCATCTCAGTTAGGTGTCACACAATCATCACAGTTAGGTGTCGCACTATCATTACATCTCAGTTAGGTGTCACACAATCATCACAGTTAGGTGTCACACTATCATCACATCTCAGTTAGGTGTCACACAATCATCATAGTTAGGTGTCGCACTATCATCACATCTCAGTTAGGTGTCACACAATCATCACAGTTAGGTGTTGCACTATCATTACATCACAGTTAGGTGTCGCACTATCATCACATCTCAGTTAGGTGTCGCACAATCATCAGTTAGGTGTTGCACTATCATCACATCACAGTTAGGTGTTGCACTATCATCACATCTCAGTTAGGTGTTGCACTATCATTACATCACAGTTAGGTGTTGCACAATCATCTCAGTTAGGTGTTGAACTATCATTACATCACAGTTAGGTGTTGCACAATCATCACAGTTAGGTGTTGCACTATCATGACATCTCAGTTAGGTGTCACACAATCATCACAGTTAGGTGTTGCACTATCATCACTATCATCACATCACAGTTAGGTGTCGCAATCACAATCATCACAGTTAGGTGTCGCACAATCATATCATTACATCTCAGTTAGGTGTCACACAATCATCACAGTTAGGTGTTGCACTATCATCACATCTCAGTTAGGTGTCGCACAATCATCACAGTTAGGTGTCGCACAATCATCACAGTTAGGTGTTGCACTATCATCACATCTCAGTTAGGTGTCGCACAATCATCACAGTTAGGTGTTGCACTATCATCACATCTCAGTTAGGTGTCACACAATCATCACAGTTAGGTGTTGTACTATCATCACATCACAGTTAGGTGTCGCACAATCATCACAGTTAGGTGTTGCACTATCATTACATCTCAGTTAGGTGTCACACAATCATCACAGTTAGGTGTTGCACTATCATCACATCTCAGTTAGGTGTCGCACAATCATCACAGTTAGGTGTCACACAATCATCACAGTTAGGTGTCGCACTATCATCACATCTCAGTTAGGTGTCACACAATCATCACAGTTAGGTGTCGCACTATCATTACATCTCAGTTAGGTGTCGCACAATCATCACAGTTAGGTGTTGCACTATCATCACATCACAGTTAGGTGTCGCACTATCATCACATCTCAGTTAGGTGTCACACAATCATCACAGTTAGTGTGTCACTATCAATCATCACAGTTAGGTGTCGCACTATCATCACATCACAATTAGGTGTCGCACAGTTATCATCACAGTTAGGTGTCGCACTATCATCACATCTCAGTTAGTGTCGCACAATCATCACAGTTAGGTGTCGCACATCATCACATCATCACAGTTAGGTGTCGCACTATCATCACATCACAGTTAGGTGTCGCACAATCATCATCACAGTTAGGTGTCGCACTATCATCACATCACAGTTAGGTGTCGCACTATCATCACATCACAGTTAGGTGTCGCACTATCATCACAGTTAGGTGTCGCACAATCATCACATCAGTTAGGTGTCGCACATCATCACATCACATCACAGTTAGGTGTCGCACTATCATCACATCTCAGTTAGGTGTCGCACTATCATCATCATCACAGTTAGGTGTCGCACTATCATCACATCACAGTTAGGTGTCGCACTAGGTGCACTATCATCACATCACAGTTAGGTGTCGCACAATCATCAGTTAGGTGTTGCACTATCATCACATCACAGTTAGGTGTCACACAATCATCACAGTTAGGTGTTGCACTATCATCACAGTTAGGTGTCGCACTATCATCACATCACAATTAGGCGTCGCACTATCATCACATCACAGTTAGGTGTCGCACTATCATCACATCACAGTTAGGTGTCGCACTATCATCACATCACAGTTAGGTGTCGCACTATCATCACATTTAGGTGTCACACTATCATCACATCAGTTAGGTGTCGCACTATCACATCACATCACAGTTAGGTGTCGCACTATCATCACATCACGGTTAGGTGTGTCGCATCACATCATCACATCACATCACAGTTAGGTGTCGCACTATCATCACATCACAGTTAGGTGTCGCACTATCATCACATCACAGTTAGGTGTCGCACTATCATCACATCACAGTTAGGTGTCGCACTATCATCACATCACAGTTAGGTGTCGCACTATCATCACATTTAGGTGTCACACTATCATCACATCAGTTAGGTGTCGCACTATCATCACATCACAGTTAGGTGTCGCACTATCATCACATCACAGTTAGGTGTCGCACTATCATCACATCACATTTAGGTGTCGCACTATCATCATCATCACAGTTAGGTGTCGCACTATCATCATCACATCACAGTTAGTGTCGCACAATCATCAGTTAGGTGTTGCACTATCATCACATCACAGTTAGGTGTCGCACTATCATCACATCACAGTTAGGTGTCGCACTATCATCACATCACAGTTAGGTGTTGCACTATCATCACATCACAGTTAGGTGTTGCACTATCATCACATCTCAGTTAGGTGTCGCACAATCATCACAGTTAGGTGTCGCACTATCATCACATCACAGTTAGGTGTCACACAATCATCACATCACAGTTAGGTGTCGCACTATCATCACATCACAGTTAGGTGTCGCACTATCATCACATCACAGTTAGGTGTCGCACTATCATCACATTTAGGTGTCACACTATCATCACATCAGTTAGGTGTCGCACTATCATCACATCACAGTTAGGTGTCGCACTATCATCATCACATCACGGTTAGGTGTCGCACTATCATCACATCACGGTTAGGTGTCGCACTATCATCACATCACAATTAGGCGTCGCACTATCATCACATCACAGTTAGGTGTCGCACTATCATCACATCACAGTTAGGTGTTGCACTATCATCACATCACAGTTAGGTGTCGCACTATCATCATCACAGTTAGGTGTCTATCATCACATCAGCAGTTAGGTGTCGCACTATCATCATCACAGTTAGGTGTCACACTATCATCATCAGTTAGTGTCGCACTATCATCACATCACAGTTAGGTGTCGCACTATCATCACATCAGTTAGGTGTTAGGTGTTCGCACTATCATCACATCACAATTAGGTGTCGCACTATCATCACATCACAGTTAGGTGTCGCACTATCATCACATCACAGTTAGGTGTCGCACTATCATCACATCACAGTTAGGTGTCATCATCACAGTTAGGTGTCGCACTATCATCACATTTAGGTGTCACACTATCATCACATCAGTTAGGTGTCGCACTATCATCACATCACAGTTAGGTGTCGCACTATCATCACATCACGGTTAGGTGTCGCACTATCATCACATCACAGTTAGGTGTCGCACTATCATCACATCACAGTTAGGTGTCGCACTATCATCACATCACAATTAGGTGTCGCACTATCATCACATCACAGTTAGGTGTCGCACTATCATCACATCACAGTTAGTGTCGCACTATCATCACATCACAGTTAGGTGTCGCACTATCATCACATCACAGTTAGGTGTCACTATCATCACATCACAGTTAGGTGTCGCACTATCATCACATCACAGTTAGGTGTCGCACACATATCATCACATCACAATTAGGTGTCGCACTATCATCACATCACAGTTAGGTGTCACACTATCATCACATCACAGTTAGGTGTCACACTATCATCACATCACAGTTAGGTGTCGCACTATCATCACATCACAATTAGGTGTCGCACTATCATCACATCACAGTTAGGTGTCGCACTATCATCATCACAGTTAGGTGTCACACTATCATCACATCACAGTTAGGTGTCGCACTATCATCACATCACAGTTAGGTGTCGCACTATCATCACATCACAGTTAGGTGTCGCACTATCATCACATCACAGTTAGTGTTAGGTGTTTTTATCACTACATCACATCACAGTTAGGTGTCGCACTATATCATCACATTTAGGTGTCACACTATCATCACATCACAGTTAGGTGTCGCACTATCATCACATCACAGTTAGGTGTCGCACATCATCACGGTTAGGTGTCGCACTATCATCACATCACAGTTAGGTGTCGCACTATCATCACATCACAGTTAGGTGTCGCGCACTATCATCACATCACAGTTAGGTGTCGCACTATCATCACATCACAGTTAGGTGTCGCACTATCATCACATCACAGTTAGGTGTCGCACTATCATCACATATTAGGTGTCGCACTATCATCACATCACAGTTAGGTGTCGCACTATCATCACATCACAGTTAGGTGTCGCACTATCATCACATCACAGTTAGGTGTCGCACTATCATCACATCACAGTTAGCGTGTCGCACTATCATCACACATCACAGTTAGGTGTCGCACTATCATCACATCACAGTTAGGTGTCGCACTATCATCACATCACAGTTAGGTGTCGCACTATCATCACATCACAGTTAGGTGTCGCACTATCATCACATCACAGTTAGGTGTCGCACTATCATCATCACAGTTAGGTGTCTTTAGTTAGGTGTCGCACTATCATCACATCACAGTTAGGTGTCGCACAGTTATCATCACATCATCACATCAGTTAGGTGTTGCACTATCATCACATCACAGTTAGGTGTTGCACTATCATCACATCACAGTTAGGTGTCGCACTATCATCACATCACAGTTAGGTGTCGCACTATCATCACATCACAGTTAGGTGTCGCACTATCATCACATCACAGTTAGGTGTTGCACTATCATCACATCACAGTTAGGTGTCGCACTATCATCACATCACAGTTAGGTGTCGCACTATCATCACATCACAGTTAGGTGTTGCACTATCATCACATCACAGTTAGGTGTTGCACTATCATCACATCTCAGTTAGGTGTCGCACAATCATCACAGTTAGGTGTCGCACTATCATCACATCACAGTTAGGTGTCACACAATCATCACAGTTAGGTGTTGCACTATCATCACATCACAGTTAGGTGTCGCACTATCATCACATCACAGTTAGGTGTCGCACTATCATCACATTTAGGTGTCACACTATCATCACATCAGTTAGGTGTCGCACTATCATCACATCACAGTTAGGTGTCGCACTATCATCACATCACGGTTAGGTGTCGCACTATCATCACATCACATTTAGGTGTCGCACTATCATCACATCACAGTTAGGTGTTGCACTATCATCACATCACAGTTAGGTGTCGCACAATCATCAGTTAGGTGTCGCACTATCATCACATCACAGTTTGGTGTTGCACAATCATCACATCACATTTAGGTGTCGCACAATCATCAGTTAGGTGTTGCACTATCATCACATCACAGTTATGTGTTGCACAATCATCACATCACATTTAGGTGTTGCACAATCATCACATCACAGTTAGGTGTCACACAGTCATCACATCACAGTTAGGTGTCGCACAATCATTTCAGGTGTCGCACAATCATCTTGTCACAGTTAAAACCCTCAAAATTGATTTCCTGTCGTTTCAGAGAGAAATGTAGCAGCAAGTAATGCGTCTTTCATACGAGACTCTCCTCATGTGTTTGTGTAATGATGCATTTAAACGTTAATGACCAGCTGTATCATTACAGAAGTGCTATTGCAGATTAAATATAATGTGCGTAACACTGAATAAATGTCTGTTTGTCAGGTTAGATACTGATTATTAATCACTCAAACCAAGCTCTTTACTTGACCATCAGACTCGCACGTCCGACATGTTTGTAGTTTTTTAATACTTTGTGTTGTTCTTTTGTACTTTTGTTTGTAGTTCTAATCGAGTCTTCGTCCAAGATGCAGTGGGCAATATTAGATTCTTATTATAATTGATACAAATTCTGATCTAGAAATGCTGCTTGTGTATTTAACATCACAATGGAATACTACAGTCAGGCAAACGCATGTTGTTCTCACGCAGTCCGACGGTATGCGATGTTTAATAGGGAGCCAGTGCCGTGTTGACAGAACCGGGCTAATATGGGCATACTTCCTGGTTCTAGTAAGAGCTCGAGCTGCTGCGTTTTGGACCAGCTGGAGTTTGTTTATTAAGCGAGCAGGGCAACCACCCAGTAAAGCATTACAGTAATCTAGCCTTGAGCTCATGAACGCATGAATTAACTGTTCAGCATTTGTCATTGAGAGCATGTGCCGTAATTTAGATATATTTCTAATATAAGAGCATGATTTTATATTGTTATATGTTGTGCACTGTGACGTCACTGGTCTGGTGTTGTTCTCCTGCAGTCCGACGGTCAACACGACCCTGAGGAATCTGGGCGCTCTGTACCGCCGACAGGGCAAGATGGAGGCGGCGGAGACGCTGGAGGAGTGCGCAATGAGATCCCGCAAACAGGTGCGACACACACCTCACACACTCTGAGAGCAGTGCGTTTATAAACAACGTTTCATGTGCTTTCTCTCGTGTCTTTCCTTCTTGCTGCTCTCTGGATCCAGAGCCACCCCGTGAGTCTGTGCACCTCATTAACTGCTCATCACCTCTCCCATGATGCTGTGTGTTCTGATGTTGGTTTGTGTGTGTCAGGGTCTGGACCCCGTCCATCAGACGCGGATGGTGGAGATTCTGAAGGAGGGCGAGGGCAGCGAGCGCCGGCGCAGCAGAGACAGTCTGTCCAGCGTAAAGTACGAGAGCGGCTCTGAGGGCGGCGATGAAGTGAGTATGGCCATAGAGTGGAGCGGGGTGAGTACACATCCACCAATCCACCAATCACAGCGCAGCGCCGCTCGACAGGGGCCGCCACATCACCAAAACCAGCTTCTTCCTCAGTGTTTCTGAGTTTTCCAGCACAAACATCTAAACATTCATCAAGACACATTTACTGGAGAAGCAAAGATATTAAGTCTTGGTTTCTGAAAAATGCATGAAACTAAGGGACAGTTCACCTAAAACTGATAATCCTGTCATTAATTCCTCATGTCGTTCAAACCCGTCAGACCGTCGCTCATCTTCAGACACAGATGAAGATATGATCCCAGAGCGCTCTGACCCCTCCATAGACAGCAATGCAATCAGCACTTTCAAGGGTCAGAAAGGAAGTAAAGACATGGTTACAGTAGCCCATGTGACTCCAGCGGTTCAGCCTTAATGTGATAAAATGTGATCATATCTTAATGTGATATGATGCATCTTTCATTCTTCACGGGAGAAAAATCACTTTGAATAAGATTCAATAATTCAACGTTTCCAAAGTCTTCGCATACGCTGTGCTTTATTTCTACCGTTGTCTTTTATTCGTATATTTTTATCTGATTATCTTTTTTAGAATATGAACGATAATAAAGATATTGTTTGATAAGTGAGATCACAGTATCTGTGCAAACGCTGGAATATCTGCCAATAATCAAAGGGGAAACAAGACTCCATTGGCTGATATGTGTTCTTGTTTGAAGCCCAAACTCATTTTATATCATATCTCCAGTCATGTCCCTTCTCCGGTAAATGTGTCCTGATGTAAGGATGTTTAGATATGTGTGCTGGGAAACACTGAGGAAGACGTTTGGCTGATCATGTGACTCTGAACGGCAGCTGTTGAGTGGCGGCTGTGTTCAGGTCTTTGAGCTGATTGTGTGTCCTGGCCTGTTTGTGCTGATTTAACATGCTTGTGTTTGTGAGCATCTCTGAAACACACACGCTATCCTCACCAGAACACGTCCATTGGCGTGGTCGTGTCCTCGTGCGGTTCAGTGTTGTGTGACGTCACTCGTGATCAGGATGTTCAGTCTGATGTCATATCCTGCATGTGAAGCTTCATGTGTTCGGTCATTAACACATCGCTTAAATAATAATAATAATAACATGAAGCTGTGAACGCCACTAAAGCACTCTGATCTTGCTTCTGAAAGGGATAGTTCACCCATAAATGAACATGGACTTGCCCTGACTGGTTTCCAGTGACTGTGTGTTTAATGCAAGTTAAAACACGAAAGTCTGAACGTCACATGCAGTGTTTCTTTTGTTTTATGGCTTGTTTGATACTTGAACATGAGCTGAGACACATCAGGTGTGTGTGTGTGTGTTGTGATGGTGTGTGTTTCTGTGTGATTCTCAGGCAGTGCGCGTAAGACTGTGGATGTGAAGATGACATTCATACCCAGAATAAATCAATCTTGCATTCTCAGATTGTTTGTGTCTCACATCAGACGTCATTAGTGTTTGCGCTCGGCGTGTGTTTGCCTGTGCATGTGACCTGCATGAGTCTGTGTGCTCACCATCACTACTGTTACTAACCAGCCACGGCATCGCAGGTGTTGCCATGACAACCAATCAGCCAATCAGGGCCGCCTTTCCCAACGGCGTCACTACGATCTACGCATGAGGCTTTTGGGAAACGCAGTTTTTCCAGAGACAGTGGATTGTGCTCTTCCCTTCTCCCTTCATCACGTCCAGCGTTAAGATTCTTAAATTAAGATGTTTTCATGTTTCTGAAGGAGTCTCTTCAGACAGACAGACACGCAGACAGACAGACAGACAGACAGACAGACAGACAGACAGACACACAGACAGACACACAGACACAGACAGACAGACAGACACACAGACACACAGACAGACAGACAGACACACTGACAGACAGACACACTGACAGACAGACACACAGGCAGACAGACAGACACACACACACACACACACACACACAGACAGATCGACACTCAGACACATACACAGACAGACAGACAGAAAGATGCAGAAAGACACAGACAGAAAGACACACAGGCAGACAGATAGACAGACACACAGAAAGACACTCAGACAGACACACACAGACATACAGACAGACACAGTAACTCAGACAGACAGACAGACAGACCGACACTCAGACAGACAGACAGAAACACAGACAGAAAGACACAGACAGAAAGACAGACACACAGACACTCAGACAGAAAGACACACAGACAGACACTCAGACAGACACACACAGTCAGACAGACAGACAGACAGACACACACACACAATCAGACACTCAGACAGACAGACACAGTCACTCAGACAGACAGACACACTCACAGACAGACAGTCACTCAGACAGACACAGACACAGAGAAAGACACATACAGACAGACAGACAGAAAGACACACAGACAGACACACAGATACTCAGACAGACAGACACACACAGTCAGTCAGTCAGACAGACAGACAGACAGACAGACAGACACACACACACAGTCAGACAGACAGACAGAAAGAAAGACAGACAGACACACAGAAAAAGACAGACAGACACACAGACACTCAGACAGACACTCAGACAGACACACACAGTCAGTCAGACAGACAGACAGACACACACACACAATCAGACACTCAGACAGACAGACACAGTCACTCAGACAGACACAGAGAAAGACACAGACAGAAAGACACACAGACAGACACACAGATACTCAGACAGACAGACACACACAGTCAGTCAGTCAGACAGACAGACAGACAGACACACACAGTCAGACAGACAGACAGACAGACACACTAAGACAGACAGACAGACACAGTCAGACAGACAGATAGACAGACAGACACACTCAGACAGACAGACAGTCACTCAGACAGACAGACACAGAGAAAGACACACACAGACAGACAGACACACACAGTCAGACAGACAGACAGACACACTAAGACAGACAGACACACTAAGACAGACAGACACTCAGACAGACAGATAGACAGACACACAATCAGACACTCAGACAGACAGACACAGTCACTCAGACAGACAGACACACACAGTCAGTCAGACAGACAGACAGACAGACACAGTCAGACAGACAGACACTCAGACAGATAGACAGACACACACAATCAGACACTCAGACAGACAGACAGACACAGTCACTCAGACAGACAGACAGACAGACAGACACTCAGACAGACAGACAGACAGACATTCAGACAGATAGACAGACACATACACAGACAGATAGACACACTCAGACAGACAGACAGAAAGACACAGACAGACAGAAAGACAGACAGATAGACACTCAGACAGAAACAGACAGACATACACTCAGACAGACAGACACACACACACAGTCAGACAGACAGACAGACAGACTCAGACAGACAGACTCAGACAGACAGACACTCAGACAGACAGACATACAGTTAGAAAGACAGACAAACACACACAGTCAGACAGACACACAATCAGACAGATAGACACAGTCACTCAGACACACAGACAGACTGACACTCAGACACACACAGACAGACAGATACTCAGACACACAGACAGACAGACAGACAGACACTCTGACAGATAGACACAGTCACTCAGACACACAGACAGACAGACAGGCAGACACACACAGTCAGACAGATACTCAGACACACAGACAGACAGACAGACAGACACTCTGACCGATAGACACAGTCACTCAGACACACAGACAGACAGACAGGCAGACACACACAGTCAGTCAGACAGACAGACAGACAGACAGACACACTAAGACAGACAGACACACATAAAGACACAGACAGACAGAAAGACACACAGACAGACACTCAGACAGACAGAAAGACACACTGATAGAAAGACAGACACACTGATAGAAAGACACACAGGCAGACAGACACAGTCACTCAGACAGACAGACAGACACTCAGACAGATAGACACACACAGACAGACAGACACATACACAGACAGATAGACACACTCAGACAGACAGACAGAAAGATACAGACAGATAGACACTCAGACAGAGACAGACAGACACACACAGTCAGACAGACAGACACACTCAGACAGACACTCAGACAGACAGACACACACAGTCAGTCAGACAGACAGACAGACAGACAGATAGACAGACACTCAGACAGACAGACAGTCACTCAGACACACAGACACTCAGACAGACAGACAGACATAGTTAGAAAGACAGACAGACAAACACACACAGTCAGACAGACACACAATCAGACAGATAGACACAGTCACTCAGACAGACAGACACACAGACAGACTGACACTCAGACAGACAGATACTCAGACACACAGACAGACAGACACTCAGACAGACATACAGTTAGAAAGACAGACAGACAGACACACAGTCAGACAGACAGACAGACAGACACACTAAGACAGACAGACACAGTCACTCAGACAGACACACATAAGGACACAGACAGACACTCAGACAGACAGAAAGACAGACAGACACTCAGACAGACAGACATACAGTTAGAAAGACAGACACACAGACAGATAGACAGATAGACAGAAAGACACAGTCACTCAGACAGATATACACACACACAGACAGACCATCATTCAGACAGATAGACACACACACAGACAGACCATCATTCAGACAGACAGACACATACACAGACAGATAGACACACTCAGACAGACAGACACATACACAGACAGATAGACACACTCAGACAGACAGACAGACACATACACAGACAGATAGACACACTCAGACAGACAGACAGACAGACAGAAAGACACACAGACAGAAAGACACATACAGACAGGCAGAAAGACACAGACTAAAAGACAGACAGATAGACACTCAGACAGAGACAGACAGACACACACAGTCAGTCAGACAGACAGACAGACACAGTCACTCGGACAGACAGACATGCACTCAGACAGACAGACAGACAGACAGAAAGACACACTCAGACAGACAGACAGAAAGACACACAGACAGAAAGACACATACAGACAGGCAGAAAGACACAGACTAAAAGACAGACAGATAGACACTCAGACAGAGACAGACAGACACACACAGTCAGTCAGACAGACAGACAGACACAGTCACTCGGACAGACAGACATGCACTCAGACAGACAGACAGACAGAAAGACACAGACACAGAGAAAGACGCATACAAACAGACAGACAGAAAGACAGACACTCAGACACACACAGTCAGTCAGACAGACAGACACACTCAGACAGACACAGTCACTCAGATAGACAGACAGACAGACACAGTCAGACAGACAGACAGACACTCAGACAGACAGGCCACATGTGTTTGTAATGAGCTCTTAATGTTGTGCTGTCTCTCTCTCTCTTTCTCTCTCTCTCTCTTCATCAGGCATAACGCCATCAAGAGTTTCCTTCACCTTCTTCCTCCTCACACAGGAAGTGACGTGTTCGCATCATCCTCTGCCATAGCGGGTGTCCTTTAGTCCTCCGGCCTTCAGAGCGACGCGTCTCTCTCTGCATTCTGCTCTCTTCTTTTCTATCTTCGGTTGGTGTGACGTCGTCTTTGGGCTCTTCGTCTGTTTCTCCTTTCCGTCTCTCTCTCGCCTCTGATCCGTTGATGGTGGATGTGCACACTTTTGTGACGTCGCTGATGAACTTTCAGACGGAACTTTCTTTGAGTTCTGATGGGTTTTGCTCTTTTTCTCCATTCGACTGTTTTGAACGGCTTCTGGTGTTGAACAATCATTGTTGGTGTTTCACAGAAACCTTGAAACTTGCTCTTGATACTTTTTAGTAAAATATGATAAATGATGTTTTGATGTGGCTTGAGGACGTGTGTGACACACATATCACACCGAACACCACAAACACAGAGTTTACTGCACAGCCTTTGTGCTTCAGTGTCACGTTACGCAGACAGTATTAACGCTCGCCGTGGGGTTTCAGCAGAGGCCATATTCTGCTTCTGTCAATCATGTATGTTATATTTCAGCTAATTATACTAACGAGAAATGATCTTGGATCTCGTGTGTGTTTATCAGCGGCTGTGAGACAGACACACACCTGTAAAGGGAACAACAGGATTCAGATGTCAGTGTTTAGAGATTTCAAACATGAGCCGTTTTGCTCGTTCGCTCGACTCAGTCTCATGTATGAACAGTTTTCCTCATTTTCACTAACAATGATAGTTTGATCATCATTCCAGACACACACACACACACACACACACACACACTCGAAGATGATGATGATGATGATGATGATGATGATGCAGTATAAAATGAACAAACGTCTGTCCCGTTCTCTTGGTAACTGACGTGTTTATGCCGTGTGTCGTGGAATGCTGATTATTTATTGATGGTTTTGGCTCTTTGTTCGCTATCATAGTGAGTAGATCTACAAATAAATATATATGAACGTATTACTCCACTGCATTGTGATGTTTGTGTTATCCTCAATAAAGGCTTCATTTCTTTCTGAACGTTCTCATGATTCTATATCAGTGTATGTTTAATAATGGTGGTCTGTTTTCATATTGAGATCAAGTGCTTTGAATGTTATTTAATAAATGATGAAACGGTTTAATAATGATGTACATTTGAGTGTTGCTGCTGTTTTCATTTTACTGGGTGTTATTTGCATATAAACAGTTCATGTGTTTTCTAATAATCAAAAATCAGTCCTGTTTAAAGCCATGACGGTGAAAGCGATGATCTTCCTCAATATTTCTGTCTTGTTTTCCAGCACAAATATCAAACATCCTTAAATCAAGAGAAGGGAAATGACTGAAGATATGAATCAATGCACTCAGTTTTTCCCTTTGAATTAAGATTCTTTTTCTGACCCTATTGGCAGATATTTGTTCTTGCTTTAAGCACAAACACTTCATTTCAGTCAGTTTTATAGTAAGCAAGTCTTAATATCTTCAGTCATTTCTCTTCTCCAGTAAATGTGTCTTTATTTAAGGATGTTTGATATTTGTGCTGGAAAACAAGAGGAAGAACATCACATTCTGCAGTGTGTGCATGCAAAGTACATTAGACCCAGACCGAGTGTGTGTTGTCCAGTGCAGTGTATTGAGTGTGTGTGTGTGTGTGTGTGTGTGTAGGATGGCAGTGGGGCACTGCAGCGCAGCGGCTCCATCGGCCGGCTCAGAGATGTTCTGCGCAGGAGCAGCGAGATGTTGGTGAAGAAACTGCAGGGCAACGGACCTCCAGACACACAAAACAACACGTATGAACACATGCAACACACACAGCAACACGTATGAACACATGCAACACACACAGAAACACGTATGAACACATGCAACACGTATGAACACGCAACACACACCAACACGTATGAACACACAACAACATGTATGAACACACGCAACATGTATGAACACGCAACACAACAACATGTACGAACACACAACACGTATGAACACACACAACAACACGTATGAACACACAACACGTACAAACACACGCAACACACAACAACACGTATGAACACGTAACACACACAACAATACGTATGAACACACAACAACACATGAACATGCAACACACAACAACACATGAACATGCAACACACAACACGTATGAACACGCAACACACATATGAACACATGCAACACAACATATGAACATGCAACACACACAACAACACGTATGAACATGCAACACACACAACAACACAAATGAATATGCAACACACACAACACGTATAAACACGCAACACACAACAACACGTATGAACGCAACACAACAACACGTATGAACACGCAACACACAAAAACACGTATGAACACACCCAACACACAACACATATGAACACACACAACAACATGTATGAACACAACAACACGTATGAAAACACACAACAACACATATGAACACATGCAACAGGTATGAACACATACAACACACACAACAACAACAGATATGAACACACAACAACACGTATGAACGCATACAACACACACAACAACACGTATGAACACATACAACACACACAACAACAACAACAGATATGAACACACAACAACACGTATGAACACATACAACACACACAACAACAACAACAGATATGAACACACAACAACACGTATGAACACACGCAACCGGTATGAACATGCAACAGGTATGAACACACAACAACACATGAACACACACAACAGGTATGAACGCATGCAACACACACAACAACACGTATGAACACATGCAACACACATGCAACATACACAACAACAGGTATGAACACATGCAACACACATGCAACATACACAACAACAGGTATGAACATAACATGTATGAACACATGCAACACACACACAACAGGTATAAACACACAACACATGAATACACACAACAACAGGTATGAACATATGCAACACACACAACAACAACACGTTTGAACACACACCACAACACATATGAACACGGAACACACAACAGCACGTATGAACATGCAACACATGTATGAACACACGCAACACACACCACACACATGCTAGTGTAAGAATGAAGGATTAAGACTCAGCGTTTGCTCTCTAGTTTAAACTGTGTGTTTAAAGGGATAGTTCACCCAAAAATGATCCCATAATTCACTCGCCCTCAAGCCATCCTAGGTGTGTATGACATTCTTCTTTCAGCCAAACACAATCAGAGTTATATTAAAAAATGTCCTAGGATGGCTTGAGGGAGAGTAAATTATGGGATAGTTTTGGGTGAACTAACCCTTCAACACGTTTGATCATCATAGACCGATGTTTTTTGTATGTTTTGCTCTGTTTTTTAGGTATTTAGTTTGTCTTTTTTCTGTACAGAATGAAGCGTGCCGCGTCACTCAACTTCCTGAACAAGACGGGTGATGAGCCCTACCAGGTGACTAATATAACCCACACTGTCATTCTGAGCATTGATCTGATTGATGAAATCAGCTGTACTTTAGAAAGTGGTGAAGGCATGTTACTGCGGTAAAATCACTGTAACTCACGACACTGAGTCTGCATGAGCCATTCCCATCTGTAATGTTCCAGATATCCAGGATATGGCTTTCCTTGTGTAAGTCTTTGGTGTGAAACCAGACGCCCTCAGTGGATGCTGACTGTAGCGATGATGATGGTCCATGGTTTCCTCACGTTCATCCCTCATGTTGTGTGTTTTGTGCTTGTGTTCAGAATCTGGGCGGCAGACGGCTGAGAGACAGTCGAGGTTTGAGCTCCAGTAACGTGGATCTGTACAACAGCCGTTAAATCTGTCCTCGACCCACCACTGTGCTGCTCCCACACACACACACACACACACACACACTCTCTCAAAGCTTTAGACACTCCAGAAACTACCGTCACCCTGAAATGTTCCAGCACAGCCTCATGACGGCCCCTGTTGAGCAGCCATAAGGTCAGGGTCGAGCCTGGTGAGCATTAATGATGTAGAGATAACGAGTGTTCTGGGTGACGGGAACTTCTGCTGCTGGGGTTATGATGACTAATGAATCAGAAACTGTAAAACACTCAGGTCTTGTTTACATGGACGCCTGTTAGAGATTCTGTTACGGAGCTGCGCTGGAGATGAGGAGTTATGGGTTTTCATGATGTGAGCTGATATCTGTTTCTCTGAGGGTTCCTTTCATCTTTTATAGGGGATTTTGAAACTCATTATAAACTCATTATGAAAATAGAATGTAAGAGAATGTGCAGCGCTGAAATAATGAAGATCACACATAATAATCAGCACCGCTTCTGTTGTGTGCGGAGGATGCTTAAAATGTCGACTGTTCTCAGGGCACACGCACACTCCCACTCACACACACACACACACACACACACACACACACACAGACACACACACAGACACGCACACTCCCACTCACACACTCAGACACACACAGACACGCACACTCCCACTCACACACTCAGACACACACACTCCCACTCACATATACACACTCAGACACACACACACTCAGACACACACACAGACACACACACACACACACTCAGACACACACACACACAGACACACACACAGACACGCACACTCCCACTCACACACACACACACTCAGACACACACACTCCCACTCACATATACACACACACACTCAGACACACACACACTCACACACATACACACTCAGACACACACAGACACGCACACTCCCACTCTCACACACACACACACACACACACACACTCAGACACACACACAGACACTCACACTCACACACATACACACTCAGACACACACAGACACACACACACACACACACACACACTCAGACACACACACACTCAGACACACACACAGACACACACAGACACACACACACTCAGACACACACACAGACACGCACACACACACACACTCAGACACACACACACACAGACACGCACACTCCCACTCACACACACACACACTCAGACACACACACTCCCACTCACATATACACACACACACTCAGACACACACACACTCAGACACACACACTCACACACATACACACTCAGACACACACAGACACGCACACTCCCACTCTCACACACACACACAGACACGCACACTCCCACTCACACACACACACACACACACTCAGACACACACACAGACGCGCACACTCCCACTCACACACACACAGACACGCACACTCCCACTCTCACACACAGACATGCACACTCCCACTCACACACACACACACTCAGACACACACACAGACGCGCACACTCCCACTCACACACACACGCACACGTTACACACAGACACACTCTCAAACACACACACACACGCACACCCTCTCACACACACACACTCAGACACACACACAGACGCGCACACTCCCACTCACAGACACACACACGCACACCCTCTCACACACACACACACTCTCAGACTGATGCTGCGTCTCAGAAAGGTCAATAAATCATGAATAATCAGCTCATATTTTCATAATGTGCAGCACAGATATCAGGTTATATCTACAGAAACGAAATATCTGTGTAATAATCAGAAGTCTACACATAACACAACTGAATTGAATCATATTTTTCTGTGTTTGTATTTCCAGATGCTTTACATCAGTGTCTCAGTGATATTAATATGATAACACTTCACTGTAAAGACCGCTGGGATCAGGGTGTTTTATATATTCAGTAAGTGTGGGTTATTACATGAATATTATCTTTATATATCAACTCATTCAGGTTTCTTTGTTGTACTAATGTTCTCCAGTCAAGTGCTTGAATAATGAAAATCACAGATTTATGGTTACAGGACCTCATGACGTATGAATGTTTATGGTGTAAATATTACGGATGATCCTCTCAGTTTGTAAATTTATTTTAGAAAGAGCAAAAGCAAAACACTAAAGATCTGCGGTTTATATTGGCGTTCTCAGGTGAGGAAGATGAGGAGAAAATGCCGTTGTTACTTCGATATGATGATGATGATGATGATGATGATGATATTATACACCACTGCATGTACTGTGTGATTGAGCTTTTCCTCTGTTCCACTTCTGTGTGGCGCACCCGTGCTCTTTGAGACTCTGATATCTGCGGTCATACTGTGTTCTTCATCTGTTACCGCTCATTAAAGCCGTTTGTTTCTGTGATGCCCGATGGCTGGAGAAAATAATGTTCTCATGACAATAATAAAGTGCCAATTTTTACACTCCAGTCCAAGATTATTTGACTTCATTTAAAACATTTCTCACTGTAAAATTAGAGTTAGAAGGTCATTTCTAGAATGCTATAGGGAGAGTGGGGTAAGATGAGCCATGTTTTTTTACTTATGTGGTCCTCAAGATATAAGAAAATGAGTGTCTAAAGTCTTTTCAGGATGTTTCCTATCATTTTAAATGACTCGAATGCATCAATAACAAGAAAAACTACTCTTTTAACTACTTTAATAATCAAATTTCCTTTTACAAGTAGTCATATTTCTTTACTTAAAGATTACGTAACATAAAACCAAACGAAATGAAGTCAAAATTTCAATATCTTTAATTTCTAACACAACATTTTTGAACACCAAAGTTGAAACCTTCCCAAAAACAGATTAAACAGAGTTTGTAGAGTGAAATTAAATAAAAACTAAATTACTAAACGAATGAATAAATGCCACTGAAACTAATAGTCCGACGGTTCGTGTCATGGTGGCGTTCCTGCAGTGCTGAGCATGTTAGGGCTACAGGTGTCAAATAAACTCGAGATAAAGGGGTGATGGGTCAACTTACCCACGTGCTCATCTTACCCCGCTCTGCCCTATTTGTCATTAATATCTATTAGATAAGACAAACCTGCAGCTCAGTTGGAGTAGCTTATTATTCTGTAGTAGACTATATGTTTAATTAATTTTATTATGATATTACATATTTATTATTTCAGCACCAATAGTGTGCCGTGCGCACGCGTTTCCCGCCTAAATAAACCGCCACAAAAAAGAGCGCGCTGCTGCCATCATTCAAAAACTAACGGCAGTTTAACTGATATTGTCAGTTCCAGCGACGGAAGAACCGCGGCGCTGTTACTCACACTGACATGGAGACAAGCCTCCAGAAACCAGCAGTAAGTCACGTGGTGTTTAGATTAGTTTAGCATAATTAAAGTTAACGTAGTGTTAATAATCGGGGAGTCCGGTTACAGACGGAAGAGTTGTGCACTAGCAAAGAAACTGACATAAGAACATAATATATTAGATCTTTTTAGACCAAAACACATACCGAGTGACTAAAACAACCTTTGTCATATAATACATCTGTGTGTTCACAGTCTGAGCTCTTGTTTCTTTTCATTCATTCTCAAGATCTGAGGTGAATATCCATCGGATATAAAGGGCAATATATTCCTTTAACATTAAATAATGCATATAAACAGTACCTGAGATCACCGTGTGTTGTTGTCCAGCCACGGCCTGATTATTATGGAAAATATGTATTTTATTGCATTTTAGGTTTACTTCTGTCGGTAGATTTATTTAGTGTGCCGCAGTCAACAGTTAGGTCAATTTTTGGCCTTTATAGACAAACTATGGGGTTTATATACACACCGATCAGGCATAAGATTACTTACTGGACCTACTATTGTGTTGGTCCCCTGACCCGTCGAGGCATGGACTCCACTAGAAGGTGTGCTGTGGTATCTGGCACCAAGATGTTAGCAGCAGATCCTTTAAGTCCTGTAAGATGCGAGGTGGGGCCTCCATGGATCGGACTTGTTTGTTCAGCACATCCCACAGATGCTCGATTGGATTGAGATCTGGGGAATTTGGAGGCCAAGTCAACACCTCAAACTCGTTGTTGAGCTCCTCAAACCATTCCTGAAGCATTTGTGCTTTGTGTCAGGAGCATTATCCTGCTGGAAGAGCCACAGCCACCAGGGAATACCGTTTCCATGAAAGGCTGTACATGGTCTCAACAATGCTTAGGTAGGTGGTACGTGTCAAAGTAACATCCACATGGATGGCAGGACCCAAGGTTTCCCAGTAGAACATCCACGTGATGGAAAAGAACACGTGATTCATCAGACCAGGCCACCTTCTTCCATTGCTCCGTGGTCCAGTTCTGATGCTCACGTGCCACTGTTGGTGCTTTCGGCGGTGGACAGGGGTCAGCATGGGCACCCTGACTGGTCAGCGGCTATGCCGCCCCATACTCAACAAACTGAGATGCTCTGTGTATTCTGACACCTTTCTATCAGAACCAGCATTAACTTCTTGAGCAGTTTGAGCTCCAGTAGCTCGTCTGTTTGATCGGACCACACGGGCCAGCCTTCGCTCCCCACGTGCATCAATGAGCCTTGGCCGCCCATGACCCTGTGTCCGGTTCTCCACTGTTCCTTCCTTGGAGCACTTTTGATAGATCCTGACCACTGCAGACCGGGAACACCCCACAAGAGCTGCAGTTTTGGAGATGCTCTGACCCAGTCGTCTAGCCATCACAATCTGGCCCTTGTCAAACTCACTCAAATCCTTACGCTTGCCCATTTTTCCTGCTTCTAACACATCAACTTTGAGGACAAAATGTTCACTTGCTGCCTAATATATCCCACCCACTAACAGGAGCCGTGAGGAAGAGATCATCAGTGTTACTCACCTCACCGGTCATAATGTTATGCCTGATCGGTGTAAATGAGCTTTTATGATACTTTTATATTATTTTGATACTTTTATAGTATATTATTTTTGGACACCTCACCACTAAGTTTAACTACAAACCGGTTTTGTGAAGAGAAAGGCACGTCAGCGTAACCTGTTAATAATGCGGTGGCTGTTTCCCGGCGCGGCCAGCGGGATGCAGCATTGGACCCGACATGAGCGAGCGCTGAAACCGGAAGAGAGAGAGAGAGAGAGAGAGAGAGAGAGAGAGAGAGAGAGAGAGAGAGAGAGAGAAAACCCGGGACCAAGTAAAGTGAGCCGCCGTTTCTGACGGACTCCAGACCGATCCCGAGCGGAGCGCCGAGCGCAGCGGGAATACAGCGGTCCCTCACCGGACTCACGGAGCGCTTCTCTCACATCTCAGTTTGTTGTGAAGCAGAAGAACCGTCATTTCTGCGCACTTTGTGAACGCGTTTGACCTGCGCAGCTACACCTGCGCGTCCCCGGAAACATGGACGGATCACCGGGGACCGAAACCGAGAGTCGCTCCAGAACAACACGCCGGAGACCGGGACCGGGACCGGGCGGCAGTCTGCTGGCCCTCCTCATGATGTGCTCCGAAGGTACGGTCATCTCACCTGGACACAGCTCCGGCTCGTGTTACCTGAGTGCCACTTCCGCCACATATGCTTCGGTAAATCATAATTATAACATTAATGATTATAAATCGAAATTATGACGTACTAATGACTTGTATATCATAATTAAGATGCCATTAGAGATTAAAATGTAATTTTAACCTCCTAAAACCCAAGAAAACAAAGTCTTTTGAATGCAGTATTTTTCATATTACATTGTTTACAACATAATAAACTCATATTTCGTTCATATGTTAAACATTGTTCTGCTATGTCCACCGGGCTTGATAATAAAATAACAAGAAATCTCATGTTTAGGCAAAAACAATGGGATTTTCTTTTTCATTCACCATCAAAGATGATTCTCAGCTGTTATGAAAGATATAATACCATATACCATTTACATTATACCAGTATTATACCAGTAAACCTCCGCCCAGTGTCTGTGCACTGGATCTGAGGGCTCTGGGAGCAATGAGTGTGTTTTCATAATAATCTCTAATATTGCACACGAGCATTGATGTGTAATTCCTCCGGAATGCCTGATAAACATGATTTAGTCCCGGTGTATGAAATCAATGCCCCGTTCTGGAACAGAAAGTCATATTTTGATCGGAAACCCCATAATATACAAACAATTTGAAAATTAGTCAGATTTAAATGATAAAATATTACAAAATATGATCATATTTCCATAAGAGTGCTATATTTGATCAGCCCTGCTCGTGAACTGACGAGTGATTAAAAAGTCGAAATTGTGAGATAAATCAATAAATCAATCATAATTTTGACTTTTTAATGTCTTAATTTAAACGTTTTATCTCATAAATGAGAGTTTCATAATGTTATAATTACGATTTACAGAAGCATGATGTTTTTCTTGTGAAATGTGCTTCTATAATAACTTCAGCATGTTTGAGATCTGAAGTCATCACATGATCATCACATCATCACATGTGCTTGAGGAAAGGCTGGTTTAGATGTTTGACCCCGTGAGCTTCATCATCTGCTGATGTTTCTGGTGTTCGTGTTCCGTGGGCCTCACGACCCGTGAGCGTGTTGTGTTTATGATCATATCTGTGTTATTGTCCAGAAACGCCTTTTATAGGTTTTATACTCATTATTACTGTAAGCAGTGACTGTCCTCCTCTAAAACAGAACTGAAGTTATGAGATGAAGGTTTTCATTTTTTTTGGCTGAGTGTGTGTGTGTGTGAGTGTGTGAGTGTGTGTGTGTGAGTGAAGATGTTTCTGCTGTCAGAATGTGTGTGTGTGCCGACTCTAGCGGGCGCTCGTGCGCCGACTCTAGCGGAGGCTCTTGTGCTCTAGCGGAGGCTCGTGCGCCGACTCTAGCGGAGAGGCTCTTGTGCTCAGCGGAGGCTCGTCGCGCCGACTCGCGGGCGCTCGTGCGCCCGACTCCGAGCGGGCGCTCGTCGCGCGCGGAGGCTCTCGCTGCTCTAGCGGGCGCTCGTGCGCCGACTCTGCGCTCGGCGCTCGTCAGCCGGCTCGTGGCGCGCGTCGCGCGACTCGCGCGGCGCTTCGGCGCCGACTCTAGCGGCGCTTCGTGCGCCGACTAAGCGAGGCTCTTGTGCTTTAGCGAGGCTCGTCGCGCCGACTCTAGCGGAGGCTCTTGTGCTTTAGCGGAGGCTCGTGCGCCGACTCTAGCGGAGGCTCTTGTGCCGACTCTAGCGGAGGCTCGCGCCCGACTAGCGGAGGCTCTTGTGCTCTAGCGGAGGCTCTTGTGCCGACTCTAGCGGAGGCTCTTGTGTGCCGACTCTAGCGGAGGCTCGTGTGCCGACTCTAGCGGAGGCTCGTGTGCCGACTCTAGCGGAGGCTCGTGCGCCGACTCTAGCGGGCGCTCGTGCGCCGACTCTAGCGGGGCTCGTGCGCCGAGGCGGAGGCTCGTTGTGCGACTCTGCGCGCCGACTCTAGCGGAGGCTCGTGCGCCGACTCTAGCGGAGGCTCTTGTGCTTTAGCGGAGGCTCGTCGCCGACTCAGCGGAGGCTGGTGTGCTCTAGCGGAGGCTCGTGTGCCGACTCTAGCGGAGCTAGTGTGCTCTGCGCGGAGGCTCGTGGCTCGTGCCGACTCTAGCGGAGGCTCGTGTGCTCTAGCGGAGGCTCTAGCGGAGGTCGTGTGCCGCGCCGACTAGCGGAGCTCGACTCTAGCGGAGGCTAGTGTGCGACTCTAGCGGAGGCTCTTGTGTCGCGCGGCTCGCGCCGACTCTAGCGGAGGCGGAGCGGCGCTCTAGCGGAGGCTCGTGGCGCCGACTCTAGCGGAGGCTCGTCGCGCCGACTCTAGCGGAGGCTAGTGTGCTCTAGCGGAGGCTCGTGCGCCGACTCTAGCGGAGGCTCGTCGCGCCGACTCTAGAGGCTCGTTGTGCTCTAGCGGAGGCTCGTGGCGCCGACTCTAGCGGGAGCGCGACTCTAGCGGGCGCTCGTGCGCCGACTCTAGCGGAGGCTCTTGTGCTCTAGCGGAGGCTCGTGTGCGCCGACTCAGCTCGAGGCTCTTGACTCTAGCGGAGGCTCGTGCGCCGCTCTAGCGGAGGCTCTTGTGCTCTAGCGGAGGCTCGTGCGCCCGACTCTAGCGGAGGCTCGTGCGCTCTAGCGGAGCTAGTGTGCTCTACTCGGAGAGCTCTTGTGCTCTAGCGGAGGCTCGTGGTGCGACTCAGCGGAGGCTAGTGTGCTCTAGCGGAGGCTCGTGTGCCGACTCTAGCGGAGGCTAGTGTGCTCTAGCGGAGCTCTTGTGCTCTAGCGGAGGCTAGTGTGCTCGAAGCGGAGGCTCGTGTGCCGACTCTAGCGGAGGCTAGCTCTAGCGGAGGCTCTTGTGCTCTAGCGGAGGCTCTTGTGCTTTAGCGGAGGCTCGTGCGCCGACTCTAGCGGAGGCTAGTGGGCTCTAGCGGAGGCTCTTGTGCTCTAGCGGAGGCTCGTGTGCCGACTCTAGCGGAGGCTCGTGTGCCGACTCTAGCGGGAGGCTGTGCTCTAGCGGAGGCTCTTGTGCTCTAGCGGAGGCTCGTGTGCCGACTCTAGCGGAGGCTAGTGTGCTCTAGCGGAGGCTCTTGTGCTCTAGCGGAGGCTCGTGTGCCGACTCTAGCGGAGGCTCTTGTGCTCTAGCGGAGGCTCGTGTGCCGACTCTAGCGGAGGCTCGTGTGCCGACTCTAGCGGAGGCTCTTGTGCTCTAGCGGAGGCTCGTGTGCCGACTCTAGCGGAGGCTAGTGTGCTCTAGCGGAGGCTCTTGTGCTCTAGCGGAGGCTCGTGTGCCGACTCTAGCGGAGGCTAGTGTGCTCTAGCGGAGGCTCTGCCGACTCTAGCGGAGGCTAGTGTGCTCTAGCGGAGGCTCTTGTGCTCTAGCGGAGGCTCGTGTGCGACTCTAGCGGAGGCTCGTGTGCTCTAGCGGAGAGGCTCTGTGCTCTAGCGGAGGCTCGTGTGCCGACTCTAGCGGAGGCTAGTGTGCTCTAGCGGAGGCTCTTGTGCGCCGACTCTAGCGGAGGCTAGTGTGCTCTAGCGGAGGCTCGTGTGCCGACTCTAGCGGAGGCTAGTGTGCTCTAGCGGAGGCTCTTGTGTGCCGACTCTAGCGGAGGCTAGTGTGCTCTAGCGGAGGCTCTTGTGCGCCCGACTCTAGCGGAGGCTAGTGTGCTCTAGCGGAGGCTCGTGTGCCGACTCTAGCGGAGGCTAGTGTGCTCTAGCGGAGGCTCTTGTGCTCTAGCGGAGGCTCGTGCGCCGACTCTAGCGGACGCTCGTGCGCCGACTCTATGGTTTAGTATTTCTCTGTAATGTAAGCCCTATATTTTACACAATCTTGTTTTTCATAGTAATAATTGGGTCTTTATACATGAAAATATATGTCTTTTAAACTTTAGGATGGTTTTGTCCTGTTGACTAATATATAAATTCAGCGCTCAGGCGTTCACATATACAACCGGTTAGTTTTAAAATGAAATGATGTGGAATAAAACCTTGATCTTTCCCAGATCCGAGTGCCGTGTGGCGCTGGATTCTCCTGTTATCTGTGAAATATGTGCTGACCAACACTCAAATATTTACTCTGTCGTGTGATGAAGTCCAGCCGCAGTGTCTCCGGCTCAGGTGAAGTGTAGGAGTTCATACGCCGCTCTGTACAGGCTGAACGATGCTTTATCATTCACATATGTGTGTGTGTGTGTGTGAGAGAGATTTAACCCAACGTCTCATATTTGCATGTTTATTGCAGTCACAATCAAATTGTCTGATAGTGTTATTTCTCCTGGGTTAGAGAAAACAGACAGAAGATGAAGTCCATAAATCAACATAAGGAAAGCGTTGATCTGTGATGAATCCCAGCCCATCAGGAGCCGTGTGGTGATTCCAGCAGAGATCTGAACTGAGGAAACTAGAGTCAGGCCTCCATCATCGTGTCAGACACCACCCGTCTGCCCATCTAACCGGCTGCAGTTCACCCGCCGTAACGCCACGTTCAGACAGTGATAGTCAGTGTGTCAGATTATGTGATTTTCACTCCTAAATTCTTGTGTCGTGAACAAGAAACATGATTGCTTCCTGACCAATCATCGCTTGCCATCTTTTACAACATGCATGATGTCATCAAGAAGGCAGAACTAGTAACTGACTTCCAGAAACAAGAGCCAGCCCAGTGCTAAATCTCTTCTTCTCCATTCCTCAGCACTGCGGCTCTGCAGTCATCATACTCGGCTACCCACCTCGTGTTTTAAAGAGCAAGCACACGTTCTGTTCAATCTGTTATGCCTGACAGAGAGTGAAGGTAAAGCGCTTCTTCTCATGCGGGCGAATGAACACAGCGGCAGCGTTTAAAGATGACTGACATCACGGAATTGACCGTATTTTGCGGCTGCTGTGTGAACGGTCACTTACTGAGGAAAAGCCAGAATGACTAATTGCCATCATCTCTCTTTTGTTTCGCCATGTTTGAAAGCTGTGTGTGGAAAAGCTCATGTCACAGACGTGACGTAAAAATTACACATGCTAGTGTTTCTGTCGTGAAGCATCGCAGTCGCGGCGTCTGTTGTCGTCCACTGTAGAAGATAAAACGATTGATTCTTGCGCCCCGGCGGCCAGTGTTGTTCACCATGTCACCCTACTTGCCCAAATCTGATATCATGTAGTCTGAACCCAGCACAATGTTACAGGGAACAGAAGGGAAAAAACGCCTTCTTTCCCAGTCCGTCCGTTAACTGCAGCCTGGTAGTGTGTGCTGTGTCAGCAGTCATCAGTAGCTTGGAGATCGCTGGGATTAACGTGTTTGACCAGCAGGAATTGGATTAGCATGACCCGTCTGCAGATGCCATCAATGGAGCGTGAGTGGGAATGACTTCATATGGGTGTGTTATAAGAGCCCACAGCACATCTATAACGATAACGTCACAGAGAGTCACTTTCAGAGCGCTTTTATTTCAGCTGATACGATAAAAACACTCAGCCAGCCAATCAGAATCCATCAAGCATTAGAAGCGTTGGGCTCATAATAAACAGAAGGATATGATTCATTGGTGTGGCACTATAGTTATGGGTCTTGTTGCGAGCGGGCCTGTAGACCTCTGAGATCCGCAGTGTTGAGCTTCAACAACACCAGAGACAATGAGACAATGCTGTGCAACCTTGGACTACAGCAGAGAAATAGATTGAGTAGATGGAAGCGAGGGAGAGGGAGGCGCTGAGCAGTGTGTTGTGGAGTCTGGAGTAACTGCAGTTGTGTATTGCAACTAGATATGCAGTAAATATGATGATATAGTGCTAAATAATAAATGAGCAGCAAATCCTCATATTAGAATGATTTCTGAAGGATCATGTGACACTGAAGACTAGAGTAATGATGATAAATTCAGCTTTGATACTATACACCGATTAAGCATAACATTATGACAGGTAAAGTGAATAACACTGATTATCTGTTAGTGGGTGGGATATATTCAAGAGTTTTATTTTATTTGTCACATACACAGTTATATACAGAATATACAACCGGCAGCAAGTGAACATTTTGTCCTCAGAGTTGATGTGTTAGAAGCAGGAAAAATGGGCAAGCGTAAGGATTTGAGTGAGTTTGACAAGGGCCAGATTGTGATGGCTAGACGACTGGGTCAGAGCATCTCCAGAACTGCAGCTCTTGTGGGGTGTTCCCGGTCTGCAGTGGTCAGGATCTATCAAAAGTGCTCCAAGGAAGGAACAGTGGAGAACCGGCCACAGGGTCATGGGCGGCCAAGGCTCATTGATGCACGTGGGGAGCGAAGGCTGGCCCGTGTGGTCCGATCAAACAGACGAGCTACTGGAGCTCAAACTGCTCAAGAAGTTAATGCTGGTTCTGATAGAAAGGTGTCAGAATACACAGAGCATCTCAGTTTGGCGAGCCGGCGGAGGCAGTGTGATGCTTTGGGCAATGTTCTGCTGGGAAACCTTGGGTCCTGCCATCCATGTGGATGTTACTTTGACACGTACCACCTACCTAAGCATTGCTGAGCCCATGTACAGCCTTTCATGGAAACGGTATTCCCTGGTGGCTGTGGCTCTTCCAGCAGGATAATGCTCCTGACACAAAGCACAAATGCTTCAGGAATGGTTTGAGGAGCACAACAACGAGTTTGAGGCGTTGACTTGGCCTCCAAATTCCCCAGATCTCAATCCAATCGAACATCTGTGGGATGTGCTGAACAAACAAGTCCAATCCATGGAGGCCCCACCTCACAATTTACAGGACTTAAAGGATCTGCTGCTAATATCTTGGTGCCAGATACCACAGGGGTCTAGTGGAGTCCATGTTATGCCTGATCTGTTTTAAACTGTAATAATATTTCACTGTTTTTCCTGTATCTATGTCTGTCTGTGGTTGATATAAACAGTTATGTAATGTGTTGTAATGTGATGAGTATAGTTTTGTAGTGGTTGTAGGTTTGAGGTTGTAAAGCTTAGTTTTGTGGCTCAGGTGTGTGTTCAGGACACACTCCTCATCCCTGCGTGGAGACCAGGTGCTCTCTGACTCTGATTGATACACAGCGTGGATGATTGGGCAGAGCAGAGGAGGCAGGGAGGAAGACCTGCCGTGCCGTTGCACAATCTGACTAATGAGCTCCCTCAGTAGTGCTCACCGTGAGATCTGCAGCTCCGCGGTCACATGATGAAGAGGAGCGTCTCCCTGTGTTTGTGTGCAACACTACATGCATCTGTGTGCGGTTTCAGGCCCATATACATTACTCTAATCACATTTCTTCAAAGTCACCATGAATTAAAATTCACTCGATTGTCATGCCAATAAATTAACCAAACTAGCGTATGTAACTGACTAACTAGTCTGCTGTTGGCAACCCATAGTTTCTGTTGTCAAAGGTCATGTGATGTTATGAGAGCTCAAATCATATACATCAGCTGAGCTCTGTCCGTATGTTCACCCCCTCCCCCGCCTCTGTCAGCATCCGTGTGTGTGTGTTTGTTGTTATAGCCCATATTTCATATACTGCCCCCCCACACGCTCTTCTCACGCAGCGTCTCTCAATCCCAACATCACACACGTGTCTGATTCTGATGCTCAAACACAGATGATGCTTTACACGACCTGTGATCCTGAGACAGATGATCGCTCTCTCAAGTTTTAAGTTGGGATATCTAAAGCTCTCTCCTGCATTCTGCCTCATTCACACTGTTCAAGAGTTGATTCTCAGGATAAACATGGACAACGCTTCAAACACGAGTTGCACATATGACATGAAGTTTGGGGAAGTTTTTTTTCGAGTATGGCCCTGTGTGACATCATAAAGGGCGGAACTCCTTATATGGGCACTTCTCCCAGATGAACACACACACATCACTGAGCTTCATTTGGGTTACAGGAGCCGTCTGCGGCGCTGGCGTTGTGTTTTTAGACATGAGATCAACAATGTCACTAAAGAAGTGTGTTTCTGGTGTGAGGGAAAGATCTAATGTGTTCACATATAATGTGAACAACACCAACGTATAGTGTGTGTGTGTGTGTGTGTGTCAGAGAGAGAATGTGTGAGTGTGTGTGTGTGTGTGTGTGTGTGTGAGAGAGAATGTGTGAGTGTGTGTGTGTGTGTATGTGTGTGTGAGAGAGAGTGTGTGTGTGTGAGAGTGTGTGAGTGTGTGTGTGTGTGTGTGTGAGAGAGAGAGAATGTGTGAGTGTGTGTGTGTGTGAGAGAGAGAGTGTGTGTGTGTGTGTGTGTGTGTGTGTGTGTGTGTGTGTGTGTGTGTGTGTGTGTGTGTGTGTGCTCGTGTCTCTTTAGCTCCGCCCCATGCACGCCTCCACGAGCTCGGCTGTTTTCAGAAAGAATCGGTTCAGTGTTTCTGTCTGTTATAAATCTGATAAACTAAAGACTCTTGGGAGATCTGAAGGATCAACACTACTCTAGAGATACTCAAGAGTAACACGAGACTGCAGAAACGGTGGTGTGTGTGTGTGTGTGTGTGTGTGTGTTATGACCCTTTAGTAACTCTCTATGCTCAGTGGATTTGTCTCAACTTATCAAGATTTCACAGGCATTCTTATGTAAAACTCAGCCTGTCAGTGAGTTGCTCCGTAACTATATCTATATTTAATGTCTTTATCTCTAGCTCTGTGTGCCGTTGGATCCTGCTGTCAGACTGCCATCCGTCTGTTGCTCATGTCCTGAGATCAGTCGCTCTGGTGGATAGAGAGAGTGTGTGTGTGTGTTTGACAGTGAGTTCAGACTGTGTGTGTCTTCACTGAGCTGAGAACGCCAGCGCTCCCGTTAGATTTCACTGATATTGCACTCCGTTTGCTCTGACTCGCTCAGTTCTCATTTCTTTAATTGATATCCATCTTTTGTGCATCATCTCCGTTACAGCTGCCACCTCTGCTGATGTTAGGAGCGCGAGAGCCGTGTGTGTGTGTGTGTGTGTGTGTGTGTGTGTGTGTGTGTGTGTGTGTGTACTCAGTGACATCATTAAAAGGAATGTTAAAGGAATGTTTTGGATCCAATACAACTTTTGTTGCTGTGACACTCTAACAATAAAAACAACTAGATTTTACTGAATAATTCATAAGTGCTCAGCAAAAATATGAGCTGCTCATTTCTGATTTCTCTTCCATTGAAACTGAATTACAGTAAAAGTGTTTTCTGCTGTGCTTGCCGTCATGGCACACGAGTGACGCTTGGAAGCGCTCATTGGTGTAAAGTGGCTCGTGTATGACTCGTGATCGAGCTTTATTTACATCAGCTCATGGGTAACATCTCTGCTTTGAGATCCACATAAACCGGTTCCTGTTGGCCGTTAGCAGCTTCTCCCTGTGAGTTTGGGTCGGATGTTAGCGTTCGCCCGTGTTTCTCTCATTTCCCATCATCCCTGCTCTTCCCAACGCCGGCACTGGAAGTTTGTTTATGGAGACGCGTCAGGAAATGGTCAGCGTAATGTCTGACGCTGGTGTGGTGGAGCGGCCGCAGACGCACAGGAAGTGAGCTCAAGGTCGCGTGGACGGAGAGCAGGAAGCTGCTTTCCTGTGTGGCAGCTCCTGGTGTGCAGGAAGTGTTGTGGAGGAAGTCCTGCAGCTGTGGGCCGGTTGTTTGTCTGAGTGGCAGATGGCGTCTCTCTCCGATGATGCTCTGAACACAACGTTCCCAATTCACCCAGTGAAGCTATGGACTCATGACTTACACCAGTTAAACTACAGTCGTGTGTGAGTCTTTATAAATGTGTGTGTTTGTGTGTGATGTGACTGGGATATTAGGGCCCTATGATTTCCAAATATAAAAATATGGACGGGATCACAGAATCCAGTCATAAAAACAGAATATACACACACACACACACACACACACACACACACACACACACACACACACACACACACACACACACACACACACACACACACACACACACACACTACCCCTACCCTACCTACCCACACACACACACACACACACACACACACACACACACACTACCCTACCCTATCACACACACACACACACACACACACACACACACACACACACACACACTACCCCTACCCATCACACAGACACACACTACCCCTACCCATCACACACACACACACACACACACACACACACACACACACACACACTACCCCTACCCATCACACACACACACACACACACACACACTACCCTACCCCCTACCATCTCACACACACACACACACACACACACACACACACACACACACACACACACTACCCATCTCACACACACACACACACACACACACACACACACACACACACACACACTACACCACACACACACACACACACACACACACACACACACACTACACTACCCATACACACACACACACACACACACACACACACACACACACACACACACACACACACACACACACACACACACACACACACACACACACACACACACACACACACACACACTACCCACCTCATCACACAGACACACACACACACACACACACACACACACACACACACACACACACACACACACTACCCCTACCCATCACACAGACACACACACACACACTACCCATCACACACACACACACACACACACACACACTACCCCTACCTATCTCACACACACACACACACACACTACACCTCACACATTAGGGCGCCCATAAACCCACACACACACACACACTACCCCTACCCATCTCACACA